>CAOLHI010001275.1:0-407623 GCA_948474755.1 Ctenosaura bakeri
CCAGTTGCGCCATTGATCAACTAGCTTTGCTTTCTGCTTCACAGAATTAATGTTCTGAATCTGTAGCCCTAAAAGGAAGGCTTGTGGCAGAACCCCAGTTGCCATATTCTGCTTCCGTCAGCCCAGCTCCCAGCCTTATAAGCTAGAACCGGCAAAAGCAAAATATAGAAACATAGTACAGAAGGAGTAAAGTATTAGCAAATAAGATCAGCAGCTGTGGTCTCTCATGGGAAGAGAAGGACTAGGAAGAATATCTTCTCCACCAGCCTCCCTTTCACACAGAGAGACACAGAGAGTCTGGTGTTTGTTGTAAAGTTGCTTGCATTTGCTCACTGCTTCAGTGAGTGGGGCAGTTCATTGCAGTGGTCCCTATTGGTGGGGGGCATCCTTATCCAGATAAACACTGCTGTTCCCAAAGGTGCTTTGGAAATCCTGTTGGAATTGCTGGTACTCCGGTGGCATCTGTGTTGGCAGTAGGAGCACTAGGGGTGGAAGCAGAGATACAAATAGTTCTATAGGTTTGCATGCAGACTGTGGCCATGTGTTGCCCAGTTCAAATATATGTAGCATTTTGCCTCCCAAATGCTAGATGCAGAGATCAACTGGAGGGTGTACTTCAACTTTGGGAATAGAATAGTTCCCTTTCACACCTGTGGTTAAGGGGGCTGCATCCACAGCTCTGCTCTCCAACTTCTGTCTGAAAAATCTACTTCTTTCTCTGCCAAATGGTAGGGTTGCCCCTGGTTGTTTACATATTTAGTGGGAATGCTCTCCTTGATTGTGGCTAATAGATGGAGTGAATATGACATTAATTGTCCTGGGCTTTAAGTTTTGTCAGGTGGGAACATTTAAACTTATACCACCACTGCCGTGGTCATAATAGTATGCCAGGCCCTGAGCAATTATAGTGAGGGATGGGTGAAGCCTCCAGATGTTGGGTTGCAACTCCCAGGATTTCTCACTATTGACTCTGCTGTTAGGGCTTCAAGGAGCTACAGTCCAACATCTGGAGGTCAGCCAGATCCCCACCATTAAGGAGCCCCCAATTCTGGTCTCCAGTGGACCATGAGACTTGCCAGATGATGTTTGACTCAGTCATTCTCTTTCAGCTTGACCTTCTCACAGTTCTGTTTGGGGATAAAATGAAGAAGTGGAGCATCACAAATACCACCTTGTGCCTAAAGAAAGAAAGTTGGAGTTTGTTATGTAACAAATAAATTGTTACGTAAATCATTGTTAATTATTATGTAACAAATACTTACTTCAGGATTGAATATTGACTTCTGGTCTTGAAACTTGCTAGCAGATCCTCATCTTGAATTCACAAGCTTTCTCTGAAGCTCCTTTTCTTTGGGTTTACAAAAGTTTTGGCCACTCTGGGGCCTACCACTGAGAGGGAGGAGGTATTGAAGTGAACTGTCCAAGGTGGGCCCATGAAACAAGGGCTGGGTAGGGCCTGGGTCCTTTACTCTGCCAACAACTTGTTTTGTGGGTACTGGCTTAAGCTCTCCCTCTGTAAAACAGAAATGATGGGTGATACAGCAATTGTGATCAAGTCTATCTACTAATATATACAAGTCAAAGTTTGTCTGTCAGGCAGGTGAAGACGTTATATGATTGGCTATGTCAGGCAAAGACCTCATATGATTGGCTGTCTATGGAATCCTGGGGTCTGCAGTTTAGAGAGGGGCCTTTAGAATTCTCAGCCAGAGAGCTCTTGGGCCTGGTTGGTTGCTATGGAGATGAGGCTTAGCAGCAAGGAGGAGGGCAGTGTATCCCCTCAGAAAGCCAACCTGTGTATGTTAATAACCCTGAATACAGATTGGATTGAGGAATATGGGGAAAAGTTACGGGTACTAAACAAGATAGTTTGGGGAATTAGAGACATGGGATCTCAAATCTTTCTAACAAGTATTACGTAGGAGAAAATAAAATCCCAGGCAACGCTGGGTATATATGCTATAAGTGATAAAAGGAGGTAGCAGAGGCACATTTGTAGAGTAGTGATAAGAAGAAATCAGAGACGTGAAATTGGAACAGGGTGCTAAAGCATTTTAAAATTTCTTTTCTGCATATGTATGGAAGGTGACAAACAATTCAATCATAAAAGCAATGACTAAAACTGCATTCCACAATTGGAACAAACAGCAGCCGGAGAGTAGGAGCTCAAGTGAATATTAAGAACTTATGCAAAGAGAACAGCCTTTGGCTTGACACCTAGCATGGAGAGGAATGATAGCCCTTTCATGCTACACACCTGAAGCAATATGATTCTACTTTAGCTGCTGTGGCAACATCCTACGGAATGGTGGGATTTGCAGATTACAGAAGAATGTTTAAAATGTTCAGCCAGTAAGCTCAAGCACCTCATCAAACTGTAAATCCCAGCATTTCTTAGGATGCAGCCATGGTAGTTAAAGTGAGGTCATAGTGCTATACAGTCAGCCCTCCACATTTGTGGGTTTGACTTTCATGGATTTGATTATTTGTGGATTTCTCCATCTCCTGCCCCCCAGGATTCTGGGGGATCCTTCCCTCTTGGCAGCTCTGATCAGACCCTTTAAAAACAATCAACCTTCCAAGTCAGAAAAGCAGCCGTTTAAAAACCTGCCTTTGATCCTCCTTCACCAGCTGCTGCCTGGCCAGCTAAGGATTGGTTGCATCCCGATTTCTCAGCATCACAGAATTTCTCATAATGCCCCCCTACACCCAAGGAAGGAGATGGATGAGAAAGTAAAAGTACAGAATCACCATGCCTATCCATGGCCCCTTTCTCTCATCTGGTTTGGACCTTGCATATCTGTTCCCCCCACTGTGCTTTGGCCTCCTTCCCACAGGCACACACATTTTGATATTTGCAATTTTTCCACTTTTGTGCAGGTCCTGAGCTCCTAATCCTATCAAATGTGGAGGGCCAACTGTAACTGTATAGTATGAAATGGCCCTGAGAACTGTTGTGGTGTCTGCTTTACACTGGGAGGTTGTTGTCCCCCCCACAACTGAAGAGGCTAAGAAAGTTACTTTCTTGACTATAGTTCCTAGAATTAGATATGAGGATTGCAATCCAAACAATAACTTTGCCAAGCCCTGCAGAATTGCACTACGTCTAGGAAAGAACCATTACCAGAAACACTACAAGTCTAAACCTCAGAGAAGGTTGCCACCTGGAACAAGAAGAATATTGGATCGTGAAGTCTTGTGTGGGTTACACAGCAGCACTTTAGAAAGTCAGTTTTGCTCTGTGGCCTTTAACTCTGGACACATTGTGGTTTGTATATTCCTGTTTTCCCATTCTTGAATTGTGGATCTTAGTTCATTTCTGAGCCAAATGCAAAGTATAAGTTATTAGTCATTTGTTGTTTTTGTTGTGTGCATCCAGGTCATTTCTCACTTAGGGGAACCCGAAGGGGAGCCCATCATGGAGTTTCTTGACCAGATTTATTCAGAAGACTGGGAGAGTGTGACTTGCCAAAGGTCACCTGGTGGGTTTTCCCATGGCAAAGTGGGGATTCAAACCTTTGTCTCCGCAAGTCCCCCAGCACTCAAACTGCCATACCACACAGGCACCACACAATTGTAGTAGTGTAATACAAGACTTCGAATTTAAATTAAAAGCTCAATGACCACAATATCTAAAGGAAAACGCCTGCCTGTATACTGCAAATGTTGAAAAAGCTATTTTCTTGGACTACAGCTCCCAGAATTTCTCAGCCAGCATGGCTGGTACCTTTTCCATGTCTTTATATTCTTGTATATTGATGTACAGGTTCTGAGAAGGTTATCAAAAAGCCTGTTCCAAATGTGCCCATATATTGAGGTACATTGAGTGGCTAGTCTTTTCAATAAGAGCTTCCCCAACCCTACCGGTTTTAATGTAGGAAAGGTTGCCTTCTGTGCTTTTGACACCAGAACAATTTATAAGGAATGTTGCCTTGAGTACACTGGCATGGTATAGTGGTTCTTCTTCGTGGTCTCTGTGCCTTCATACACTAGGAGCTTTAGCGCCTGCGCGGTAGCGTTCGGAAACTTCTAGAGCTTGTTCGCTTGGCGGGAACCCCTCCCCCACGCCGGTACTGCGCATGCTCCTCCCGCCGAGCAACGGTCTCTCCTCAGTTCTTTCTCGTCCGCCGCCGCGTACGGAAGGTTCTTTAGTTTGTTCCTCTCACGTCGTGCTTGGCTTGCTGTTTTTCACGGTTTTACGGACTTTCGGACTGTCTTTGACCTCTCTTTCGGACTCCCCCTTCGGTTTTCGTCTTTTTGGATTTCGGAGTTGGCGTTTCTTCGTCTTATGTCCGCGCTCTTTAAGAAGTGCGTGTCCTGCGGCCGCAAGGTTGCCCTCAACGACGGCCATAAGGAGTGTCTCTTCTGTTTGGGCGAGTCCCACAACATCCGGACTTGCCCAATTTGCAGGGATTTTACTCCCCAAACTCTTCGCAACCGCTCCGCGAGACTCAAATCTTATTGTTGGGAACAGTCTCTGCGGGCGATAGACGAGACCTCCACTTCCAAGATGGCCGACAAGAAGACGACCACGCCATCGACGGTATCGGCGGCTGCCGTTCCGTCCACCTCGTCGGTATCGGGCTCGGTACCGGCGAAACGCCGATCTCGGCGTTACCGAGGATCCCGAAGCTGTCGGCGGCTGCCAAGTCAGCGAAAGGATCCTCGACGGCGAGGAAGGCTGAGGCTCCCCTTACGGAGACGCCTGCTAAAAAGCGCCCTGCTCCGGACGGAGGCAAGGGCAAGGAGAAGGAGAAGAAGAAGAAGAAGAAGGAAAAGAAGCGCTCCCCGGCTGGGGACGCTCAACCTCCTACTCCTCCTCCTACTCAGCAGCCTTCCAAAGGGCGAGGCGAGTCCGTCGACCTCTCGGAGGATGAGATCGAGGACGTTCCCCAACAGCGCCCGGACTCGCCTGTGGCAGACCCTCCAACCCTGGTGGAGGAGCGCCACCGCCCTCTTAGCCGTCGCAGGTCGGCCGACCTGCAGCAGAGAGAGCCCTCTGCTTCTCCGGAGCGGCGTTCGACCTCCTTCAGGTCCCGGTCCCGCTCTTCCGAGCGTCCGGTGGCCTCGCCGCCTCCGAGGGAGACAAGAGAGGAACAACCTCGCTCGTCTGCCTCCAGATACACCTCGGCGTCCTACGTGGCCAGGTACGCGAGGGAATCTGAATGGAGAGAGCGCCCGGCCTCCTATCGGTCGCATTCGCCATCGTACCGGGATCGGTACCATCGTGGCCCGAGTCGCTGGGAGACCTTCCGGAGGTCCCGGTCACCTCGTCGACAGCGCGAATCGTGCTCGCCTAGAGGGGACGAGGCTCGGTACCGTCGACGCCGAAGCCGATCTCCGTCGGACCGCCGCTCCTTCAGCCGCTCTCCCTCCCCTCGATATCATAGGGCGAGGGAGCCTTCACCACGGTATCGGGCGATATCGCCACCTCCTAGGGTCACGGCAACGGCGACGCGCCCTACGGAGTCGGTGGTGACTGAGCGGGCTACGACGACGTCAGCCTGCCAGACTACCCCGGTCACCACCAAGAGGGTGAAGTCAGTGGTCAGCCATCCCAAGCGGGACGCTGCTGCTACCACCGCCCCGGCTGCGGAGAAGCCTAGGAAGGCAACACCTGCGGCGACTACGAAGGAGCCGGAGAGCGTGCGGCGAGAGGACTCACCGAGCTCGGAGTCGTACGACTCGAGTGCGGAGTCTGAGGTGTCTGAGGCGGCCTCCCAGGAGTCTCCTCCGTTGGGATTCGGGGACCCGATCCCAGATTCTGCTCCAGAGGACGTCCACCAGTTCTCTGCGATGCTGCTCCGCATGGCCACTACCCTCGGCCTTAAGATCGCCGATGCGGAGCCGGAGGATGACGATCCAGCCTTCTCCGTTTTCGAGGAGAAGCGACCTTCCACGGCCCCGCTGCCTCCTGCCCCGGGTATCCAGACTGGTGAAGGCCGCCTGGGATAGACCGGCCTCGGCTCAGCCGATACCGCAGCGGTTAGAACACCTCTACAGGGTGCAGAAGGATAACGCCGGTTATCTATTTAATCACCCTGCACTGAACTCTGTGGTCGTCGAGTCCGCGCAGACGAAGGGCTCCGGCAGGCAACACACCACCCCGCCGGACAAAGAGGGCAGGAAGTTGGACGCCTGACGCAAGGAGGTTCTATTCGGCTGCCTCCTTGCAGATCAGGCTGTCCAACACTCAGGCTTGCCTCGCGGCATACCTGAAGAAAGTGCTCGATCGCCTGCAACCGGCGATGGAAGCGGTACCGGAGGACATCCGCCAAGCCTCCTCCGTGATCTTCAATGAGGCTATCTCCATCGCTCGGCACCAGATGGCCTCCTCCCGGCATGCAGTGGAGATCGCCTCCCGGGTCATGGCGGGATCCGTCGGCCTCCGCCGCCATGCTTGGCTTCGACCGGCCGACATCCAGGAGGACACCAGAAGGAGGATTGAAGATCTCCCCTTCGACGGTGAAGGCCTATTCAATTCGTCCACAGACGAAGCTTTGGACAATCTCGTCAAGGCGAGACTGACCGCAAAAAAGATCGGGCTGCAGCCGGCCACGCAGACCCGCAGGGCCTCCACCTTCCGACCATCCTGGCGACGATCTTCCACCTCGTCGTTCCAGCGTTCGGCCCAGTCTGGACAGTCGAGACCGTCCTCCGGCTCATCGGCCAGACGCACGATTAGGCGGCGCCCGCCTTCGTCGAAGAAGTCCTCCTCCGAGACAAAGTCTCGGTTTTGACGTGCCTGGCAGGACCCACCAATACCCACTCTTCAGCCTACCATCAGCGCTCGGAGACCGACCGACTCTCGCTCGACACCTAGCGGAGTGGCAGTATGTCACTACGGACTCTTGGGTGCTTTCCATCGTCCGTCTTGGCTACGCCATCGAGTTTCTCGATATTCCTCCTCGCGGCGTTTATTACTCCACGCCGTCGAGTCCGGCCCTCCTGGAAGAGATCCAATCCCTCCTCCAGAAAGGGGCGATCGAGTGGCTCCCGCAAGAGGCCAAGACCACCGGCTTCTTCTCCAGGTACTTCACGGTACCGAAAGCCGACGGTACCCTCCGGCCGATCCTAGACCTCAGAGGGGTGAACTACTACATCCGCCCCAAAAGGTTCAAGATGGTCACGATACCGTCGATCCTTCCCTTCCTACATCGAGGGGACTGGTTCGCCTCCATCGATCTCCGAGACGCATACTTCCACATCGCCATTCGCCCGCAGCACAGACGGTACCTCCGCTTCGCAGTCGACGACACCTGTTACCAGTACAAGGTGCTGCCGTTCGGACTCTCGACTGCCCCAAGGGTCTTCACCAAGTGCATGGCCCCGGTGGTATCCTACCTGCGGACGAAGGGCGCTTCCGTCTTCCCCTACCTCGACGATTGGCTGTTGGTGGCGTCCTGCAAACAGAGACTTTACCACGACGTCCACATGACGTTGTCACTCCTGACCCGCCTTGGTCTACGAGTGAATCCGAAGAAGTCCCACCTCGAGCCGGCGAGGATCTTGGACTTCATCGGGGCGACGCTCGACTCGACCTCCGCCAGGGCGTACCTACCAGAGTCTCGAGCACAAACCTTGATCCGGGCCGCCGCTCACGCTCGTACGGCCCCGACATTATCTGCGAGAAGCGTCCAGCAGCTCTTGGGCTACATGGCTGCGACGACCGCTGTGACATATCTCGCCAGGCTGAGAGCAAGACCTCTTCAACACTGGTTCGTCCGCATATTCGACCCCCTGCGAGACGAACAGACACTCCGACTGCAGCTGCCGGGAGACGTCCGCTCATCCCTCCGATGGTGGCAGTCGCGACGCAATCTCATGTCGGGGATGCCTTTCCAACAGCCGACACCGAAGGTGACGGTAACGACCGACGCCTCCCTGTATGGATGGGGTGCCCACTGCGGCGATCTCAGAGTCCGCGACAGATGGACCGACGAAGAGACCGCTCTCCATATCAACGCGCTGGAGCTGCTCGCCGTCTGGAAAGCCCTACGGGCGTTCCGCCATGCCGTGGCGGGGCGCACGGTCCTGATTCTGACGGACAACACCACCGCCGTCTGCTACATCAACAGACAAGGTGGGACTCATTCCACGACCCTGCTCGACATCGCGCTCGGCCTGTGGGAATGGTGCATTCGCCTGCACACGCATCCCGTGGCGGTTCACCTGGCCGGGCAGGAGAACACCACGGCAGACGCCCTCAGCAGGGACACCTCATCCCATCACGAATGGTCTCTCTCCGGAGAGGCGTTCAGACTGATTCGGGACCGCTGGGGCGAACCATCGATCGACCTCTTCGCGACCAGGGAAAACGCGAAGTGTCGCCGATTCTGTTCCAGAGCGGGCCACGATCGTGCCTCCATCGGGGACGCTTTCCAGTTTCCGTGGACCGGGGAACTCCTCTACGCGTTCCCGCCGTTCCCGCTGCTCGGCCGGACGATATCGAAGATCCTCGCCGACCGAGCCGACGCGATCCTGGTAGCCCCGTACTGGCCGAGGCAACATTGGTTCGCACCCCTGCTACAAGCCGCGCGAGACGACCTGCTCCGGTTGCCACCGACACCGGACCTGCTCTCCCACTCCGGCGGCCGAGTCCTCCATCCGGACCTGCCACGCCTGGCCCTCCATGCCTGGAGGATATCGCACTAGACGATCCCGTGCTCGGTACCGTCCTCGTCGCGGCCAGGAAGGAATCCACCCGTCGCAACTATCAATACAAGTGGCGACGCTTCCTGACCTTCGCTAACGAGAGGAGTGAGCCGGTATCGCCCGCGGGGCTCTCGACCGTCCTGCACTTCCTCCTGCACCTCCGGCAACAGGGCCTGGCGTTTCCATCCCTGAAGGTGTATCTCTCCGCGATCGTGGCATACCAACCGCCACGATCTGCTGCCTCGGCCTTCTTCAGGAACGATACCGTTAAGCGGTTCCTGAAAGGACTTCATCATCTCTACCCGCCGGTATCGCCGCCGCTACCGCCGTGGTCCCTCTCGCTGGTGCTCTCGCAGCTGACGAAGCCGCCCTTCGAGCCGATGGCGACCTCGGATGACAGGCTCCTGACAATGAAAACTGCCTTCCTGGTAGCGGTGACCTCAGCGAGGCGAGCGGGTGAGATCACAGCTCTTCGTTCCGATGAGCCCTTCACGGTCTTCCACAGGGACAAGGTGGTCCTGAGACCTGACATCTCGTTCCTGCCAAAGGTGGTGTCCAGTTTCCACCTCAACCAGGACATCATCCTGCCTGCCTTCTTCCCGAACCCGACGACACCGTTGGAGCGGTCCCTCCACTCCCTGGACGTGCGTCGGGCATTGGCTTTCTACAAGGACAGGACTGCTTCCTTCCGACAGACGCCGCATCTCTTTGTTTGCTATGGGCGACGTCGGAGGGGCCTAAAAGTGTCCACCCAGCGCTTCTCCAAGTGGGTGGTGAGGACTATTGAACTGGCGTATGAGCTCGCGAGGAAGCCTCCGCCAGTCCTGCTTCGAGCCCACTCCACCAGAGCTGTGGCTACTTCTGCGGCCCTCCTGCGAGGAGTTGACCTGCATGAACTCTGCCGTGTGGCGACCTGGTCCCAACCATCGACCTTCGTGCGCCACTACAGGCTCGACTGCCGGTCGCGCAGAGATGCCCGGTTTGGACGTGAGGTGTTGGCTTCCGTGCTGTAGGACCTGACCCGCCGTCCGACCGGTAAGCTACACAGTCTCCTAGTGTATGAAGGCACAGAGACCACGAAGAAGAAGAACAGGTTGCTTACCTGTAACTGTGGTTCTTCGAGTGGTCATCTGTGCCATCATACACACCCGCCCTTCCTCCCCTCTTTCTCAGGTCCCTGTAGGTTCTACGGCGGACGACAGAACTGAGGAGAGACCGTTGCTCGGCGGGAGGAGCATGCGCAGTACCGGCGTGGGGGAGGGGTTCCCGCCAAGCGAACAAGCTCTAGAAGTTTCCGAACGCTACCGCGCAGGCGCTAAAGCTCCTAGTGTATGATGGCACAGATGACCACTCGAAGAACCACAGTTACAGGTAAGCAACCTGTTCTTTGTTGGACTACAACTCTGGCAACCAGTGTTTGATCACCTGGTCAACTGTGGAAACTCACTGGATGACCTTGGACACATCACACACTCTCAGTTCCAGAAAACCTCATAATAGATTCGCCTTAAGGAAATGACTTGAAGGCACACAACAACAACAATAACAACACTAGACTGTAATCTTGCATTCACTTACCTGTGGGCATAAATCCCTCTGAACTCAGCAGATCTGAGTAGATATGTGTAGCATTACAGTGTTAGGCTGCAGTCCCATTCATGCTTCCTTGGAAGCAAGTCCTACAGACTGTACATCTGAGTAAACATATATAAAATTGGAAACTGTGCTAGCTTTGGTCTTCAGCTTTCATGACCTTAAAGGATTTAGCTGAAGCTATCAGGCGAAAAGTTCCTGCATTAATTTTAAAGGGCTGGGGGTGACACCTAATTAGCAGTTTCTTCAGTGTGTACAACATTCATAGAGCTTTCTCCTGTAATGCATCGATGGCTCCTCTGAAGTTTCCTGATCCATTTATAATTAGTCCCAGGTATATGTATAACTGCACATCTTCATTCCCTCTCTTTTTCATACTGTTCTTTCTCTGGAAGAAAAACAGCTGCACTTGTTTCCTGTGTGTGCCTTGCCATTGCTTCACATTCTTAGCATTTATTATAAAGAACTGGGGATGTGACAAATTCATGACACTGCATTTTGTGCAAAATAATTTGGGAAGGATGCAAAGAAAAACTTTGCAAAATTTTTGCAAAAACTCTTGCCCAGCGCAGGGAAAATATTCAGAAAAATAAAATAAGCAAAGGTTTATTAAGCAGAACAGATGACACCCTCCCCCTCTCCACAGCATGACTTAGACTGAAAGAAAACAAGAGTGAGCACAGATAACAGTCGCTGAACTCTTAACAACAGTAATAGCTTTTCTCAGCCTGATGACCTTCCATCATACAACAAATCCCATCATACTCACATATCATGGCCAGTGCCGTGGGCTATTCACCTGTGTGCAGCAGTTACATTGCAACTTGTGTATACTACATGTAAAACATGTGCAAGTCCTCACATCATGTTTGTCACACATGTTCATCATTACACTTTCAAGATTATGTCCTATTTTTTTCAGGCAAAAAGCTATTCAGATTTTTTTTAAGAAATCCAAATTATTTTTTTAACCTTTTATAAACCTTTTTTTTTTAAAAAAAGACAAATCCAAATTGATTATCAGTGTTAAATCAGTACATACACATTTATTCTGAACTTTACCACAATGAAACAAAGGAACAAAGGCAATAGGCTTACCCTGGAAATGTTGTCTTTTGTGTAGAGAATGGTGTCACTGTGCCTTAATACTAAATGTGACACATCTTATTAGTACTATTTCTGAGGAGAGACTAGGAGCCACTGGTATATTCACTGAAAACCAGTAGACTTACATTATATCTGTCCCCACGTTCCTCTTGGTGAACTCAAGCAGAGTGGAAAATGGAAACCAATCCTGCCATATCCATTCTCAGATCAGAGATAGTATCAGTCTTTTTCTTGCTATACCCTTGTTCCTCATTGGAAATGCAAGCCTTGAAGGAGGAGAATCCATCCATAGTCTTCTGTCTCACATCAAAGATAGTGCAGGATTTGTTCCTCAAACCATAGAATTGGAAGGGACCACAAGGACCATCTAGCCCAAGCCCCTACCATGCAGTAATACACAACTGAAGCACTTCCAAAAGATGGCCATCCCAAAAAGATGGAGGACTTCAAACATCCTCTGTCTAAAGACCTCCAGAGAGTCCACCATCCTGTGAGATAGTCTGTTCTGCTGTTAGTATTCTACTGTCAAGAAGTTCTTCCTGAGGTTTATGTGAAACCTTGCTTGTAATTTGAGCCCATTGCTTCATGTTGCAGTTTCTCAGGCAGTAGAAAACAAATTTACTCCATTTTCTACATGACATCCCTTCAAATGTTTAATAGTAGAATGTGTGTATGTGCCTTCAAGTCTCCTGTCAACTTATGGCGACCCCATGAGTTTCATAGGGTTTTCTTGAGCAAGGAATACTCAGAGGTGGTTTTGCCAGTTTCTTTCCTCCCCAAAGTAGTATAGAGGAGGATTCATACTTCCCTTGAACTGAACGTTAAACTCCTTGACCCATGGATGTTCTCCCTTGGAAATGCAAGTGAGGTGAGGGGAGTTTCTCCAATGTGGTGTGGGTGTGGGTGTGCACAAAGTGTTTTAAAGAAAGGAAGTCCACAGTCTTAGTGTCATTACCCAATGACCTCATGTAATCCAACTCAGTCCTTGAAATGTTATTGTGCTTTTCTCCCAGTCTAGGACTTAAGGTAGCTTACAGAAGTTAGAACAGATACAACTAAAAAAAATATAAACTTAAAAATATAATTGAACTATTACTAAATTTAAAAGTTAAAGGCACAACAATGCTGAATACAGAAAAGTAGGCTGCATACAGAGTAAATCTGTGCACACAAGCCAAAGTAGGGTTACCAGGGTGTAAACTGTAAAGGGCTCCATTCTTGTAATGGTTGTGTGGTAAAGGGAATCATACTACCAACGCCTGCTTAAATTCCCTTTTCTACACAACCATTAAAGGTACAAGAGTCCTCTCCAGTTTGCAGTTTGGCAATCCTGCACCAAAGTATAGTATATGAATAGCCCTGGCCAAGATCAGTGATGCATCCAGCACTGGTGAAATTGGGATTCCACCCCTCATCTGTTTCTACAACCCTCTGTGGTACTCTCCCCACAAAATCCTGCTCCAAGGGCCTTTTTAGCCTTTCAGAGCAGGTTTGTAAGGGGTGCATGAGGGAGATACCAATTCGGGTAGAATTGGGAGGATTTGGGAGAAGGAACTGCTGAAGACCAGTTTCTCTAGTTAGATTTAAGAAGTTGGCTAGACTACTTATCCAGCTGCAGAGGTGCTTTTCTGGGTGGGGGGAGTGCTGCACATGTGTTCAAACCTTCCCTGCAACATTAGCAAGCCCATGCTACCTCCCCACCTACCTTGATTCAGCAGCTAAATTTGGAGTCTGTCAATCACATTTTAATTCATGACAACTGAGCACGTTTAGTGCCTGGAGAAACAGGCACCAACCACATTGGTAAGGTACGGTTGCTCATTAATCAAGTGTGTCAAAATAACAATGTTTGCTGGCTTCATTTGATTTCAGGAAAAAGTTGGGGGGGCCTGTTCTTTCACATCTTAACAGAATGGAAGTGGAAGGAAAAAAATCATCATTATTGTTACTTCCAATCTCTCTCCCAGAGAGCTATAAACCAAATAAGTCTTTCAGTGAAAGGAACAGAAGTAAGAATGTTGATCAAATTGCAGTGCTGGATTTAAAGTGCTGGAATTTTTTTTTCTCCTCTTGCACAGTACAAGAACTTGTGAGAATCCAGTGAAAACGATTGACAGGAGATTTAGGGCAGGTAAAAGGATGCCCTTCTTCACACAACATACAGCTGATTTAGGGAATTCACTACTATATAGCTGCCAAGGAGCCTGTATGGTTCACCTTGGGATTGAAGTGGTGCCTAAGTCACTACATTTTATATTCATTGATGTCCATTTGATTTTTGTTATGTTAGTTGTTCTGCTTATTATTAGTTCTTTTGTGCTCCTCCCTCTTGCTTAATGTGGCTTTATTTGCCTTTGATTTCTACTTTCAGCCATATTCTGAGCTTAACTGACTTTCAAGTCACCACACAGGACTTTTAGGCCAAATGGAAAACAGATTTTTGAATAGGTAGGTAGGTAGGTAGATACACACGCCTATATGAGGTTTCTTTGGAAAATTTAGGAGACTATGGTGAACTACTCTTGTACCTACAAAACAAGTTAATTGGCCTACAATGCAAAGTACTTATGAGAACAACAGAGAGGTGCGTATGTTTTTACTATTTAACTATTTATATTGTATTTTAACTAGTTAACTATCACTTTTGACAGTTTTTGCCTCACTTTTCCAGAGAGGCACCTTCTAGGCATCTTCAAGACATACTCAGTCATATTTAGAACATCAATAAAAGAGAAAAGTCTAAAATCCAGATAATTAAGTGCACATATGAGTATTTTCTGCATATGGAATTATTAGTGTTTTCAAAAAGTACGAAGCTTTGAATTCAAATTATGCAGGAATTAGAGAATTCCATAAAAAGGTGGTCAAAGTAAAAACCAGCATGGTGTGGTTGTTTGAGTGTTGGACTACAACCCTGGAGACCAGGGTTTGACTCTCCAGCAGCCATGGGAAACCATTGGGTGACATTGGGCATGTCTCACTCACACTCAGCCCCAGTAATCTGTGAAAGGTTTGTCTTGGGGTCACCATAAGTTGGAAACGATGTGAAGGCACAGAACAACAACAAAAGTAAAGGGGGGAAAAAAGAAGAAATGTGCTAGAACTGAGCAAATTCAGTGCCTTCTGTAAGTTTTCTCTAACAGGTTTTAGAAGCTAAATGGGCTCATTTAGGAGGAGACTTTGCTTTTTTAATAGAAAAACAAACCTGACTTATACCCTTAACAGAATGATTCATATGATGGAGCTCTGCTGGACTGAACATGGTGGTGATGGTGGGGACCTTCCATGAACGCTGTCTTCCCACTTCTCCCCAGATCTCTCTGCTCATAGAATATCAGCATGTGAGATAAGGCAAGATGGAATAGCAGAAACTGTTTTATATGGGGGAATAATTGTGCAGCTAGGACAGGACTCTGAGGCCAAGTCACAGGTACCATAGCCCAGCAAGCCCCCAAATGAACATCTGGAGAACAGTAGGTGATGGGACAATAAGAGAGAGATCCAGCACCAACTTCTGTATATTTCTTTTGCTCTTATGTCTTCAGAAGGAAGAAATAATTCCAAAGCATAAAATGCCATTGTGCCAGAGAAGGGGAAACAACCCAAGTAAAATACACGGCTGTCTTTCGAACATTCAGTGCAGGGTGCAAAACTGTGAGGAACCATTAAAACAGGCAGTCAGCTCCCCACCACATGAAGCATTACAGAGAACCAAAACCGGCATTGCATGATTCTGCTATTCATTCTTGCTTGGCTCCCACACCCCTAAAGCATTTAGGATTTCATCAGTTGCTCTCAGCACTTTGAATTGTGCCTGGGAACATACTGGCAACCAGTTGAGTGTGTTGCTGAAGTGTCATTCCTGTGGCAGCTGTATTCTGTACATGTAAAGCAGAGGTGAGAATTGTGCAGCCCTTCCGTACATTTTGGACTGCACCTTCCAGAACTCCTCCCTATTGATACTGCTGTTGTTGTAGTTTAACATAATCTGGCGGACTATTTGTGATTCCCACTTCTGTCTGAGAGCTTCCAAACAGTTTATACAAATAGCTCTCTCCATTCAATGGATTGCCATAGGCAATTTAGGCAGTTTTTAAAGGCAAGTACAGTTGTTTTCCAAATAGAGAAGGGCACTGGCTGAAATTGAAGTTGTTTTAATTTCTTTTCTGTTTAATAAAATGCAAACAGCTACGATGGAAGGGAGCCACAGTTGGGACTGCTGTGAGCAAGGGGAGGGTTAACACATTCTTCTTTGCTGTGTTTCCAATAATAATCTCACCATGCTGTTTGCACTGAAAAGAAAGCTTTCAGTTTCCATTACAGTGGAAGCTTTCCTCCCATTTTTAAATGAGTGATGGTAGGGAATCATCCTAGCGTCCTTACCCTGCTCTGCACCCCCCACTTGCCTATATTGACTGTTGTTATTTAAAAGTACCCATTTAGCATAATTTTCATTTGGCACAAAGCCTGCCTATCAATAGACCCAGAAACACTCAGAGAGGTAGCCATGTTAGTATGTTTCATTATAAAAAGAGCGAGAGCCAGCATGATGTAGTGGTTTGAGTCAGCAGTGTGATGTGGCAGCCAAGAAACCCAACACAATTCTTGGTGGCATCAAAAGGAGTATGGTGTCTAGATCAAAGGAGGTAATGGTACCACTCTATTCTGCTGTGGAATACTGGAATACTGTGTCCAGTTCTGGGCACTTCATTTCAAGAAGGATATCGACAAGCTGGACCGTGTCCAGAGGAGAGCGACCAAAATGGTGAAAGGTCTGGAAGCCATGCCCTATGAAGAATGGCTGAGGTTGCTGGGGATGTTTAGTCTGCAGAAGAGAACCTGATAGCCATGTTTAAATATTTGAAGGGATACCATGTTGAGGAGGGAGTGGGCTTGTTTTCCAGTGCTCCAGAAACTAGGACAAGGAGCAGTGGATTCAAACTGTAGGAAAAGAGATTCCACTTCAGTCTCAAGGAGAACTTCCTGACAGTCAGAACTGTCCGGCAATGGGATATGCTGCTTCGGAGTATGGTGGAGTCTCCTTCTTTGGAGGTTTTTAAGCAGAGGCTGGGTGGCCATCTGTTGGGAGTGCTTTGATGTGTGTTCCTGCATGGCAGGGGGTTGGACTGGATGGCCCCTGTGGTCTCTTCCAACTCTATGATTCTATGAGTGTTGGACTAGGCTAGGATTCAAATCCCTACTCAGCCATGGAAACCCACTGCATGACCTGGATAGATCATACTTTCTCAGCCTCAGAGAATGGCAATGGCAAACCCTCTCAGAATAAATCTTGCCAAGAAAACTGTGATAGGATCAGCTTAGGGTTGCCATACGTCAGAAGTAACTCAAAGAAACACAGTAAAAAGGAGGAGGGGGAACACCTATAAGACTACGTGCATCATCTTGAGTTTTCAGTGATTTCAAATTACTTTTTCAGATGCACTGGTGGAGTACAATATTCAAGCTGCAGGGGGATTTAAACACAGTCAGACAGTGTGTCCATCAAAATCCAAAGCTATTGATTTGCAACTCACACCAGGAGGTTACTTAATGAGACATCAGTACGGGGTGGCATGTGGCATTAGTTCTTGCTAGGCTTCAACAACAGTCAGGATGGGCTAGAGAATTGACTAGCTGTCCCCTTGGATCAGCAGCAGATGCACGGCCCAAAACGAGTCAGGGCTAAGTTCCAAAGGAAGCAATAGAGGACCAGGAGGTCCAGAAGCAGGCTTGTTGCAAAAAGCAGGCACAAAGCGAAATCTAAGAAACAACTTCATTATCTATAGTGACATTTATGTTCAGCCTTGTTTCAGTGAGCTCATAATGGCATACATGTCCCTCCTCTCATTATCGTCATAACAGCCCTGTGAGGTATCTCAGGCTGAGAGGGAATGGCAGACCAAAAATTACTATGTACGTTGTTTCATGGAGAATAGAACCTGAGTCTCCCACGTCTCAGTCCAGCAGTCTCTAATCACTGGCTCGTCATCATGCCAACTCTGATTTGTGCAGGCCAAGGAGATAAATGTTTGTGCTAAGACTTTATAGGGCCTGGGAGACAATGAGTGGCCCTTGGTGCCAGCTGGCAGAGTACTGTGGCAGGTTGGTACTGCAGCTCAGCTCATTCTTCCCAGGTTGCCACAAAATGGGAGCACTGATGGTACCGCAAGTAATATGCCAGAATTCAGCCACTGGGAAGTGTAGTTTGAGGCAGCCTTCAGACTTGGGTGGGATGGGATGGGCCTTGCCAGTGAATGGGCACGTGAGTTGTCCCAGTTTCCACCCTGAGTGTGGGTACCTGGGATCCTTAGATGAGCTGGAGGTGGTTGAGAATTGTTCCTGTGATTGCCTAGCAACCTAATACATATTTACTGTTACTCCCCACCCCACCCCTCTTTCCAAAATGAGAGGGCAGAATGGAGCTCAAGTTGGAACTGAATGGTAGCAGTAAAGCAGAGAGTGGAAGCAGCAAGTGGCATTGGGAATTATTTTTGCTTCATTTTTAAAATGTTTATCTCATCCTTCCTCTGAAGAGCTAAAGATGGCATACATGATTCTCTTTCTCCTCTTTCATCTTCAGAACTATCCCATGAGAGATCAGGCCCAGTGAGGTTCATGGTAGAGAAGCAACTTGAATGCTTACAGGTCAGGGATGGTCCAAGCTGCTTGAGGCTGAGAAGTCAATGGAGCCCCCTTCCCTCACCCAAATCAAGGCTCATAGTACCCAAAGCCGGGCATGTCAGCTGGAATGCACAAAAGCAATTACGAATGCTTACCGGTAATCTAGAATCGGATCAGCTGCCTCATCCTGTCCATTGGTGGTGCCGGCACTGTTCATGCTCCAAGACCAAGAGTGCAGTTAGACCACTCTGGCAGCTTGCAGTGCTGACCTGTGCTGACCAGAGAGGCAGCTTTGTCCAAGGTTATTAGGAGCATCAGGTGAAAAGAGAAAGATGTTGGCGATTTGGCCTGGCATAGACTGCGCTACGGACAGTGGCAGCCACATGCCCAGCATTTCAGGTGGATAGTCTTCATTCCACAGCTGCTAAACATCTGTCTTGCCACCCTGCATTACATCAAAGAGGTGAGAAAGGCTTTGGGGGCAGAAAGTCTTCCATATAGCTCCAAGATTAGAAATATACTCTCATGCCACAAAACACCGATTTTTTAAAATGTGTGTGTGAAGAGGAACTGCATATATCACAGCTAAGAAATTTAAATAAAAAGGTAAATAAATTGGAACAGAGTAGAAGAGAATGGGAGGCAGAGATTCTTATGGCAGGCAATGCAAGCTGCACAAGGCATGGAAATTGGCATAAACAGCAAATATAAACTAAGAGTGAGCAGATGTCTGCTGCTGGTTTTTATTTCAAGAGGCTGGGGGACTTTAGAGCCCTGTTCCATAAGGCAAAAACTGTGGCTCTTAGAAGCTACCAGGAGCTTTTTTTATTTACTTTTTTAGTAAATAAATAAATCATAATTCCCCCCTTTTTTTTGTTCTCATGGCATCAAATGCATAAAGGGTGTTGTGGGGAGCTGAAGCACCCCAAAAAACAGCCAGCAGGGGGTGATTACACAGTACGTGTGCCTCCCAGCAAACTGCCTACCACATTTTTCTGTTATTCCAGAGTTAATACAGAATGAGAGTGGAAGCTATGTTTTAAAAATATATTCAACCAGGTTTTAATGGCAAATATAAAATGAAGAAAAAAGTGGAGGAGGAGATAAGGAGGCACACATAGAATATAATGTGAATATATAGTGAATATATAGGGAAGGAATAGGAAACTGACTCTGTGTCCAGACAAACAAACAAAAAACAATTTTAGTTGAAGTTAATGTCTATATCAGTCTTGTATTTCCAAGTGTAGACTTTCTTTTGATCAATGGTTGTGGGTCTGCTTTGCAAGACAGAGTCATCTGTTGTTGCTGCTGTTGTTGCTGCTGAGCTAGAAGTCTTTAACCATGATTTCTCTCCCCAGTATTTTGTGATTTTGATTGGGATTACTTGGCTTATGTTCATTCTGAAATTGCCAGAAGGAGCTGGTGTTGGTTGGCTTTTCCTCAGTTTGTGCTAATTTTTCCTTTTTGTTGTACTTCTTTCTTTTCCTCCTCCTTCTGGATCAGCAATGATCGATAGTCACACAATATGTTCAGAGAAACTGCACATTCAGTCCAGGATTTGTGTGAGGATTTCATACTAGAAGAAGGTTGACTTGGTTTTTTCCTCCCTTTCTCTTAGACCACAATACATTTTATCCAGCAATTTGTCTCTTTTCTTTATCCTTTCCTTTCTCTGTTTTCTGAGGACCAGACTGCATGATTGCTCCATATACATAGATTCGAACACCAGTGAGTACTTCTAGGGAAAAGCAGCTTCAAGAGGAGGTAATTTTCATCAGACAATTGCTAGACAGTGGTGGGCAGGGGGAAGAGAAGGGCTGGCCTTACAATTAGGCAAAATGAGATGGCCCCCTCTGGCAACAGATGTTGAGTATAATGAAAAGCAGCGGATTGTTATTTAATACTTTTCTGATAAGAACAAAAGGGCCAAAAAAGAGGAGTTTCTGGAATTTCCTGCACCAGGTGCTGGAATAACTTGCATTGTTTTGTGTACTGTGACTGTGGGGGAGGGACATACAAGTTCTTCCTCCGCTCCAGGCAGAAAAATGTCTTTGACTGGCTTGGTGCTTGATCTTTTGGCCTCTGTTGCTTCATCCAGTCACTCAGCTCCCCTCCTCACTCCTGTGGGCCAAGGGAGAAAACACCTCTGGCACACCAGGGGGAAGATGGGAGTAGCAAGGATGAAGCTGTGGTGGAAAAGCTGACCAGGGGAGGTTTAAGCTATGTAGGGTCCAGATCTGGCCCTGATCCTGCATGTAGAGCTGTTTATCTGGCCTTGACTTCTCCAAAGTGCCTTGTTTCTGGCAGAAAAGGGTGACTTGGTTTGTTTGGAAGCCTTCCAAAAGGAGCAGGTCACTTTTAAAATAATCACTATTTAACATATAAAAGATACCGGTTTTACAATTTTTTTCAACTTTTCAACCACTTCTGTTTTTATTTTTTATCTTCTTGTGTATGAAACCCAGCATGCTGTAGTGGTCTGAACATTGGACTATGATGCTGGAGACTAGAGTTTGGTTTCCTGCTCAGCTGTGGAAACCCACCAGGTGACCTTGGGCATATCACATACTCTCAGCCCCCAAAAACCCATGGTTGGTTTGCGTTAGGGTCACCATAAGTGAGAAACAACTTGAAGGCACACAACAACAACAACAGCAACAAAGCTAGATTGTAATTCTGCATTCACATACCTGTGGACATAAATCCCTCTGAACTCAGTAGACCTGAGTAGATATGCGTAGGATTGCATTGTTAGGCTGCAGCCCCAAGTCAAAAATGACTTGAAGGCACACAGCAACAACAACAACAACTTTGATGGTCTGTATATAGACACGCACACAACAGGATCTGAGGGGCAGAAAACTGGCTCCAAGACGTGCTGCTGCTCTTCCCTGGGTTAAGCCCATGCTCCCATACCTCTTCTCTCCTTAGCTCCATCTGCTTTTACCTAGATGGATCAGTCAACAACTGGAGATTAAAAAGCCTTCTATGGAAACTCTGTGTAGTTTGGCTCTGATGAGACTGGTTAATTGCTGAGCCCATTGGGAAAGTTGGTCTCCTCCACCAATGTCCCTCACATCCTCCCTGATTTATGGAAGGCTTAGATGGATGAGGACTAACTGTGTGCCCATGCTGAGTTAAGGTACTAGTGGGACTGCCAAGGTGGTATAACGGACTGAGCATTCATCTGGGAGACCAGGGTTCAAATCCCTGCTCAGACGTGGATGCCCGTTTGGTGACCTTCAGCAGGTCAAACTTTCTCAGCCTTAGAGAAGGGCAATGGCAAACCTCTGAAGAAATCTTGCCAAGAAGATGCTATGAGGTTTGTTATAATTTGGAGTCAACTTGAATGCACATAACAACAACAACAACAATGCCTTGCAGTGATATACGTACAACTCTTTGCAATCACACAGAGATACACAGACACATCATGCAGTGGACTGGGTTTTTTCCCTCTCCCTGCACCAGTCAACAACTTCTCCGAATCTACGCCTACTCTCATTTCCCTGCAGGCCACCTGGCTTTCTGTCTCTCACTTTTTCTTCTAAGTGTCATCTCAGGGTTTATTAAGGTGTGTGTGTAGAATTTCAATTCCTGAAAATCGTTGCTTTCATGGTCAATGAGGACATGCTTGAATATGTGCAGGTTGTGCTTGTGAAAGCCTCAGCTGCTGGGAGGGAGCCTTGTTTGTGACACTCTGGCTCTTCAGTCCTGACCTGTGTCCCTTATCCAGGGACTCCTTTAATTGCCCTTTCCAATTTCAGTTTACAGGAAAATCTCACCATAAGGTAAGAAATATGAGAAAGTACTTGTTCTTGTGAGCACACAACTACATAGCAAAAGGCCTCAGGAAAGGCACCCATTTTCACCACAGGAAATGTACAGGGTTGTATTTCAACATCCCCTTTCACTGCATGGTGTTGGTATTCCTGTCATTATTTTTCTAGAAATGCATTACTATTAGTTTGTAGGGTTTAAGATAGTAACCCTGTTTTTTTGTTTTTTACACTCATCTGACATTCTTTAGGTCAAGGGTGGTAAAGCCCAAGGGATTATGAGGCTAATTTTCTGGGACAAAACCCACTGCAAGCCATTATTACCTTCTCCACCCCACCCCACCCATAAAAGTACAGGTTCATTTCTGGACTGACAAAAGTGAGATGCAGAACAGAACAAAGGGAAGCTTTTACCTTGCTTTGATGCAGAATTTTTGCTTCTGGATGCTTCCAGAATCAGCAAATCTATTTCACAAAACCTTAATATTTTATTTAGGAGCAAGTGGGTGTCCTTGGGATGTTTGGAAGGGGGCTGCTAAAGGGCTAAAGGATGTCTGTTGCCTTGGTGATGTGGAGGTGTCTATTCCACCTTTTATGGCAGCAGCCCCTGATATGAACTGTGCCCTGGATAGTTGGGGTCACTATTAAGTTTGTTCTTATTACTACTATTGGTCCTTGATTGGATTCTTTGTCCCTACAGGTGAGGGGCTGCCTGCCATTCCCCAACCAAGTCTGAGGACTATGAGCAAACCACCTTCTCTGTTCAGCCATGGAGAGTCCCATGTTCGACACCATCCTGGAGACAACAGACGGGGTAACTCCAGATCCCAGCTGGACCCTGCCCTACCCATTGGGCTTCCAAGTCTCACTGACAGGCTTCTTGATGCTGGAAATTGTGCTGGGTGTGAGCAGCAACCTGACTGTACTGGTGCTTTATTGCTTGCAGGCTGGCCTGGTCGACTCTGTCAGCAACATGGTGACCATGAACTTGCACGTACTGGATGTGCTCATCTGTGTGGTCTGCGCACCGCTCACCATGGTGGTGGTGCTGGTGCCACCTGACCGTGCCACCACCCTGCTCTGCTGCTTCCACGAGGCCTGCATCACCTTCAGCAGTGTAGCCACAGCTACCAACGTGCTGGTAATCAGCTTGGACCGTTATGACATCTCTGTGCGCCCGGCCCAGCGTGTGCTGACCCCGGCTCGTGCCATCTTACTCCTGGCTGGTGTCTGGGTAGTATCCTTGGCTGTCTTCTTTGTCCCCTTTCTCGAGGGCGAATTTGGCCATGCAAGCATGTGGCAGAACCGCACGGTGCTCTGCGTGGGCCCAGAGGAATTCCATGCTGAACTGGGCACCTCTTATCACCTGGCTATCCAGATCCCTACTTTCTTTGCAGCTATGGCTGTCATGCTGGTCACCTACACGAAGATCCTGCAGGCTCTTAACATCAGCATTGGCAGTACCTTCAAGCGCAGCCAGCGTCGCAAGACCAAGAAGAGAAAGCGGCGGAAATCAGTGGAGACTGGCACCAGCATGGTGGGCAGTGGACTGGAAGCCAAGCGGCGGTCCCAGCCTGTACCCGCGCTCCCTACCCCACCCCCCATGGGGGTACAAGCCTCGGTCTCTGTGATCATCGCGCTGCGACGGGCAGTCAAGCGCCACCGGGACCGGAGGGAGCGCCAGCGGCGAGTTTTCCGCATGTCCCTGCTCATTGTCTCAACCTTCCTGTTGTGCTGGGCACCCTTGTCCGTTGCCAACATGCTCATCTTGTGCCTCGGGCCCAGCACCTTGCTGGGCAAGCTACGTATCTGCTTCCTGGCCATGGCCTACGGTACCACCATCTTCCACCCACTCCTCTATGCCTTCACCCGCCAGAAGCTGCGGAACGTCCTCCGCAGCAAGCTGAAGAAGCGGGTGGTGTCGGCGCTGCAGGTGGACCCCGCGCCGGGTGGCACGGTCATCCACAATTCCTGGGTGGAGCCACCACGCAAAAGCTGCAAGGGGCGGCCACGGGGTAGCGATGGGGCTGAGCACTGCCTCACCGAGGCCACTAAGGAGTGAGTTGTCAGTGCTGAGTCCTCAGAAATGGCTACCAGAAGAGTTTGGGTGGGTGTGCTACTTAGTCCATTGCCTCACTTAAGTGGTGAGCAGCGGGTGCCAAACGCTGAATAACCCCCACCTGTCCAAGGTAGGCACAGAGCCATCCTCTCAAGGTCACCAGAAACTACACACACACACAAAAATGGTGCTAGTCCCTCAGACTGAAGCCACTAAAAGGAGGAGTTGGGAAATGGGGCTGAAAAGTATGGTCAGGCCAGATGGGAGGGGCAGCCACCAACACCCCACTGAAACCTCAACAGTCTCCATGTGCATGGGAGGGTGATATCAGTCCCTTGTGATAGTGCCTCGCCCATGCTCAGTGGAGAAACTATCTGACTCTCTGAGGTGAAAGAGGAGGAATTAGGCCTTCCTGCCGATGGCACCGACCAATTCACCGCCACACTTGAGTCCCACTAGTATTACTACTGTTATAAATGCTACTACTTCATGTTTATATAGTGCCAAGGGTTACACTAGGTGTCCAATTCAGGGGTCTTCCCTCCCACGTAGGGCCACTGAGTTTATATAGCACTCCACAAGTGAGCTGACACAGATATACCCACCTGGGACCTTGTTAATTCATACACACACCTCTGTTATTGCTGGCTAAATATAGGAGGGCTGGGACAAGTGCTCTGGTTGCTGAGGGAAGTATGGGGGGGGACGGAAGAGATGTTTGTGTGTGGTGGGAGAGAAGAAGGCAACACGGGTTTTGAGGAGAGCTGGGGTCACCTGAGCCTCACAGTGGTCTCTGCCCCATTGCCGTCCTGTGGTGTTATCTCCAGAGGTCGCTTAGAATAGGCAAGCTGTGTGCTGTTTTAGATCCAATCTGTCAGGTTCCAAGTCATCTCTGGAAAGGCTTTTCCAAAACAGCAGCCCAGGGTCTCTTGGAATCTGTATCTCCTGGAGCCTGGTAGACATAACTCTCTGCAAAGGCTTACGGTAGGCTCTGCTTCATCTTCCACACCGGGACCAGTTTCCTCTTAACATCTTTTTTTTAATATATATATATAAAAAGTGAACTGGTATGGCAGACCCTACTTTTCTGTCTCTTCCATCCTTGGTGACAGATTCAGCCTTTTGTCCCATTTTGAAGGTTCACTCCAGTACCAGGTAGCAACAGCTGTTGACGTGGACAAAAGAGGGAGAAATGGGCTGCTCTGAGGAGTCTCCTGAAGGGAGCCCAGGGCAGTTGCACTAGTAGTGTCCCCAAAGTAGCCTCGTCTGTCCAAGTGTGGGCACACACACTTGGCTCTGTCCTGCTCCTGCCAGCATCATCTAGGTGGCAGGGCCTGGAAAGGAAGGGATGGCTCTCCTTCTGTAAGAGAGGTCCTCTGAGAGCAGACTTGGATGCAGTCCTTTCACGCTGGGGAACGAGAGAGGCTGTGCTGAGAGGAGAGATTGGAGGGTGCTGGCCTGCCCTCCAATGGCGGGGTGTATGTGTTCCGGGATTCTTCTTGCGCACACTGAGGAAGCTGGGCTGTGATGACCAGCTGAGTGGAGAGGTGTGAAGTGCAGGTCCAGAGGGTCATAACATCATTTTGCAAGGATTCCCAAAGAGGTCAGTTATGGGCTGTGGCGGGAACATGCAGGTTGCTGTGGTTGTTGTCATTTGTTTATACAGTGCCAGCATTGTACATGGCACTTTATCTGTAAAAGAACAACAAACCCATGCCCTGCCCTCAGACCTACAAACTAAATGTGCATTTCACTCTTCCCCTAGTGTTCCCACCAGAACCTTGCAAAAGCAACTAGTTACTTGTACTTAATTTCTTTTTCCACTCACTAAGGTTATTCTAAGGTATACATTACTATTAACATTGTACGCTGATGAGGGATAGTGTCACTCCTCTCATATTGTAATTATAATTTTCATTGAATTACATGAATGTGGCTTGACTAAATAATGGAGGAGGAGCCTGCCTGGTTCAGTGCTCTGTTGAAGGTGTTGCAGTGATGAACAAATGGAGAGTAGGCATTGTAGCACAGGAGAACAGATTGTAACACAGAGGTGTTTTTTTTTTAATGTAATTGAAGTCAACTTATAAATTACCTTTGAAGAACTGGAAAGTAAAGGCATAGAGGTAACTATAGTGATAGCTAATTTCAGGGAGCACTAAGAGCTGTCCATTACTTTTTAGAAGTAACTTCCCAATTATCTGTTTCCCAAAGGCAGCTAGAAGATTTGGAGTGCATTCTGATATACCAGGTGTGAGCAAAGTATTCCCCTTCTGATCTTGTTGGATTGCAACTCCCAGGAGTCTTGGGAAGCTTAGCCAGTGGTGAAGAGTGCTCAGAGTTAAGATTCTGCAGCATCTGAAAGATGATGCTTTGCTGTCCTTTGCTATTAGATATCCTTAAGTTGGGAAGGCCAAGGAGCCCAAGACAGCACAAGACACAGCTCCACGTCTACAAACACACATACCACAAGAGATATTTTCTGTGCTGTTAGCCTACTGAGAGTAGCAGGGAGGAAGGAAGAGAAAGCACTAAACCATTGCTACGTAGCTACAGAGAGCCCACCTTACTGCTTCCTAGCAACCTGAAAATGCTCAGATAGCTTATGGCTGTTTGCTAGGCAACCCATTTCCTCCAGCAATGTGACTTTGTAGGGAGCCCAGAAGTCTCTGGTTGGCAGCCTACAAAGGTTGGGGTGGGAGTTGCATTTGAGTAGGCCCAGAAGACAGTTGTCAGCAGAGCTTACAAAGTCAGTAGAGCTTAGAAAGTTGGGTTTTTGTTTTTTTTAACATAACCAGTTATAATTAGTTAAGCTAGCTACCATTATAGTTCTTCTAAAAATAGCAGTTTTTCTTTCTCAAAATGAACTACTTGGTTTTTAAAAGCCATTGGCTGGTTGTATAAAGCCAACTCTCCCTCTTGCCACCTCATTGTCATTTCAACAACAGAGCACAAGGCACAGCACAAACCAGCGCTTGAACTATATGGGGTGCCTCCTTTAGCAAAGCCACGGCCTGTAGCTATAAAAGTAACTAAAGCTTACAGTGTAAAAGGAGTGAAGTTGTCCCCATATGGTACAATTACAACGTAGCTTTATCATGCTTCAGTTGCTGGAAGCTACAAGTAACTAGTTATTTTTACATATCAGTTACTTCCAGACTCTGGGCGTGAGTCATGGAAGGGCTGTCCTAGTGCATAAGTGATAGTTCATTGCAATTTCCTTGCTTTGAGTTTACTAAAGCTTGCCTTTAGACTTATGCTGTACATGGACATACTTTAGTATACATAGAGACACCTTGACATCCATACAGACAAGGTTTCTTACCCACTCATCACAAGTATGCATCCTTTATCCACACTGAACACCAACACTGATATGGAAAACAAAGAACTATATAACAGATGTAAGGCTGAAGTACAAGAATAATATTCAATATTTATTCAGTATTTAATTGTGAGGGCTTGGTTCTAAAAAGCATCTTCTGTCTGCTTCGCTTTGGTTAGACCTCATCTGGAATACTGTGTCCAGTTCTGGTCACCTCATTTCAAGAAGGATATTGACAAGCTGGAGCGTGTCCAGAGAAGGGCAACCGAAATGGTGAAGGCTCTGGAAGCCATGCCCTATGAGGAGCATCTTAGGGAGCTGGGGAAATTTTTTTTGTATATTTTTATTGGGGTTTGTTTTCTGCTGCTCCTGAGACTAGGACAAGGAGCAATGGACTCCAATTGCAAGAAAAGAGATTCTACTTAAACCTCAGGAAGAACCTCCTGATGGTCAGAGCTATCCAGCAGCAGAATATGCTGCCTATGGTGGAGTCTCCTTCTTTGGAGGTTTTTAAAGAGAGACTGAATGGCCATCTGTCGAGAGTGCCTTGAAGTGGGTTTCTGTATGGCAGAGAGTTGGACTAAAAGGCCCCTTTGGTCTCTTCCAGCTGTGTGATTCTATGATTTATTTATTTATTTATTTATTTATTTGAGGCATTTTAGAACGCAGCCCTCACAAAGCAAAGGATGCAAGTTACAATTTGACCTTCCTGACAGATGTAACTAAGAGGAAAGCTGCTGTGAATCATTATGTTTTGAAGGGAAGGCTTCAGTGAAGGATCTTAAAGGCCTTCTTAGAAGATCTGTGCTAAACAAGCCAAGTAAAAATCAACTAGAAGTGAGTTCCATCCATGGGCGGGGGGAACACCACCAAAAAAATCCCATCTCTTGTGCTCCCCAATTTAGCCAGTTTTATTGGTGAGTTCACAAGCAGGACTTCTGAGCCAATCTGAGCATGTGAAAACGATCATACCGGTGAAGCTAGTAGCTGGGTTCTAAGAAGTTTGAGGCTTTGAAAGCGGCCTGGAAATTAACTGATACCCAGTGCAACCAGCACAAATGCATTCTTAC
This sequence comes from Ctenosaura bakeri, assembly GCA_948474755.1. Taxonomy (NCBI): domain Eukaryota; kingdom Metazoa; phylum Chordata; class Lepidosauria; order Squamata; family Iguanidae; genus Ctenosaura; species Ctenosaura bakeri. The sequence goes on from CAOLHI010001275.1 coordinate 28,213, forward strand.
ATGTTTGGACTCTCTGGATCCAGTTAAAGATCTAGGTGGCTGGACTTTGCACCAAATGAAGCTTCCAAACTGTCTTCAGAGGCAGTCCCATGTAAAGCACACTGCATTAGCCCAACTTGGAGGCTACTAGTGCATAATGCCCAGAAAGTGCCTGGCTTTGTGCTTCCAGGAGTTTGAAGGAGACCACATGATGGTCTCCTCTGTGTGTATTTTGTGTATCTTACCATAAATGTCATGTTCTGCAAGCTGTAATATGGTAACAGTTGAAGGCAGTAAAGAGCTGATGAGTTAAGTGTGAAATATGTTAGAAATGGGATCCCAAAGGAAAGAGCCGGTTGATAGCACACGAGCAAGCTGCTATCCCTCCAGATAAAGCTGGAATTCACAGATTTTGCCTGGCAGAACATGATCGTTTGGGTGATAATAGGTTGCTCTAATAATTTCCCAGGGGTAGTCATAGTGGAAGATAGCCGCAGAAACAATTACCAAACACCTCACGCCCTGTATTTCCCATTATGCCCCACTGATCTATCAAGGCCTCTATAAGTATATCCTCCACCGAGGGCGCCTCATGACAGCTCTCCGCAATCACACACTATAAAATTCTTACCTTGAACTGAACTTCTGAATCAAACCCTTTCCCACACATGAACAGAAGCAAGTATGTTTTATTTATTCTAGGTAGGGATTTAGCTTGATGTTTTTCTAACCTTCATTGAAAATATTGTTATCTGCTTGAAGTTCTCTTCATGAGACAGACAAAAAAAATCCATAAATAAATTAAGAGTACAGGATGTGACAGTGGGCCATGGTTAAAAAAGAATGCATGACTGTACTTTGCAAACTAAAAATCTGTTGTTGTTTTAATTACATGACATCAGAGCTCAGGTATATGCTTGTCAAAAGATTAGCTTACCTAACGATGAGAAGAGTGTTGTTTGCTCTTAAAATATAAAGTGGGAGAAGATCCCTATTTGGCACTTCTTAATTATAGTCACTCCTTCTGAGAGTGGGAAGACACCTGTCAGCTCTTTTACAACAGGTGCAGAAATACACATATGCCAGAGGTAGGACTGTGGCAAAAGAAGGAGGAGAGGGGAGGAGGAAGAGATGGTGATTGTTGGGGCATGGGGAACCATCGCAGAAAAACAAAAAGTTCTTTTCATGGAGGACTGGGGTGTTGATTTGCTATGCCAGACACTGCCCTGTCAACAGCAAACCGTGTTCAAGGAGGAACTGACTTGCTCGTTATAAATGAATGATGGCAGTCAAATTGTGTGGAAGGATTGTGAGAATCTGCTGTCAAAATACCAACTATCTTCCACAAAGACAAGTGACATGACAGCACAATGGATCTTTTCTGAATAATTTTCACATGGAGGAATGTTTTTTGAATGTACTCTCACCTCGTGAGGTCTCAGCTTTACTTTCAGTGCATTGCCAAGGTATGTTAAATCTCAGATCTCACTCAGAGGTTGTTGTTTTTTTTTTTGGGGGGGGGGTTAAATATCAAATGTAATATTAGTTGCAATTATTGAAAAGTGTTTCTTTTGATCTGAAAACCTTGAGTTGAAGGATGTTCTACTAGCACAAGACCTAGTAACAATGGCTGAAAAGGATCAAATGTTTTATAGAATATGAGAACAATTATTTATGTGGGGTTGATATCAAAGAAGTGCAATAATAGTAATCATCATTAACTGTTGATAAGAGCCCTTATTACCATAGTGTTATTAATTGTTCTAGTTTATATCTGCCTTACATGAAAGCAAAATATTTATGTTGTTCATTGGCATCCATTCTTGATAGCAGCATTTCAGGAGAGGGCTTTTCAAATTGTTATTTCCTGAAATCCTTTAGCAGGAGTTCACTGGAGACTGAAAGTGGGGCCATGTGCACACAAAATGATGGGGCATGATTCTTGGAAGCAAACATGGATTGATTGGTTACACTTACATCCCATTCTTTGGGAGCTTTTAAACAATTACTGCAAAAACAAAATATGTTTTATCTACAGCTCATCCTTTTAAGGGTAGGACCATGAACCTCAGTCTGTGAAATTTAATCAAGCCTCTTGGATCCCAGAAAGTTCCACAGTGGCCTGCCCTGCTCCCCGAAGTACCACCAAGTTTGGTCGTTTTCCAGCTCTTACATCTTTTCCCTCCATTCTAAGAGACTGGGGGATTAGTTACTGGCAGAAAGAGCCTGAAGTTGAAATGTTCTGGTATTTTGAGACCCAGCATTGGTCTTTTATTCTGCCCATTAGCAAAATGTGTGCATCTCTTTCAAACTTCTGATACTGAATTTGGCGGTCCAGCTGAAACTGGTTCCTTAGCATTGTTTTAAAGCTTCCAAGATACCTTAAGGGTTCCAGTTATCTTAACCAAGATCTCTGTATCCACAGACACAAATCTGCCAAATGATTTTTGCATTGGCAGCTCTCAAGCCACCGTTTGGTCTGTCTGATCTTCTGCAGCGTGCCCCAGGCTCTGCATTGCAGACCAGGGTGGCTGCTTCTATGGCCCCACTGTTCAGGCTGCCACCCTGTTACCTGGTTTCAGATGCACGGGGGCACACTTCTCGTTTCCTTCCACATCCGAGTTGTGGTTCCTAGTCTTCCAAACATGCCATTCTTTCTGTTGTTGCCTTTGAGATGACTGCAGATTTAAATAAATGTGGCTTGAAATTGTGGCTGCAGTCTTGCTTCGCAATGTCAGCAAAAGTTAATTTATGTAACTTAAAGCAGAGAAAGAAGACAAGAAGATTGAATGTATTTTAGGGAAGGAGAGTACCTTAGATCAACTTATCATTTCTTAGCTACATTTCACCACTTACCTTCTCTATGCTGTGATGAGTCTTACCCTTGTCAATTTTTCATGAGCCTTGATAGGATGATAAGAGATCAAGCGTATGCAGCACACAGTCAGTATTAAAAATTCCAGCTATATTTGATCCTTTAAGGATTTCTTGTGGCTGGTTTTATTACAAGTTTCCAGCAACAGTCCATTCCCCTCAGTAGTGCTTGTCAAGGCAACCACCCAGTTTTCTTTATCCTCTTCAGCGTCCCTGCCATGCTGACTGGGAATGATGGGATTTGTAGTCCAACTCTGTCCAGAGGTGCCCAGTGGCAGTGGTGGAATCACCATCAGCTTTATACCCTGCCCTTTCCCCAAAATGGAACCCACTGGGCCCAGTTGTCAGATATTTTATTGTGCTCTGCCTTCAACCACAGGACAGTAATTGCCCAGTAAGCTAGCAGTATTGTTTGTCGTGCATTGCTGTAAGCTTTCTTCAGCTTGAATGGCATAGTCTAGGAAATGCTTGGTCTTCTCACTGCAATTCCAGCCTTTCCAGTAGTTCTGCAAGCACAGTGTTAACATTTGCTGCTGATGTCAAATAGATCTCTCCCTGTCCATGGAGGGGCATAACACTATACCCGTGCTACAGGTAATGAGCTCCAGGATCACCCTGAAGCCACAGTGAATAGGCTCACATTTAATTTGCAGTCTCCTGCAAGGCTTTTCCTTGAATTCCCACAGGGTCTCATGCATGCAAGTCCTTGATCTCCTCCATGTATATCCAGAGTGCACCAGGCTTCCCTGCTATTAGGCGGAGAGAGGTGACCACCTCCCACAGCAGAAACTGGAGCTAGAGGAGGGAAGAGGAGCTGCATTGTCACCGTGTTAGTACCTGCAGATAGAAATTAAGATTGCATCTGAACCCAGTGCTCAACCCAGTGCCTGTTTTCCATGCTCAGGCTCAGCTGCAGAAGAAGCAAGATGGATTTTTTCAACAGAAAGAAAAGGAAGACGAAGAGCTCCACTGAACAAGGCCTAAGGCTTATCTAGTCCAGCTGCCCACAATGGCTGCTCAGAGGCATCTGGGAAGACAATAAGCAGGAAATGAAGGCAGCATTAGCCTCCTGTTTGTGATCCCAGCAACGGGTAATTCAGTGGCAAATTGCCGCTGGTGCTAGAGGTAATATGTACGGTACCCATTCATGACTACTAGACACTGATAGCCTTATCTTCCATAAGTTTGTTTAATCCCCATCTCGAGCTGTCCAACTGTCAGATCCCTCATTAGATTTTGTAGTGAATTCTCCAGTTTAACCTTGTGTTCTGAGAATAAATACTGTATTTCCTTTAGCCTGCCCTGGATCTATCACAATTGGGATTTGTGAGTGACCAGGCTCCAGTGGAGAGAAAGCCTTATCTTTTTCTACACAATACATCATTTTATATCGTGTCTTACTTGCCTTTTTGTCTAATGTAAATCACCCCCAAAAACTGTCACTGTTGTCTTCCAACTGGAAGCGATCCAGAAGGTGATTTTGAGATCAGTTCCTCCTAGAAAAAGGCCTCTTCTGGCTCTAAAAGGGCCCAGAGAAGCCCCAAAAGTGGAAAAATCTCTTCATGCCTGCCTGGAGACATTTGAGGACTTTAAAAAAAAATGACAGGGAGCAGCCCTTCAGGGTCACCTGGAGGGCATACAACCCTCAATTCCCAACAGTTGCATACCCAGCCCTACAATATACATTTGAAGAGAAGGGGCCAGAATGTGTCTTGTATTCCAAGTATCATACCACAGAGTTGTATAAAGACATTGGTGTGTGAGTTTTATTTCTCCTCCCTTCCCGAATGATCCTTATTGAGGAATTCGTATTTTTCTTAGCTTGCGCAGAATGATTTCTCCTGAACAGTGACTGGAATGTTCAGGGTTGTTTAAACTCATTCCCAGAATCTCCCAAACAGCATGGCAGCGGGAACCCAGGCTACCTGGGGTGCACTGGGATTTGTAGTCCAAGGAATTAAAAGTGTTGTGAGTGCTGCTCTTGCGTTACTGAGTAGACCTGGGCTGTTTTCAGGCCTATGAAATGAAGGAGGAAACAATTAAAAAGCAATTCAGGTGGCACAAGTTTATTCTCCAATTGTCAAATCACATCTGAGTATTCCTTGTCTAAGAAAACCCTATGAAATTCATGAGCTTGCCATAAGTGGACAGGCAACTTAAAGGCACATAGACACACATATCCCGTTGTGGTCGTCTCTGACTTACGGTAACCCTATCAAGGTGTTTTCTGGGGCTGAGGTGTGTGCTGCACCCAAGGTCACCCAGTGGGTTTCCATGGCTAAGCAGAGAATCAAAGTCTGGTCTCCAGGGTTGTAGTCTTAATGCTCAAACCACTATACCCCACTGGCATCCCATCACTGCAGCTGCCTAAATATCGTAAAGGCACCAGATCCCTTGTGATCTTGGAATCCAAGCAAGGTCAGCCCTTATTAGTACTTGAATGGGAGACTGCCAGTGAATACCAGGTGCTGTAGGCTCTATTTCAGAGGAAGGAACTGGAAAAACCAGCTCTGAGTATTCCTGGCCTAATGAAACCTGATGAAATTCATGGAGTCACTGTAAGTCAGCAAGCAAGTTAAAGGTGCATACACACATGCTTATCCCATCATTGTGAGGTCTAGCATGGCTTAGTAATGTAAGAGCTGGTGTAAGACTGCAGGAAACCAGGAACATTTCCACACGACATTCTTATAGCACGATGATTCCACTTTCAACCTCCTATGGAATCCTGGGGTTTGCAATTTTGGGGGGCAGACAGCCCCTCCCAAAACTGCAAACCCCAGGATTCCATAGGAGGTTGTAAGTGGAATCATTGCACTATAAGAGTGTCGTGCAGAAATGGCCCTGGTTTCAAATCCCCCCTTAGCCATGAGAACCCACTGAATAACCTTGGACCAGTCCCACTATCAGCCTCAGATGAAGGCTCTGGCAAACCACAAGGGCCATCCAGTCCAACCCCATTCTGCCATGCAGGAGTACAAAAAGCACTCCCAACAGATGGCCATCCAACCTCTGTTTAAAAACCTACAAAGAGACTCTATCATATTCTGAGGCCGTGTATTCCACTGTCAAATTGTTCTTACCGTCAGGAAGTTTTTCCTAATGTTTAGGTAGCATCTTTTCCTGTAATTTGAAGCCGTTCCTCAGTGTCTTAGTCTCTGGAGCAGGAGAAAACAAGCTTGCTCCATCCTCCATATGACACCTCTTCAAATATTTCAACATGGCTATCATGTTGCCTCTTAACCTTCTCTTCTTCAGACTAAACATACCCAGCTCCCTAAGCTGCTCCTCATCAGGCATGGTTTCCAGGCCTTTTACCATTTTGGCTGCCCTCCTCTGGACACATTCCAGCTTATCCATTAGCAGTCTTCTTCCAGGCCTGTCTTCCTAGTTGGGATCCAGATCCTTGCGTGGAACTAGGGCGGGGGGGAGAAAAGGGCAAATTGGTAAGCTATAAGGAAAGTTTGGGAAAACTTTTTTTTAAATTACAGTTTCCAGAAGTGCCTCAGCTAGCTATAGCGACCAAGCTGTATGGGGGAAATTCTGGGAGTTGTAGTCCAAAAGAGTAACTGTTCCAGGTTCTGTGTAGGAGTTAGGATTGGGGATGCAACAGCGACTGAGCAGTGAAGGTACCTCTGTGATGCAGAATCCCAATGCCAAGAAATTATCTCAAACCTACACTATTGAGTTTATTAGGGAATTAATTTACAGAATGCTCAGGAAGATTTTTAAATAGGGATGGGAGGAGGCATTTATCTGCACAGTCTGCAGTGGCTGCAAAGCACATAGAGCCCAGCTCTTTCCTGCTGCCGTTGGTGAGGTGATCTTGAACTGAAAAAAAATAGAATAGAATGTTAAGTGGGATAAAAGATTGGTTATGTTTGTATTCTGGGTGGGAACTAGCCAAAATGGGCTACCAATAAGTTTTCTGGAGTTATCAGCAAAAAAAGGAAAGGCATCACCACCCCAGACAAAAAGACTGAGCTGTGTAAAATTTGTAGATGCTCATTGGTGAATATATGCACCAATTTAGAATTACTATAATTTGGAACAGGAAGACAAAATGTGAACCAGCGTGGTATAGTGACTGGGGCATTGGACTGTTCTGAAGACCAAGGTTCAAATCTCTGCTCAGCCATGGAAACCCACTGGGTGACCTTGGGCAAGTCACACACTCTCAGCCTCAGAGGAAGGCAAAGGCAAACCCCTTCTGAATAAATCCTGCCAAGAAAATCTTATGACAGGATGGTCATAAGCCAGAAGTGACTTCAAGACACACAACAACGAAGAACATCTCACCAAAGTGGGGAAGACTTTTGACCAGGTGATCTGCCTGTCCTTTCTGTTGGTTGTGCAGGCGCTGACAGTTGGTGAGTTTCTTCAAGACCCTTTTGCTTCCTTCTTGTAGCCCTTTGTCTTCAAACTGAACTTGGAACAGGAAACAGCAGACTGTCCCCTATAAAATTCATGGAATTACCATCTCTCTCCCCACCTCCCAGCCATCTGGCCCAATTGTCATACCCTGTAAATACCCCCTTTCAGTCACTCCAATCCAGCATTCAGAACATCCATCAATGAGATGAATAAAATAAAATAAACACAGCAACCTAGTCTGTGGTTATTTCGGCATGGAAGGCTGAGGGGAAGCTGTCTGCTGCCTCATGCAGTGTAAAGAAGAGAACGGCACAATATTCTCATAATGAAATGACAAAAATTACAAAGCTACCATCTTCCATTATTGATTGCCCTCCATAGTGGCTTCTTTCCTATTCTAGTTATTACACCTTATTGCAAAAGAAGGCAATGTTTCTGGCTCAACAAAGTGCTGGTGCCATCTAGTGGGTACTGAAAGAACCTGCTCCCCAGTTGCTCTTTGTTATTGCAAAACATGTCACTGTTTTCACAAGCGACACATATGCAAATTAGTTTTTGCATTTTCTGGGTCAAATGCAGGCTCTGCCTTTGTATAGAATATTTGTTTGTTTGTTTTTTAATTTCACATTTATTGTATGAACAGGAACACGGGCATCATACATAAATGCCTCGTGAAACTGTAGGGATTAGAGGAACTTTTTTTTCTTATAGGACCTTCACCTTTTGCATGGAATTGACATGCAGAGCTGCCTGGCCCACTAAATAAGTAAGAGAACCTGGAAGCTTCCTTATTGAACTGAGCAACTCTTACTCATATATATGCATGACCATGGAATGTTTCTAAGACTGGCATCCCATAATATTTTGCCTGAAGAAGAGAGGAATGGTAGGAGGAAGAGCCTCATATGTGCCTAGTAAATGAAGAGAGGTGTTATTTAGCTGTTTCTAGAAGTTGGAGGGCTCAGAGGTTGTGATCCAAAAAAGTAACTTTCTCAAGCTTTGTTGCTCCTAGGGCTTATGATCCTAGGACTGTGGTCCTGGTTCCACTAAACCAAGAGGAGATAACTTATTTCATAGATACCTGTAATAAAACAGCGCTTCAAAAATGCAGTTCTATGCAACAGACCTAGAAATAGCATGAGCAATCTCCATTTGTGCAGTCAAACTGCTCTTACCATCAGAAAGTTCTTCCTAATGTTTAGAAGGAATCTCTTTTCCTCAAGTTTGAAGCCATTGCTCCATGTCCTAGTTCCTTCAGTGGCAGAATACAGGCTTTTCTCATCCTCCATATGACATCTCAAATATTTTCAACATAGCTGCCGTGTTACCTCTTAACCTTCTCCAGGCTAAATATACCCAGTTCCCTAAACCTCTCCTCCTAGGGCCGTGTCCTATGAAACTGGGACTCTGAATTTGCTGCATTGAATAGGGCAGAGCTTTCCTAACTGTGTGTTGTGACACGTTAGTGTGTTGGCTGCAGCGTGTAGGTGTGTTGCATAAACCTAACAAGTGGAGGGGCCCCCAAGCTGAGGAAGACAGTGGCAGCAAGTCGGGTGTGGGTGGAGGGGCTGCCTCTCCCACTTCCACCACTGCCGCCCTGGCCTGAGGAAGTCTCAGAAGGGCGGCAGCAGTGGCGGGCCGGGTCTGTGTGGAGGGGCTGCCTCCACTTCCTGAATTACTGTGTTGTGAAATGATGCATGTCTAAAAAGTGTGTCACCAACATGAAAAGTTTGGAAAGATCTAGTCCTAGCTCTAGATGGAGTCCAACCCCCTATTCTAGAGCAAATCCAGCTAGAGCATCTCCAGGTAGCTTTCCAGCCTCTTTTTGAAGATGTCCAGAGAAAGACACCCCACCATTTCTCTAGCTAATTGGTTCAATTGTTAAACCACTCATACTGTCAAGAAGTGCATTCTATTGTGCAGTCAAACTTTACATAGCTAAAATATTATTTGCCTTCTTTGCTGCATCATCACTCTGCTGGGCCATGTTCTATTTATGGGCCCTTTCCACATCGGTTGGGGGTAAACAGGCAAAAACGCCTGAAAACGGAGCTTACCAGCAGCCGGGCAAGTCCGTCGCCACGCAGAGCAGCGCAAACTCGCTGCTCCACAGTCCTCCGGCATCCCAAATGGCGGCTTCCGTTTGGTGGAGGCTCTCCACCAATTGGAGAAGCTCGCCAGCCGGAAGCCCACCCCCGGCAGATCTGCAGGCACGCACTTGCGCACGTCTGCAAATCTGCTTTTGAGCCAGGCGACGGAGCGGCACAGGGTTGTGCGCTCCCTGGTTTTTAAAAACCTCTGAAAAGAGGTTTTTAAAAACCACGCTGCGCGACCAGCTCTGGTCGCTCCTGCGTGGATTGAGGTGTGGAACTACAAAAAGTAGTCCACGCCAGTCCATGCTATGGTGCAGAAGACCTCCGTTGGAGGTCACTCTGCACCATTTTAAAATACTAATGTGGAAATGGCCATAATCAACAATAATCCTAACATCCTTTTCACATGTACTGATGCTAAGCCAAGTATCTCCCATCTTATAAGTGTGCATTTGGGTTTTGTAGCCTAAATATAGAATTTTGCATTTGTCTCTGTTGAATTTCATTTTATTACTTTCATCCCAGTTTTCTAGTTCTTTTGAGTTCTGTCCCTGTCTTCCAGTGTATTAGCTATCCCACCTAGTTTTGTATAATCTACAAATTTGGTAAGGATTCCCTCTAACCCATCATCTAAGTCATTGATAAAATTACTGAGGAATGTCTGCTCCAGGACAAAAGCCTGCAGCACTCCACTCAAGACTTCCCTCTACACAGCCATTGAAGAACAGCCATTGATGACACTTCGGACAAAGTTTTCCAAACAATGATAGACAGTGCCCTCATTTATTCCATATTTAAACATTTTGCTAATCAAAATATCATGAGGGAGTTCATAGATGCTTTCTGAAATTCAGATAAACAACATCTACAGCATTCCCGCCATCTATTATACTAGTGACCCCATCAAAAAAAGGTATAAAATTAATTTGCAGGATTTTTTCTTGATAAACCCATGTTGGCTCCTACTAATCACTGCATTGTCATCTCTCTCTCCCTCTCCCTCTCCATATTTGTGTGTGTGTGTGACTTCAAGTCACCTATTAACCTATGTCAACCTCATGAATTTGATAGGGTTTTCTTAGGAAAGAATACACAGAGATGGTTTTGCCAGTTCCTTCCTCTGAAATATTGCCTACAGCACCTGGAATTCATTGGCAATCTCTCATCCAAGGACTAACCACAGCTGATCTTACTACTAAGCTTCCAAGATCAGACAGCATCTGGTGCCTTTAGGATATTTAGGCCTACATTGTCATCCTGCAAACAGATTCCTTTATAATCCATTCTAATATTTTTCTTGGTATTGTGGTCATGCTGACTGATCTGTAGTTCCCTGGATGTTCTTTTTTGCCCTAATCCATGTTACCCTGTCTGTTGGGGGTCCCGGGAGGGGTGCCCAAATAAAAGCACAAGTTGGGGAAATTAAGCTCGAGCACTCTCTTAAGCTAACGAGAGGCAGGGTAACTTTAGCTAGGATCTTGTACCCTATGTCTACGGCTTCAGGTCAGAGAGTGTAGCCAGACAGGTTAGGAGTAACAAAAATAACAGTTTTATTGAGAGATAAACAGCAAATAAGACAACACACACACTGGCTGACTTGGAAATAGGAATGGAGAGATTTGGGGAGTGGGTAATACGACACCTGGTCTCGTAGTCCTGGAGAGAAAGACGGGGTTCCGAGAGAGAAAGCTCAACGTGGTCCACTGAGGGGAGTTTCCTTAGACAACCAGCAGCAAGGCGGGATGGAAGTCCAGGGTGATCCAAGGTAGTCCCAAAAGTGGGGACTTTTTATAGGGTGGAGTTTACCTACAGGCTATGCTATGCTCGGTGAGAACAAAGGGATTTTAGAGCGGGACAAAAGAGTTGGAAAAGGTCAGGTTTTGCATGATGACAATAGCAATAATACAATAACACTGGATGACAATAGTATGGCCAGGACGCTGATGGAATGGCTCGGCTCAGAGCCGTGCGTCTATTGTGAAGATACGCGCCGAGCAAAGCCAGTTTGCAATGAGGTGTTCCCTGAAGCAACAAAGAGGCTTGAGTTTCCTGCCTGAATGGGGTTCTGGAATGTACAACCATTAACGGCCGCACCAAATACGTGCTTGTCCGGAGGACCCTTGCAAACATGTGGAGCAGGGTAGCAGAGAAAGGTCAAGTAAAGGCCGAATTATTTGATATCAAAAGGATATCTAGTGCTCTCACCTGACATATCATAACCGTGATAACATCCAAACCTACCATCTACCTGCCTCTGCTCTAGAATTTATTGGTGACATTGGTACATTGGAGTCATACATTTAAAAGCCAGCTATGAAGAACATTGACACTTTCGTACATGAGTCCATACCAATGAAAGTGCCAGCTGACTTTCAGTGGGATTTTCATATTCTGAGACATCTGTAATATGAATTCAGGTTACAGAGACTTTGTTCATCTCAAAAATATGATCATGATCTTACATCACAGTCTACATTTTGTAACTTTGCAAATTTGTAGCTACATTGCAGAAATGCAACAAAACCCTGTTAGTGAAGTGCAAAGATGTGCACCCAGACACTGGAAAAAGTATTCCGATGTGCATCTTTTGATGCATACCAGGCACACTTGATGTGTATGAGGAACTCCTGTTGTGCTCTGGCACTTTCTAGCTGTGTTTGGGTGTACACCAGGAACTCTCCAGATACACATTGGTGCTCACTTCACATTTGGGCATGACGTATCAGTCATTCTACTGGCTTCTACTGTGCAACACCTGCCTGTATATTGTAATGTCACAGAAGCCCCGAGGTGAATATGGACTACTCAGTTCAGTTCTGCACATACACAAAGCCGTTATAAAGACGTAACTTCCAAGCAGAATGACATCCTGCATTCTTACACACACAAGGGTCACCAGGTATTGGATAAACAGTGCGGGGAGGGGGAGAGAAATCCCCTTTATGTTTAACACATGCAGGTAACTACAGATGGAAGGAATCTTGTTAGTTAGTCTCAAACAGAGTACAATCATTCAACCCACTGTTGAATGGTGATTCAACATGTGGGTGAATTGAATCAATTTAATGGTTGTAGTTCAAATTAACAGTAGGATTTAGGGCCATGTATGCACATTAAATAGGTCGTAACAATCTATGTGTAAACATTCATACTCAAAGTAGAGTGGCCACAGTCACTGTTTTACTGCATAATTATACATGTGATGCAGAGTTGACTAGAATGGTTGACAAAATTCATACCAAACCTCCAACAACCAAAAGGTCTACTTTTAAGTGGGCAGCAACAGGAATAGCTCCCAGCAACTATAAGCTCTCACTTTGTTGTATACTCACACAATAGTTGTGTTCTTTTGTTCTGGATATTGCAGTTATCTTTTAATGAATTTCTAGGAACTCAGTAATTTCATCTAGACATTATATATGAGGAAAATGGAACATGTTTATAAAGAAAAATATAGCTGGCTGTGGGACTGAGGGGCAACTGTAATTTTTTTTTAATTAGGAGATAAATCATCACTGAAACCACAAGCAGTAAAAACAACTGAGAGGAGGTGTTCAAGTGAAAATTGATGGACAGAGAAAATTATTTGACAGAGAAAGAATCAGACTGCAGCCTTTCAATGGCAGAACACCCACTCACCCACCCAAGAGCAATTTGCAAAGATGAAAAGCTGTCAAACAAATATTGGACTCAGCTATATAGTCATTTGAGAGTCAGCATGCTGTGTTGATCTGAATGTTGGACTACAACCCTGGGGACCAGAGTTCAATTCCCCCACTTGGCCATGGAAACCCACTGGGTGACCTTAGGCATGTCACACACTCTCAGCCTAGAAAACACCCTGATAGTTTCACCTTAGGGAAAAGACTTGAAAGCACACAGTAACAACAATATAGTCATTCAGTTTGTGCCTCACTCTCACATCTGGGCTGTTTCCACACTACACTGTTATAGTGCTATTATTCCACCTTCAACATCCTTTGGAATCCTGGGCTTTGTAGTTTAGGGAGGGGCCTTTAGAATTCTTAGCGAGGGAGCTCTTTGGCCTCAGTAAACTACAAACCCCAGAATTCCACAGGAGGTTGAAAGTGGAATAATAGCACTATAACAGGGTAGGATGGAAATGGCCCTGGTCTTTGCACCACTATGATGTAATTGGCTATCCAATATCTCTTTGTGGAGTTCCCTTGTCCTCCTGAGCTATCTTTCCTATGTGATTTAAGAGTGATACAGTTCCCCCCTCCTTCAAAGGCTTGCAAGATGAGATGCAATTCTGGTTCACATACCTGGAATATTCACATCACAGCCTCCTCCGACAGCTCCTTCATATTGCACAATATAATAATGGTGCTGATCACAAAAGCAAACTGAGTCCACTATACTGTGCTTCTGGATTCCTTCTGGACAAAGTAAAAGACAAGAGAGCAAGAGCTGTCAGCAGATGCTCTTCTGAATATCATACCCTCCAACATTTCATAATTGAAAACCATGACATGTTTGGCAAAGCAACATTGGAGTTTGGTCAAGATAAGTTATTAATGAGGAAGAACATACAAGCTGCGAGAAGCTGCAATGGTTTATTTTTGCCTGAGTCTACAGGGAAAGGCAAAACTCTGCCCCCTCCCCTCCTCTCTCCCATGCTGAATTTAAATGACTGCAATCTACCTTTTGGACTTTGAACTCTGTTTGCAGTAACTAAAGGAAGCTGAACACAAATTGAGAGAAGGGAGTAAAGAGAAAGAAATTGGGATGTTTTAAAAGCAGCTGAAAAAGTGGGATGACTGAGAATTAATTGAGACTTTCCCTGCCAAATCAGGGCAGTTGAAGGGCATGGAAAATGAGGCTCTGCAAAGATGCCTGTCTTGAATCTAGTCACAGCCACCCATCATAACCTCATGGGATGACAAGAAGGCTGATGGGATGGCAGTAGAATGATTAAAAAAAACATACAAACATAAGTCCTGTTAAAAGCACATTTAGATATTTAAAGCATAATTAAACATTTAGAACAAAATTAAAAACATAGGGCCAGAATTCACTGAGGCAATTATGAATGCATAACCTAAAGTTAAGCAATTGTGACTGGTTCACATTCATGATCCCTGTGGAGTCACTAATTTAGGGAATACATAGGGACCATGAAAATACCCCAGTCCTCACCTACCAGGCAGCAACTGCAGCAACCAACAGGGATCTGTTCCCCTGAGATTCAGGAAGCAGCTGACTTCTGTTCCCATTGTAGTAAGTCACGATTGGGAGGGTCCAGCCAGGAGATCCTGGTAGGGTTATTCCAGAACCCTCAAAAAAAAATACACATGGGGCCAGACCTAAAATTTTAGGTCCTCTCAGACGACCCCAAATAGTCTACCCAATTGTGGGCGAGCTCTGAATAAGCCTGCAAAGGTCCTCAGCTTTGGCCAAAGGAACTCCCACCTGCAGAAGAACACAGTCAAAATCACTACTTACATGAACAAAGAGAAGGACTCTTTATTGTTAAAAGGAGAGGTTTTTATAAACTGGGGTGACAGTGACCTCATAAAGCATACAGCACATGTGTAAGAATATTTGCTTTTCCAGAACTAAAATTCTGATACATGGTTGCTAATAAAGTAACCTCTGGTTAACAATCAACAATGAACCCTGAATCACACAGGTATTCATTCAACAGTGAAAAATAAGAAATATTGTTACAGAGAGCACTGGGAAGCCAGGCGTTGATTTTGCCAATTAATGTCAGCATAATTTTGAATAGGACAAGGGAGGGATTAGGACAACCTTTAAAGCTGACTAGAATTCAAAATGCAGGAACTTTAATTAAGCAAATGCAGAGGACAGAGAGTTCCTTTAGCTTAGACATTTAAGTTGGCAATACCCTCTGTCCATGGTGCTGAATCTCTAGCAGCCCTGCAGAGTAGACCAGGAGAAAGCTAGGGAAGCACTATCTATTTTGTCTGTATTCTTGTGTGGCTTGCAACACAACGTAGGTATGTAACCAAGATGGTTACGTAGCTAAGTAGGTCATACAGAATTCTGGCCCATCAAAATAAAAATAGAATACCCCACCTGAACAATATTCTGCTGTACGATTAAATTCAGTCAACGGTCTGCCTAAATAAAAAGGCATTACCTGGCAGCAAAAACGGATCAGCAAGGAGGCTAACTGGACCTTCCACAGGAGGAAGTTTCACAGAAGCAGCCACTGAGAAAGCTCTCTTCTTCTTTGTGGTCTCTGTGCCTTCATACACTAGGAGCTTTAGCGCCTGCGCGGTAGCGTTCGGAAACTTCTAGAGCTTGTTCGCTTGGCGGGAACCCCTCCCCCACGCCGGTACTGCGCATGCTCCTCCCGCCGAGCAACGGTCTCTCCTCAGTTCTTTCTCGTCCGCCGCCGCGTACGGAAGGTTCTTTAGTTTGTTCCTCTCACGTCGTGCTTGGCTTGCTGTTTTTTCACGGTTTTACGGACTTTCGGACTGTCTTTGACCTCTCTTTCGGACTCCCCCTTCGGTTTTCGTCTTTTTGGATTTCGGAGTTGGCGTTTCTTCGTCTTATGTCCGCGCTCTTTAAGAAGTGCGTGTCCTGCGGCCGCAAGGTTGCCCTCAACGACGGCCATAAGGAGTGTCTCTTCTGTTTGGGCGAGTCCCACAACATCCGGACTTGCCCAATTTGCAGGGATTTTACTCCCCAAACTCTTCGCAACCGCTCCGCGAGACTCAAATCTTATTGTTGGGAACAGTCTCTGCGGGCGATAGACGAGACCTCCACTTCCAAGATGGCCGACAAGAAGACGACCACGCCATCGACGGTATCGGCGGCTGCCGTTCCGTCCACCTCGTCGGTATCGGGCTCGGTACCGGCGAAAACGCCGATCTCGGCGTTACCGAGGATCCCGAAGCTGTCGGCGGCTGCCAAGTCAGCGAAAGGATCCTCGACGGCGAGGAAGGCTGAGGCTCCCCTTACGGAGACGCCTGCTAAAAAGCGCCCTGCTCCGGACGGAGGCAAGGGCAAGGAGAAGGAGAAGAAGAAGAAGAAGAAGGAAAAGAAGCGCTCCCCGGCTGGGGACGCTCAACCTCCTACTCCTCCTCCTACTCAGCAGCCTTCCAAAGGGCGAGGCGAGTCCGTCGACCTCTCGGAGGATGAGATCGAGGACGTTCCCCAACAGCGCCCGGACTCGCCTGTGGCAGACCCTCCAACCCTGGTGGAGGAGCGCCACCGCCCTCTTAGCCGTCGCAGGTCGGCCGACCTGCAGCAGAGAGAGCCCTCTGCTTCTCCGGAGCGGCGTTCGACCTCCTTCAGGTCCCGGTCCCGCTCTTCCGAGCGTCCGGTGGCCTCGCCGCCTCCGAGGGAGACAAGAGAGGAACAACCTCGCTCGTCTGCCTCCAGATACACCTCGGCGTCCTACGTGGCCAGGTACGCGAGGGAATCTGAATGGAGAGAGCGCCCGGCCTCCTATCGGTCGCATTCGCCATCGTACCGGGATCGGTACCATCGTGGCCCGAGTCGCTGGGAGACCTTCCGGAGGTCCCGGTCACCTCGTCGACAGCGCGAATCGCGCTCGCCTAGAGGGGACGAGGCTCGGTACCGTCGACGCCGAAGCCGATCTCCGTTGGACCGCCGCTCCTTCAGCCGCTCTCCCTCCCCTCGATATCATAGGGCGAGGGAGCCTTCACCACGGTATCGGGCGATATCGCCACCTCCTAGGGTCACGGCAACGGCGACGCGCCCTACGGAGTCGGTGGTGACTGAGCGGGCTACGACGACGTCAGCCTGCCAGACTACCCCGGTCACCACCAAGAGGGTGAAGTCAGTGGTCAGCCATCCCAAGCGGGACGCTGCTGCTACCACCGCCCCGGCTGCGGAGAAGCCTAGGAAGGCAACACCTGCGGCGACTACGAAGGAGCCGGAGAGCGTGCGGCGAGAGGACTCACCGAGCTCGGAGTCGTACGACTCGAGTGTGGAGTCTGAGGTGTCTGAGGCGGCCTCCCAGGAGTCTCCTCCGTTGGGATTCGGGGACCCGATCCCAGATTCTGCTCCAGAGGACGTCAACCAGTTCTCTGCGATGCTGCTCCGCATGGCCACTACCCTCGGCCTTAAGATCGCCGATGCGGAGCCGGAGGATGACGATCCAGCCTTCTCCGTTTTCGAGGAGAAGCGACCTTCCACGGCCCCGCTGCCTCTCCTGCCCCGGGTATCCAGACTGGTGAAGGCCGCCTGGGATAGACCGGCCTCGGCTCAGCCGATACCGCAGCGGTTAGAACACCTCTACAGGGTGCAGAAGGATAACGCCGGTTATCTATTTAATCACCCTGCACCGAACTCTGTGGTCGTCGAGTCCGCGCAGACGAAGGGCTCCGGCAGGCAACACACCACCCCGCCGGACAAAGAGGGCAGGAAGTTGGACGCCTACGCAAGGAGGTTCTGTTCGGCTGCCTCCTTGCAGATCAGGCTGTCCAACACTCAGGCTTGCCTCGCGGCATACCTGAAGAAAGTGCTCGATCGCCTGCAACCGGCGATGGAAGCGGTACCGGAGGACATCCGCCAAGCCTCCTCCGTGATCTTCAATGAGGCTATCTCCATCGCTCGGCACCAGATGGCCTCCTCCCGGCATGCAGTGGAGATCGCCTCCCGGGTCATGGCGGGATCCGTCGGCCTCCGCCGCCATGCTTGGCTTCGACCGGCCGACATCCAGGAGGACACCAGAAGGAGGATTGAAGATCTCCCCTTCGACGGTGAAGGCCTATTCAATTCGTCCACAGACGAAGCTTTGGACAATCTCGTCAAGGCGAGACTGACCGCAAAAAAGATCGGGCTGCAGCCGGCCACGCAGACCCGCAGGGCCTCCACCTTCCGACCATCCTGGCGACGATCTTCCACCTCGTCGTTCCAGCGTTCGGCCCAGTCTGGACAGTCGAGACCGTCCTCCGGCTCATCGGCCAGACGCACGATTAGGCGGCGCCCGCCTTCGTCGAAGAAGTCCTCCTCCGAGACAAAGTCTCGGTTTTGACGTGCCTGGCAGGACCCACCAATACCCACTCTTCAGCCTACCATCAGCGCTCGGAGACCGACCGACTCTCGCTCGACACCTAGCGGAGTGGCAGTATGTCACTACGGACTCTTGGGTGCTTTCCATCGTCCGTCTTGGCTACGCCATCGAGTTTCTCGATATTCCTCCTCGCGGCGTTTATTACTCCACGCCGTCGAGTCCGGCCCTCCGGGGAAGAGATCCAATCCCTCCTCCAGAAAGGGGCGATCGAGCGGCTCCCGCAAGAGGCCAAGACCACCGGCTTCTTCTCCAGGTACTTCACGGTCCGAAAGCCGACGGACCCTCCGGCCGATCCTAGACCTCAGAGGGGTGAACTACTACATCCGCCCCAAAAGGTTCAAGATGGTCACGATACCGTCGATCCTTCCCTTCCTACATCGAGGGGACTGGTTCGCCTCCATCGATCTCCGAGACGCATACTTCCACATCGCCATTCGCCCGCAGCACAGACGGTACCTCCGCTTCGCAGTCGACGACACCTGTTACCAGTACAAGGTGCTGCCGTTCGGACTCTCGACTGCCCCAAGGGTCTTCACCAAGTGCATGGCCCCGGTGGTATCCTACCTGCGGACGAAGGGCGCTTCCGTCTTCCCCTACCTCGACGATTGGCTGTTGGTGGCGTCCTGCAAACAGAGACTTTACCACGACGTCCACATGACGTTGTCACTCCTGACCCGCCTTGGTCTACGAGTGAATCCGAAGAAGTCCCACCTCGAGCCGGCGAGGATCTTGGACTTCATCGGGGCGACGCTCGACTCGACCTCCGCCAGGGCGTACCTACCAGAGTCTCGAGCACAAACCTTGATCCGGGCCGCCGCTCACGCTCGTACGGCCCCGACGTTATCTGCGAGAAGCGTCCAGCAGCTCTTGGGCTACATGGCTGCGACGACCGCTGTGACATATCTCGCCAGGCTGAGAGCAAGACCTCTTCAACACTGGTTCGTCCGCATATTCGACCCCCTGCGAGACGAACAGACACTCCGACTGCAGCTGCCGGGAGACGTCCGCTCATCCCTCCGATGGTGGCAGTCGCGACGCAATCTCATGTCGGGGATGCCTTTCCAACAGCCGACACCGAAGGTGACGGAACGACCGACGCCTCCCTGTATGGATGGGGTGCCCACTGCGGCGATCTCAGAGTCCGCGACAGATGGACCGACGAAGAGACCGCTCTCCATATCAACGCGCTGGAGCTGCTCGCCGTCTGGAAAGCCCTACGGGCGTTCCGCCATGCCGTCGGGGCGCACGGTCCTGATTCTGACGGACAACACCACCGCCGTCTGCTACATCAACAGACAAGGTGGGACTCATTCCACGACCCTGCTCGACATCGCGCTCGGCCTGTGGGAATGGTGCATTCGCCTGCACACGCATCCCGTGGCGGTTCACCTGGCCGGGCAGGAGAACACCACGGCAGACGCCCTCAGCAGGGACACCTCATCCCATCACGAATGGTCTCTCTCCGGAGAGGCGTTCAGACTGATTCGGGACCGCTGGGCGAACCATCGATCGACCTCTTCGCGACCAGGGAAAACGCGAAGTGTCGCCGATTCTGTTCCAGAGCGGGCCACGATCGTGCCTCCATCGGGGACGCTTTCCAGTTTCCGTGGACCGGGGAACTCCTCTACGCGTTCCCGCCGTTCCCGCTGCTCGGCCGGACGATATCGAAGATCCTCGCCGACCGAGCCGACGCGATCCTGGTAGCCCCGTACTGGCCGAGGCAACATTGGTTCGCACCCCTGCTACAAGCCGCGCGAGACGACCTGCTCCGGTTGCCACCGACACCGGACCTGCTCTCCCACTCCGGCGGCCGAGTCCTCCATCCGGACCTGCCACGCCTGGCCCTCCATGCCTGGAGGATATCGCACTAGACGATCCCGTGCTCGGTACCGTCCCCGTCGCGGCCAGGAAGGAATCCACCCGTCGCAACTATCAATACAAGTGGCGACGCTTCCTGACCTTCGCTAACGAGAGGAGTGAGCCGGTATCGCCCGCGGGGCTCTCGACCGTCCTGCACTTCCTCCTGCACCTCCGGCAACAGGGCCTGGCGTTTCCATCCCTGAAGGTGTATCTCTCCGCGATCGTGGCATACCAACCGCCACGATCTGCTGCCTCGGCCTTCTTCAGGAACGATACCGTTAAGCGGTTCCTGAAAGGACTTCATCATCTCTACCCGCCGGTATCGCCGCCGTACCGCCGTGGTCCCTCTCGCTGGTGCTCTCGCAGCTGACGAAGCCGCCCTTCGAGCCGATGGCGACCTCGGATGACAGGCTCCTGACAATGAAAACTGCCTTCCTGGTAGCGGTGACCTCAGCGAGGCGAGCGGGTGAGATC
Organism: Ctenosaura bakeri; assembly: GCA_948474755.1. Classification (NCBI taxonomy): domain Eukaryota; kingdom Metazoa; phylum Chordata; class Lepidosauria; order Squamata; family Iguanidae; genus Ctenosaura; species Ctenosaura bakeri. The sequence continues at coordinate 48,904 of CAOLHI010001275.1, forward strand.
ACAGCTCTTCGTTCCGATGAGCCCTTCACGGTCTTCCACAGGGACAAGGTGGTCCTGAGACCTGACATCTCGTTCCTGCCAAAGGTGGTGTCCAGTTTCCACCTCAACCAGGACATCATCCTGCCTGCCTTCTTCCCGAACCCGACGACACCGTTGGAGCGGTCCCTCCACTCCCTGGACGTGCGTCGGGCATTGGCTTTCTACAAGGACAGGACTGCTTCCTTCCGACAGACGCCGCATCTCTTTGTTTGCTATGGGCGACGTCGGAGGGGCCTAAAAGTGTCCACCCAGCGCTTCTCCAAGTGGGTGGTGAGGACTATTGAACTGGCGTATGAGCTCGCGAGGAAGCCTCCGCCAGTCCTGCTTCGAGCCCACTCCACCAGAGCTGTGGCTACTTCTGCGGCCCTCCTGCGAGGAGTTGACCTGCATGAACTCTGCCGTGTGGCGACCTGGTCCCAACCATCGACCTTCGTGCGCCACTACAGGCTCGACTGCCGGTCGCGCAGAGATGCCCGGTTTGGACGTGAGGTGTTGGCTTCCGTGCTGTAGGACCTGACCCGCCGTCCGACCGGTAAGCTACACAGTCTCCTAGTGTATGAAGGCACAGAGACCACAAAGAAGAAGAACAGGTTGCTTACCTGTAACTGTGGTTCTTCGAGTGGTCATCTGTGCCATCATACACACCCGCCCTTCCTCCCCTCTTTCTCAGGTCCCTGTAGGTTCTACGGCGGACGACAGAACTGAGGAGAGACCGTTGCTCGGCGGGAGGAGCATGCGCAGTACCGGCGTGGGGGAGGGGTTCCCGCCAAGCGAACAAGCTCTAGAAGTTTCCGAACGCTACCGCGCAGGCGCTAAAGCTCCTAGTGTATGATGGCACAGATGACCACTCGAAGAACCACAGTTACAGGTAAGCAACCTGTTCATACCCCACCTGAACAATATTCTGCTGTACGATTAAATTCAGTCAACGGTCTGCCTAAATAAAAAGGCATTACCTGGCAGCAAAAACGGATCAGCAAGGAGGCTAACTGGACCTTCCACAGGAGGAAGTTTCACAGAAGCAGCCACTGAGAAAGCTCTCTTCCATGTCCTCACCAACCGTGCATTTAAAGGGGGTGGGTCTGAGAGAAAGCCCACCAACAAAGAACTCTGGCCAAGTCATATAGGGAGACACAGTCTTTTAAATAGAAAGATTTCACCCATGTCAGCCACTGCTTCATGCTCTCTGTATTCTAATTTGGTCTCAACCAATTCTTTATCTTAATGCCTCATATATAATTTAATTTGCTTATTGAATTATAATTCAATTTGCTTATATAAACATAATTGCTTTGGTGGCTTGGTTTTCTGAGGAGATGCTTCTTCTGCATTCTATCTCAGAAACCTATGTGTTCCTGCAAAGTGAAAAGGTAGATTTCGGAGCTGCTACTGTCTGTTTTCCCTTAGAAGGAACTTCCACCTTCTTTCCTCCCAGCAGCATTGCTAGGCGTGTCATCTGTTACCTGTATAGCCACCAACAACTTTTCAAGAGCACTCTCTCCATCTTGGAACTGAGTTTATCTGTGAATATCATAATTTAAAACATCTAGCCAAGTTTTTGAATTTTTGTGCTTCTTTTTCTATTTTTTTTTAAAAAAACAATCTTCCTTTGTGAAGCCTTCTGGATAACTTGCCAGTTTCATTGCCCGCTATTGTACAGTTGTAGTTGTTCCTAATAAAGATATTGCTCCTGGATTAATTTTGAAGCTTGTTCTTGTGGATCAAGAGGACAATCACTTTTTTAAAATTTAATTGTTTTGATATCCTGTTTCCCATGATAGGGAGAGGGAGATTTTGTGCCTTTGGTGAAAACAGATTTTCTGCCTTGGATGTCAAAATAAATTGGGTTGGGTACTACTATGCATCTAGACTGTGGTGGCAGAGCGGGCACCATTTGCTGCTCTGTCATGGGAAACAAGAAGTCTTCCAGCACTGATGTGTTTTTGAAACAGTTACAATTGTCAAATGAGCATCAGATTGTTTATTTATTAGAGTTGACCCTCCACATTCACTAAGGTTAGGGGTGCCGGACCTTTGCAGAAGTGAAAAAATTGCAAATATCAAAATGTATGTGTGTCCGTGGGAAGGGGGCCAAGACACAGACCATTTCCGCACTAGACTGTTATAGTGCTATTATTCCACTTGCAACATTCTGTGGAATCCTGGTGTTTGCAGTTTCGGGAGAGGCCGGCCGATGGGGAAAGCAGGCATCCAGGGTCCAAACCAGGACAGGGGAAAAGGAGGGAAGAAGTGTGTGGATTGGCATGGTAGCCCTATACTTCCTCTTTCTTGCTCATCTCCTTCCTTGGATGTGGTGTGACACTGGGGGAAGGTTTGTGGTGCTCAGAAATTGGGCTGCAAGCTGTCCTTAGCTGGCCAGGCAACGGCTGATAAAGGAGGAGGAGGAGGAGGAAGAGGACCACAGGTGGGTTTTTAGGGGGCTGCACAGCCAGATCAGAGCTGCTGATTCCCCCAGAAAAGAAGCCTCTGGGGTGTGGGGGACAAGAGTTGAAGAAACTCACAAATAATCCAGTCCTCGAAAGTGGACCCCACAAATGCGGAAGGCCAACTGTAGTTACATTTATTGTTGTTGGGTGTCTTCAAATTGTTTTCAACTCACAGTGACCCTCAGACAAACCTATCATGGGGGTTTCTAGGGTGAGATTGTGTGATGAGCCCAAGGTCACCCAATAGGTTTCCATGGCTGAATGGGAAATCAAACCCTAGTCTCCTGGGTTATAGTCCAATGCTCAAAACTACTACACCACCCTGGCTCAGTTATATTTATACCTCCTTTTCTATCAAAAAGATCAAGACCCATGCCTCCCTGTTAATCCCTGTTGTAAATAAAAATGGAAATTCAGAAGACAAAATAGGAAAAAAGAAATAGTATTTTATATATTCTAGTTAAAAGATAAAAATAGCATATAGGTTCTTAATGTACAAAAGGTTAAAAGAGAACATGAGCAAATTTGGCAAGTTAAAATACAAATACAAAATATATCAAAATATAATACAATACCACAACGAAGCAGTGCAAACTGCAGCAACAGTAAATCAGGAAGTGAATGTGCACTAAGAGAATGCTACTCTTATAGAGCCTTTACACCTGCTTCCAATAATAGTAGCAGGTGAAGGTCCTCTATAACACCAATAGACCAATTAACCCCTTAATGACTAAAGTTGTAAATCTTGTCAAGTCCAACAATCCCCACAAAAACAACAGCAGTGTAAGATACATCAAGCTGAGAGAAAATGACTGGCCCAAGATGACTGTTCCATGGCTCAGTGCAGACAGGGTCTGAGATCCCATTCCTGCAGTATAAAATTACACCAGCATAGTTAGGCTGAAGTACTGGGCTGTGCTGTGCAACCTATCATGTCACTGATGTGACCGTGCATTCTTTCTGTTGTCCAAGAGCCAGTCCAACTGCTCACCAGTTTGTGCTTACTAGAATCACTCCTTGCTGGATGCAACAGTCTACATCAGTGTCACAGAACTTGAGTGACCCTGAGAAGAATATTGCCTTTGCACAACCACTGGGAAAGTGCAGCTGCTTGCATAATAGCATTTACACCATTGAAAAGCCACAACAGGATTCTAACCAATAATTTTGATCTAAAAATCACAGTCCCACTCTCCAACCACTGCACCACTATGCTGGCTTTCAGCTGCTGAACATACTGACTAGGAACAGCTGATGGGTCCTTAGTTAGCAGTGAAGGAGGAAGCAGGGATTGGGGAGAGTTCAACAATGGAACAGGGAGCCACCCTTAGGAGATACCAAGAGCCCTGGTAGCGCAGTGGTTAAATGGAGGGATTGCAGCCACAACATTGTGAGTTTGATCCTGCAAGGCTCCAGGTCGATTCAGCCTTCCATCTTTCTGTAGATTGGTAAAATGAGTACCCAGCTTGTTGGAGGCAATTAGCTAAACACATTGTAAACCGCTTAGGGAGTACATAGCACTGATAAGCAGTATAGATATGTAACTGCTATTGCTAGATGCTCCAAGGTGCAACATTACTGCTAAGGAATCTGGCACTACCCATTTGTAAGGCTTAATTAGCTGCTATGGGTAGATCCACCTTGTATAATTACAGAACCCTTATCACCATCTACATTATGGAACTTTACATATATTTAGTTACGCAACAAAGGCACTAAGAAATTAGTGAATTAAGAAGATATGTAACAGGATACCAGGAACAGTGCCCAGTGCACATTGATGACTGATGCCCATGCCTGCCATTGAGTGTCTGTGCCATTGCACAATGATCACTTTGCTGGCTCAGTTACGTAGTAACATAACAGCAGCCCTCTTATTGGATATGGATGTCACAAAACTGCTCAATTCTAATTCCTGCATATGTCATTGTTCCAAGGCCCTTCTTCTACTCAATGCTGACTTCTGCCCTTGAATAGGAGACGGGAACTCCCCTGGCTTCATTAATTAAATGCTGCCACCACCCACTGAATTAAAATCCTAGTCTTATTGGCACAGTGGGATGCCACAAGAGAGCTAACAATCTCTAAGCTTAGAGATCCCTTTCTTTCCCCCATCCGCTCTGGGAGAGAGGAATCCTATCTACATGCGTTGCCAACAAGCATATGGAAAACAGAGAGAGCAGGGAATTCTTTAAAGGAAAGTATTTATTTTAAGAACAGGCAATGTAGAACAGGTATCACTCTACATAGGAGGCTTCTTCCCCCCAAGTTCACTTAGTAGTTACAATTTGCAGATAGCTACATCATATTAGCCGGAGCTTTCAAAAGAACAGAAATCCTAACACAACTAAGAAATATCCTTGCTACTCACATCACTGGCCAGGTGAGATGGTGTGCAGAGGCAGAGCCAAGAGGCGAGGCCTAGCTGGCCTACCTGCAACCACGATATGCCTCCCCTGGTTGATGTCTTTGTTTTCTCTCTTTCTTCTTCTGCCTCGCGCTCTCCTGAGGGTTTTTAAAACCTCTTGACTGAAGCATCTCAAAGGTTATCACCTCTCTCCCCCTTATTGGGCAACTGTCTCTCGTGACCTGTGATGCTTTGTGATGCTGACCCCCAATAAAATGTAACCTAACCTAACATTCATTAACTCTTTGTATGCCGGGAGGGAGAACTATCTCCCATCAGCTCTGTTACCTGGATAATGAGAAACCCCATTGTCACAGCATATGTAAATCTTCTTACAACAATGTAATTCCTTACAGGATTCTGGCCATCATTTTAAAGTCCATCCTAAAGAAACCTGGGATTTGTAATTCTGTGATCTACTTATAATGCAGTGATTCTCAAATGATTCCTCCTGGTGTTTGGGGCTTCAGCTTAAGAGGCCCTTACTAGCTTGGCCAATAGCCAGGGATTTTGGAAGCTGAAGTCCAAAATACTTGGAGTACCAAAGATTGAGCACCAGTACATTCCCTTCAGCTATAGCATTTCTGCTCTTTGGCATGAGACTACATAACCCAGAACTACCTAAGGTAAAGCTACAGCAGTTAAAGTGGTATCAAAGTGTTATAATTGTGCAGGGTGGCTATATCTGGGGCTCTTTCACACTATACAGTTATAGCACTATGATTCCACTTTAACTAGCATGCTGCATCCTGTGGAATCCTGGGGCTTGTATTTTGGTGAAGCACTAAAAGAGCTCTCTGAATGAGAGTTATAAATACCCCTCCCTAAACCACAAACCCCAGGATTTTAAAGGAGCTTGCCAAGGTAGAATCATAGAATCGCAGAATCATAAGAGTTGGAAGAGACCATAGGGGCTAACCAGTCCAACCCCCTGTTATGCAAGAACAAACATCAAAGCACTCCCGACAGATGGTCATCCAGCCTCTGCTCAAAAACCTCCAAAGAAGGAGACTCCACTACACTCTGAGGCAGCAGATTCCACTGCCGGACAGCTCTGACCATCAGGAAGTTCTTCCTGAGGTTCAGGTGGAATCTCTTTTCCTGCAGCTTGAATCCATTGCTCCTTGTCCTAGTCTTTGGAGCAGCGGAAAACAAGCCCTCTCCCTCTTCAACATGACATCCTTTCAAATACTTAAAAATGGCTATCATGTCCTCTCTTAATCTTCTCTTCTGCAGACTAAACATACCCAGCTTCCTAAGCCACTCCTCATAAGGAATGGCTTCCAGATCCTTCACCATTTTGGTCATCCTCTTCTGGACACGCTCCAGCTTGTCAATATCCTTCTTGAAATGAGGTGTCCAGAACTGACACACTATACCAGATGAAGTCTAACCAAAGCAGAATAGAGTGATACCATTACCTCCCTTGATCTTCTATTGAGGCAACCAAGAATAGCGTTGGCTTTCTTGGCTGCTGCATCACACTGCTGACTCATGTTCAGCTTGGGGTCCACAGGTAGTTAAAAGTAGAATCATAGCAGTATATTTGTATAGTGTGAATGAGTCCCTGGTTACAAAATATCACATCTACTTTGTCCTGCAAAATGGTGGAAGATGGGAGTATGCTTAATGTCCCCACCAGCAGGGGGTAGAGTGTGTTGCCACTAGAGTTGTCTGAGTGAAAATGGGAGAGGGCTCCTGGTTGTGAAGAAGAATTTCAGCAGGTGGTGCTTGTGAGACAACCAGGTAACAAGCAAAACCTACTGAAATTCCCTGTTGTTGTTGTTGTTTGCCTTGAAGTTGCTTCTGACTTACGGTGACCCTAAGGTGAAGCTATTGTGGGGTTTTCTGCAGCTGAGAATGTGTGTAACACACCCAAGGTTCCCCAGTGGGTTTCTATGGCTGAGCGGGGAACCGAATCCTGGTCTCCAGGGTCATAGTCTAACTATCAGATCATTAAGAGGGACAGGAACCCTCTCCAGTTTTCACTCTGGCAACCATAGTTGCCACCCTTTAAGAATTTCCTCTGTGACAGCATGGGTTCTGTCTTCTTCTGCAATGGCATTTCCTCTAAATGTTCCTCGAAACAAAAGAGAAATGCGACAGGAAGCCCCATGACCCAGCATCTTGCCAACCATGGCGTCTGGTGCTGACCTCACCCGACCCCTTGGCTGCAGCAGGACTAGCAGAACGGAAACAAAACAATGCAAATGTCTGAGGCACGTGTACCGAGAGGGCTAAAAATAACAGCCAGAGCACATGAAAACAAAACTTGCAGGTAGCCCCGTGTTGTCATCAGAAAGAAAAGGAGAAGAACATTCCTTAGTAAGGCTGTGCCTTTAGTGGGACAAACCAAAAACTTCACAAGGTCGTGAAAAACAAAATGTAGCCACTGAGATCATGCACAGAAACAACACTCAGGATTCTGAAATATCTTTGTTAGCCTGAAAGGCCACAAGTGTGGCAAGCGTTTGGCTCTCCAGAAACGGTCTTCAGGTTGGATGGTGGACAATTTCAGGGATGGGGGGGCAAGTCCAAAAATGTGGCCAGATGTCATGTCCAGTGACAAAATCATGGGTGAACTTTAATATTTCTTGGATGTTAAGAAAATATGCGGGGGTTGCAGAGGGGGGTAGAGTGAAGAGGCTGAGTAGAATCTCAAAATTTGAATCATGCTTTTTGAATGTTTTTTATCCTCCTGTACTGAGAGAGATGTGAAAATGAAGTAGAGACAGCCCTACATTAGAGAGAGCAAGGCAAATACTGCAGATTTTGCGGAGGAAGAGAAAATTGCAAACTGTTTTCTACATACCTGGCAACTATCCTGATTGAGGAGGGACAGTCCTGATTAATCTTGTCCAACTTTTTCAGCTGCTTTTCAAATTTACCAGTTTCTCTTTCATTCTCCCACTTTGTCCTCCCCTTTGTCCTCAGCTCACTTCAGTTGCTATAAACTGAATTCAAAGTACAAAAGCAGTTTGCATTTGCACAAATTCTGCTAGGATAGAGGAGAGGAAGGGCAGCATCTTTCCCTTCCCTGTAGCCACAGGCAAAGTCAAACTGCTGCAGCCTCTTCTAGCTTGTCTAGTTGATAACTTTTGCCGTCTTGACCATACTTTGATGTTGCCTGGCCACAGCGTCCCAGATTTCATCTGTGAAATATTGAACGGTATGTATTTAATTGATCACTATCGCCATAGGATGCCAAAAGAACTTGACTGGCCTTGGGTATAATGCCCAGTTCCAGAACTAGGTAAGCTGGTAGTGGGGAGAGAGGGTGCCGTTGGCTGCTCCGTCAAGAAGCAAAGTGTCTGGGGCCAATCCTATGAGGAAGGAACAGAGAGAATATTCATCTGTAAAGAGGATCAACATCCTAACTCCCCTTTGATTGTGCACATGACAAAGGAGCAGGGCCTCTTCTCTTTCCGAGGCTCCTTCTGACCACTAGAAACAATTGGGAGTGAATTGTAGTGTAGAAAACAGAACCAAAAATAATAATGGGATACCCATTATTGCCCATTTATTATTACCCATACCCATACCCATTTCTGCCCTACACTCTTATAGTGCTCTTATCCCACTTTCAACATCCTGTGGAATTTTGGGGTTTATAGTTTACTGAGGCCAAAGAGCTCTCTGGGTGAGGATTCTAAATACCCCTGCCTGAACTTCAAACTCCAGGATTCCACAGGATGTTGAAATGGAATAAGAGCACTATAACAGTGTAGTGCGGAAATGGCCTTAGAGAGATTTAGCTAATTCACAGTAGGCAGGGGATTTTAGGGATCCTTTAGTGGTGTTTTGGAACATCAATTATTCAGTTTATTATTATCTTTTTACACAATGGTAGGTAATGTTTGGATTTTTGCCCCTTCATCACCAAGATGTATTGCAGGAGCCTTGGTAATATAGTCCTATTATCAAAGGCTGGTGTGAACAATACAGAATCAAAATACCTTTGTGCAAATAACCTCAACAGAAGTATCCAGTGTTACTTGCTTCTGTATGTATGAATGCCTGCTTGGTGTTTCTTGGGCCATTTCCACCCTACACTGTTTTAGTGCTCTTATTCCACTTTCAATATCCTGTGGAATTCTGGGGTTTGTAGTTTACTAAGGCCAAAGAGCTCTCTGACTGAGAATTCTAAATGCCCCTCCCTAAACTACAAACTTCAGGAGTCCATAGGATGTTGAAAGTAGAATAATAGCACTATAACAGTTTAGGGCAGAAACGGCCTAAAAGCTGCCCGTGCCAGATATACTACAGGCATACCTCAGTTACCAAAGGCCATTTCCGCACTAGCCTGTTATAGCGCGATGATTCCACTTTCAACATCCTCTGGAATCCAGAGGTTTGCAGTTTCGGGAGGGGCCGGCCAGCCCCTCCGAAACTACAAACCCCAGGATTCCAGAGGATGTTGAAAGTGGAATCATCGCGCTATAACAGGCTAGTGCATAAATGGCCAAAGTCTCTGATAGCAAAGCACTTTTTTTTTTAAATGAAGTCTTTTTATGCTCACTCAGTCCCCCTTTTCTGCTTCATTCTCTCAAGTGGGAGTTTTTTAAGCAATATCAGCACTGGGAGGGTATTGAAGAGGGGGTGGCAAAACACAGATTTCTATGTTGGGTTGCAGCAGAACCTCTGTAGTAAATAATGCAACAGTATATGAGCTGTGAATTCTACTATAGCGGAGTCTGTCAGCCTAAAATAGGCAAGGTAAACAGTAGCTGCCTCCAGAATCTCTTAGTGAACATGCATGGACAACAAAATAGAGGGAAAGGGGAAGAAAGGAAAGCCTGCTTCACAAATTTGGTCACTAAAATGGAAAGGAAATCATAAGAACAGTGAAGACTGGTGGGGGGGGAATCTTGCCTGGATGCATTTAGGAAGAAGCTTTCAAGTAGTCTCTAGAAGGTTCAAAATACTTTTATCTACTTACGCAAAGCTTACCTGACCTAATTGTTTCATTTCACATGTTGTTACTTCTGAAGAAAAAGTTTGCTGAAACATGTTGAAGTGCTTTTCTTTTTTGTAAGAACCTATCCATCTTTTCCCCATGTTGTTTCTGCCTCTGGTACCAAATTTTCTCTTAAAAAAATAATTCCCAGGAACACACCAACTTTGTTAACTCAGATATACTTGTACTTCCCTCCTTCTACCCTATTTGCTGGCATATAAGACTCACTTTTCCCGCTGAAAGATACTGTTTGAAAGTGGGGTGCATCTTATACACCAGTGTGTCTTATACACTGGAACTTAGTATTTGCTGACATATAAATGGAATGCATCTTATATGCCACAAATACGGTAAATTCTGTCGAGACAAACAGAATTCAAATGTAGCACTCGAGATCATCTATGCAAACAATGGCAGCTGGTGGTTTCCATATCAGCAGGGTGGTGAGTCCACTCTGTGCTTTCATACCTGTAAAGGTACTATCCAAGGCACTGAACCCTAGCTCCAAGATCTGTTCAGCAGCTTGAATGTCTTCTTAAACATTCAGATTAATCATAGAATCATAGAATCATAGAAATGTAGAGTTGGAAGAGACCCCAGGGGCCATCCAGTCCAACCCCTTGCCATGCAGGAACACCCTCAAAGCACTCCAGACAGATGGCCATCCAGCCTCTGCTTAAAAACCTCCAAGGAAGGAGCCTCCCCCACACTCTGAGGCAGCACATTCCACTGCTGGACAGCCCTCACTGTCAGGAAGTTCTTCCTGAGGTTCAGGTGGAATCTCCTGTCCTGCAGCTTGAATCCATTGCTCCTTGTCCTGGTCTCTGCAGCAGCAGAAAACAAACCCTCTCCTTCCTCTACATGGCATCCCTTCAAATATTTCAACATGGCTATCATGTCCCCTCTTAACCTTCTCTTCTGCAGACTAAATATACCTAGCTCTCTAAGTCTATCCTCATAGGGCATGGCTTCCAGGCCATGGTCACCTTCCTCTGGACTTGCTCCAGCTTGACCATGTCCTTCTTGAATTGGGGTGCCCAGAACTGGACACAGTATTCAAGATGAGGTCTAACCAAAGCAGAGTAGAGTGGTACAAGTACCTCCCTCGATCTAGACACCATACTCCTATTGATGCAGCCGAGAATTGCATTGTCTTTCTTGGCTGCCGCATCACACTGCTGACTCATGTTCAGCTTGTGGTCTATGAAGACTCCTAGATCCCTTTCACGCGTACTGTTATCCAGCCACGTGTCCCCCATCCTATATTTCTGTATTTCTGATTGCTTCACCTCACTGGACCAGAAGACCTCAGCTGCCAGTATATGTGAATAAATGATTTTTCTCACTTTGTGTTTGCCTGCTGGGATACTTGAGTTAGACTGAATTTTGACTGTGTAATTTGATACGGTTACAGAAGAAAAATACTGCAATAATATGTACACAAGTACTTCTGTCAATTTGCTTCCTGGAGGCAAGTTTATCATGTTTCCTCACAATCACATACACTTTTTTTCAAACAGTGCATAAAGGGCACGGTTGACCCACGAAGGAGATGCAGAGACCTTTCTTTCCAGAGAAGCCATTCTCAGGCCCAATGAAATCAATGAGATTTATGTGGTGCTTAAATCCTCTTAACTTTTTGTTTTTAAAATCTAAGGTTTTGCCTGACCGTGAATCCCACTGAATTGAGTGTGACTTCCTTCTGAGCAGATATGCATTGGAACTGCACTGTACACATGAAGATTAAAAGTGGCATCTCGTGATTCCCCAAAAGAATATGGCGTGCATCTGTCTATTGATAATCTCCATCAAAGTAAACCCATTGACTCAATTGTTGAATAAGAGTCAACACTTGTGTGAACCATAGTGAATCAATAGTTCTGCTCTAATCAGGAGAAACAAGTTTCAGGGGTACATTTCCAAAATGATCTGCCCCAATCTCCTAGTTGAGAGGTCCCTAACTTAGTCCACTGCCACTAGAGGGCAATGATGCCCTTATTGGCTTAAAGCAGTGGGGCACTGCCAGGTCATCTTACCCCACTTGTTCAGGCAGAGTTGATTTTTTTAAAGGTAAACTCTGAATCAGAAACAGATCTTTGCTGAGCTCTCAGGACATTAAGACAATGGCTGTTTCTGCCCTACAGTGTTATAGTGCTATTATTCCACTTTCAGAATCCTATGGGATCTTGGGATTTGCAGTTTAGGGGTGGCCTTTAGAATTCTCAGCCTGAGAGCTCTTTGGCCTCAGTAAACTTCAAACCCCAGAATTCCACAGGAGATTAAAAGTGGAATAATAGCCCTATAACAGCGTAGAGCAGAAATGGCCATTGACTTGGGATCTTTTCCTATGTCCTTTTCTCTGTGAACTTATTCAGATTGTCACCTATCCCTAGGGAACGCAGAGATCAAGCACCAGGATTAGAGAAACTTCACTCTCTTGGTGTAAGAGCATGCAAGATTTCAATTCACATAGAACTCTGTGTCATGAAGAATTGGAAAGCTAGCTATGGAATGATATGGAATGCTTTAAAACTATTTTCAATTCAGTTGTTGTTTTAGTTCAATAATCTATTTACTTGGGCTTTTATTATATATCTCATTTTGCTTTGAATATTTTTTTAAAATTTTGAATAATTTTTGAGCCACTGGGTCCTAGTGCTGGGTGAAAAGTGAAATATAAAACCAAGCAGCCTTGGCAAATATGTCCTCAAAGCAATGCTTGCAGGGAAGAGTTAACGTGGGGCAGACACAGCAGGATAGCTATGCAGGAGGCAAAATGAAGATATGACCACCAAATAAGAAATTTGCTCCCCCAGTGAACTTTTTCTTTAATCCCCAAATTCTAGCACTGCAGAGAATAGGAACCTAATAGATGCACGTATCTAGTGATTGTGTTACAATGATTTGAGTGTTGCACTAGGACACTGGGAGACCAGGTTCAAATTCCCACTGGGCCATGGAAACCCTTAGGAAAGGTCTTGGGCAAGTCACTCTCTCTCAGCCTCAGTCCTCAGGCGAGGACACACCCCTCCGAACAAATTCTGCCAAGAAAACCCAGTGATAGTTTCAGTTTCACGTTGCCATCTGTCAGAAATGATTTGAAGGCATAGAACAGAACTCTTGCATTTGCTTTGTCCACATTTCCTTGGTAACTTTGCTTGCCCCTTTTCTTTAGAAGTCTAAACTGTATTTCTAAATTGCTCAATTGAAGTTTTAAGTTACTGAAACATTAAACATTTGGGGACTGAAGGAAAATTTCATCTGGGAAATAGAATTCTTATTTGGGGTGGGGCAATGCCTTCATTTTGCTTCCCCAAATAGTTACACCCTTGGGTGGTCAGGGGGGTTCTGCAGAAGAAAGTCAGTGAAGGGAATGAGCTGGTCAGCCCTTCCTTTGTTCATCATTCTTCTCCACATCCTATTAATTCTCCTTCATAGAATGTCAGTTCCAAAATCTGGCTATTTTATCATTGCTGCCATGGGTTTAGACAAAAGCACACCCAAATCATGAATATTTCTAAGCATGGCTTTTATTGCACAACTGCCATTTTTTTGTTTGTGTGAATTAATTGATTGATTGATTGATTGATTGATTGGGAGGGGGCTGGCAATCAGATGGTGTCATTTGTAACCCTGCCCTGCTTTATCACTGAATCTTACACTTTTCTCCCCATCTCACCCACTGAAAAAAAGAAAGTTGAGGAGGAAAAGACTAAATGACTGCACAGTCTTTCTATTGTTAGCTCCAGGAGCTGCCTGTCTAAAAGGAGCCCAGATCACTGTCTAAAATAGACAAAAAGCATTTGCTAGCTTTTATGCCTAACTTTGTTTCTTCTGTGTATATACAGCTGAGCATTAATTTCCTTTCCATGCTGCCTGTGTGTCTATCTCAAAAGCTGAGTCCTGAGAGAAACTGGCCAGAGAATAAAAGAAACTGCATTGTCTCAGCCAAGAAAAACGGTCAGGCTGAGCACCAATGAGGCTGCAAAGTGTCCAAATGGAGACTGTGACACACAGGCAGGGCACTTTGTCACCAACCTGGACCAGTAGAAGAAAGAGAGGCAGTTGTCTTGTTCTTCTATATCAGAAATTTACCCCTATTAAGCCTCCCTCTATCAGACAAACACCCAAGTAAGAGTCCTGGACTTTATGAACTTGAAAGACATGATGCCACTTGCCTTTTAAACATCTGCAGAAAAGAGGCTGATGATACCAGCACAATGGATTTCAGCTGCTCCTAGATCTTTACCTGGTGTCCAACTGAATACAAAAATACAAAGCCTCTGGAATCTCAAACACACCCAGCACCATCCCTGGCCGAGATGTTTTGTCATCCAGCCCTTCTGGATGGAGTGGGGATGGTGAGGATTGTGCATCCCAAAGGTACCAGATTGGGAAAGGTAACCGTGGTCAAATTGACACTATACTTCTCTGGTCCCTCTCATTGAAAGCAGAGCTACTCAAAGTGATGGACCCCACCTGTGAACCATCGGCTGCCAGTTCATGGAGACTGCCAACAAATAAAAGAAACAATCATCACCAAGGGGCACAAATGGAGTACCAGTCCCAGGCACAGTGAGGGGAAAATGCCAGTCCCCTGTATCAGAAGGACTGATTTAAAACACTCTTGTTTTCATACAGCTTTATCTCAATACGGAGATAAAATTAATGTGTAAAGCTGTACGGGGCTCAATTCTCCATTCAACCATGGAAACCCACCATGGGTGTGTCACACTCTCTCAGCCCCAGAAAACCCAATGATAGGTTCACCTTAGGGTAGTCATAAGTCAGAAACAACTTGAAAGCATGCAACAACAACGAAGCTGCACCCTTTACAAAGATGCCCCCTCCCCAGATTTAGCTGCATGAGACAAAGGACAAGATGACACCTCCTGTATCTACCACCCACTTGATGAGAGGTACAAATGCCTATCAGAATGGGAGCTGAATCTTCACTCCTAGCAATAGAATTGTGGTGTTCTCTACATTTCAGGACAGCGGGAAAACCTATGGGTACAGCTTAGGGCCATTTCCACACTACACTCCTATAGACAGCCCCTCCCTAAACTGCAAAGCCCAGGATACCCCAGGAGGTTGAAAGTGGAATAATCACACTATAGGAGTGTAGTGCGGAAATGGCCTAAGTCTTGTGGCACATTCAGCCCTATCCTTTCCACACCCCTCAGCAGCTGTTGCTTGAGGCAACTGCCTCATTCTGCTTAGGGGGCCAGCCCTGACCTTTTGAAATTATGCCTATTGCATTGCTATTAAAAGTGTAAGAACTTGAATGGGGACAAATAAAGAAAAGAGGGGCAAAAGCTATGTTTTGACACTCAGCTCTCTCTTGTAGCTCTTTGTCAAAGCTTTCTGGGCCCAAAAGGCATGACTTGAAGAGGGTGTTGAACTTCTCCTCCATTGCTCCTGGCTTTAAATTGATTTATGTTATTTGAAACTGTTTTTAACTTTTTTTGATAGTTTTAAAATTGCTGCATGGTTTTACGCTGTTTAAGAATGTTTGCTTTTGTTTTTGCCCCCATGCTCCGAGGTCTTTTGACTTAGGCTGGGATATCAATATTTTAATAAATGAACAAAATACTGAGTTAATAAATGTGGTGTGTGTAAAACAAGGTAGGAAGTAAATGCATTCACACAACAATTATTGTGTTAATTCAGCTGTTGGGCGTGTTACTTTGCTTGCTCTCTGCCTCATCTTCCCCTCGTGCGTTGCCTCTCTTTGGGTAGCTCTGTGGTTATGGAAATGACATGTTTTTCTTCTCTGTTCTCTCCTCCTACTTGCCAAACACAGGCAACCCTTTGATCCTGTTGACAGAGTAAACGGGGCCAGAGTCCTGGACAAGCAGCCCAGCCACCTTGACACGTGCATGCTTGGCTCATGAGGGCTCGCTGACCTCCATCATCCTTCTGCCACCAAAACCTGCTTCCCGCCAGGACTGCTGCCTTGTGCTCAGTTGAGCCTGAAGGCTAAGGGTTTCCCCTGACCAGTGGTGTACCAGAAAAGCAACAACAGCATTGCAGGAGTTTTCCCACGGTGAGAACTGATGGCTCCCCTGTCAGTAAGACAGTGAAACAGCCTGGATTTTAGTCTGAACTTTAAAGGAGCTATCCAAAGTGCTGGCCCTGAAGTCTGTTTTGGAGATTCATCACCCAATGACAAAGGGAGGAATCAGGCACTCCTAGTTTTCCATAAAGCAAAACATAGAAATGAAGAGGTTCTCACTGGGGTTTTGCCCATCATCCTCACCACTGCCATCACAATAAAAGCAACAACATTTAAACTTTTAGTGAGGAATCCTCCGCTCTAGGTAAGCTGGGGTACACAAGCAGTCATTACACGCATCATTAGTACTTCCTCATAATCAGAGCATAGAAACAACAAGTTACAAGTAATATAGTTACCTATAGCAAGTTAAAAACAATTAGGAACAAAGTTACACTTATCATTCAAGAACTTTTTGGCAAGATCCAACAGAGAGGGCTACATAGCCTAAAGTTATTCCAGTGTAGTGATGCTGTAGACGAACAACAGCACCCATGCCAGCTCTCTTGTGCAATGACTGACAGGCCCCTAATCCCTGGCCTGTCAGTGAGATACATATGTGTACGTTGCACTACAAATGCAGGGCAAATTATTCCCCATAGCAGAACAGATGTATCCTGCCAACACCTGCGGAAGTGGAGTCCACCTACAGCAATGTTGCACATTGTGGTTATGCACTCCACATTATGTTGCACATTTTACCTTGTGCATGGCACTACAGCATCTAGCCACCGACATGTGTTGCACAGTGTTGCTATTTTGCATGGGGATTGTGTAATGCTAATGCAACTTAACTCCATGCTGCACTGAGCAGGTGTTAGACTGAAGGGACACCTGTAAGCAACCACCTGAAAACTGCAGTCGCTTTATGCAACAGTACTAGAAAGTTGTGTGTCTTGTGACTCAGCATGTGTGCATATGCAGCAGCAGCAGCCAATATGGGGTGCCCCACCACTGAAAATCCTGGAGTATTCACTCCAGTTGCACCACAGATAAGCCAGGCTTGGCTTTATGTTGCTGCCAGTAGCAGTGACCATATGCATCTGTGTATACTAGTTGCTGGGAGAGTGGGATGGAGAACGTCGTTGTACTCATGTCTTACTCTCAGATTTCCCAGCTACAGCATGACAAGAAAACAGGACTAGACAGGGCTTTAACCTGGTCCAGCAGAGTTCTTTTTGTGTGTTTAGGTACACCTGCAAACCCGCCACCACATCTTACCGGTGCTCCATCTGGAAGGAAGAGGGAGAAGCATGTTGTTATGTGCCTTCAAGTCATTTCTGACTTATGGCAACCCTAAGATGGAGTTATCACAGGGTTTTGTTGGCAAGATTTGTTCAGAGGAGGTTTGCCTTTGCCTTTCTCAGAGGCAAATATAGCGTGATTATTCCACTTTCAACATCCTATGGCCTGAGACTGAGAGAGACTTGACCAAGATCACCCAGTGGGTTTCCATGAGTGCACAAGTATTTGGACTTTCATCTTCAGAGTCATTGGTCAGTGCTCAAACCGCTACACCATGCTGGCTCTCATGGGAAAAATACACCACCAGAAAAAAGCAGAAATTAAATCCATGGAAACTCAGCCAGGAGTCATCAGGGACTGTGCTGCTGGCAATGATGCCCACATGCTACCCCATGAACATGAGGGGAGTCAATGAATTCACCTCAATGGGGGACATATTTCCAGCAAACTCTGCTGCACCATCTCTGTACAAAACTCCACAGTCACCAATCTACCAGACCCAGAGTCACTGTCTTAACAATGAACTCTTCTACAGTACAGACTAGGCCCGTGGAACCCTATAAGCAAGGAGTTCTAATCAAGCTTCTCACAAGCACTGTTTGGGCACAAAGATACAAAGAGATGGAAGTGCAGCCCATACAGCACAGCACCCACCCATGTTCACAGGGCAGGAAGTCTCTCTGGAAATTAGTCCAGACTAATGTCGAACCCACTTTGGGGAAAGGATTCATCTTCTTGAACAGCTCATATAACTCTGGATTAAAACTCAGGGCCTTTCCACACTATAGTGCTGTTATTCCACTTTCAACATCCTCTGGAATTCTGGGTTTTGTAGTTTACTGAGGCCCAAGAGCTCTCAGGCTGAGAATTCTAAATACCCCTCCCTAAATTGCAAACCCCCAGGATTCCATATGAGATTGAAAGTGGATTAACAGCACTATAATAGTGTAGTGCAGAAATGCCCTCAGAGTGCATTCTAGCAGGGTGCCACAGGGTTCTGTCCTGGGCCCAGTGCTGTTCAATATTTTTATCAATGACTTGGATGAAAGAATAGAGGGCATGCTCATCAAATCTGCAGATGACACCAAATTGGGAGGGGTTGCGAATACGCCAGAGGACAGGACCAAAATTCAAAATGACCTGGATAGATTGGAGAGCTGGGCGAAGGCTAACAAAATGAAATTCAACAGAGAGAAGTGTAAGGTCCTACATTCAGGTAGAAAAAATGGAATACAGAAATATAGGATGGGGGACACGTGGCTGGATAGCAGTATGTGTGAAAGGGATCTAGGAGTCTTCATAGACCACAAGCTGAACATGAGTCAGCAGTGTGATGCGGCAGCCAAGAAAGCCAATGCAATTCTTGGTTGCATCAATAGGAGTATGGTGTCTAGATCGAGGGAGGTACTGGTACCACTCTACTCTGCTTTGGTTAGACCTCATCTTGAATACTGTGTCCAGTTCTGGGCACCCCAATTCAAGAAGGACATGGTCAAGCTGGAGCAAGTCCAGAGGAGGGCGACCAAAATGGTGAGAGGCCTGGAAGCCAAGCCCTATGAGGATAGACTTAGAGAGCTGGGTATGTTTAGTCTGCAGAAGAGAAGGCTAAGAGGGGACATGATAGCCATGTTTAAATATTTGAAGGGATGTCATGTAGAGGGAGGAGAGGGCTTGTTTTCTGCTGCTGCAGAGACCAGGACAAGGAGCAATGGATTCAAGCTGCAGGAAAGGAGATTCCACCTGAACCTCAGGAAGAACTTCCTGACAGTCAGGGCTGTCCGGCAGTGGAATCTGCTGCCTTGGAATGTAGTGGAGTCTCCTTCCTTGGAGGTTTTTAAGCAGAGGCCGGATGGCCATCTGTCAGGAGTGCTTTGAGGGTGTTCCTGCATGGCAAGGGGTTGGACTGGATGGCCCCTGTGGTCTCTTCCAACTCTACATTTCTATGATTCTATGATTCTATGCATTCAGTATCCCACAGATATGGAAGCCACAGGCTGCCAGAAGCACCCACCTTGCTCTTTGTTGGGCAAATGACACATTAGGTTATTGTTCATCTTTCTAAGGTGTGTGGGTTGCTTTGTGCAGTTCCAGCATGATTGTGATTTTACAACCTATATGATAGTTTCTGAGTGTTCAAAGTAGTTTATGTTTAGTAACATCAGCATCAAATGGTCATCCTCAAAATCTAAACATTCCACGATAGCTGGAACTTGAGAACATTCCTGTTTAGACTATAATTCCTAGAACCTTCCAGAAGTATGGCCAGCAGACACATTGGTTGGGGGATTCTGGAAACTGTAGTTAAAAAGGGGGGAAAGGGCTCCTACACCTTTATTGGTTGTACGTAAAGGGAATTACAGCAGACGATGCTTGTCAGGAATTTCCCCTTCCATGAAAGGTATAGGACCCCTGTCCCATATTTCTTCTAGCATCTCCTAAACCCAGCATAGAAGCCAGTCTGAATAAACAGTTTTGCTTACTTGTCGAAGGACAACTGTGGGTCTTTTCCTATGTATGTCTTTTTACACCTGGCTTGATCTTCATGTTCAAGGGGAAAAAATAGGTTGGTTCAATGAGCCTGAACCTCCACTCATGCTTCCACATCAGCACACTAGAAATGCTTGCAATGTTCAGACAAAATAATTACTATGAAAATAACAACACAAGCTGGCCCCTCTCAAAACTGCAAACCCCAGGATTCCATAGGATGTTGAATGTGGAATAATCGTGCTATCCGAGTGTAGTGTAGAAATGGCCAAAGAGTCAGCAAATGCACCCACATCGCTTTCTTGGCTGCTGATCTACTCCCCCTACAGGTCAGTGTGATTGGCTCCACTCCAGCAGGGTGGGTATGTTTTTGCACTGAATTTACAGAAAAACAAAACTGAAAGCTTGGATGTGGCTGATTCCCAGAAGGAAGGCTTTCTCTGTCCATAAACATAAGGAGAGTCCTGCTGGATTAGATCAAAGGTCCAAGCCACCCCCACTTCTGTCTCCCACAGTAACCAACTGAACATTTCTGGGAAGCTTATGGGCAGAGTCTGAAAACAACGGGCCTCTCTAGATTGCTCTTCCCAGCATCTGGTATTCAGAGTACACTGCCTCTGACTCTTTCCATTGGGTCAACAATCTTCTCCTTCTCCAAGGGTCTGTCAAATCCCCTTTTTAAAAGCAATCTAAACAAGTGGTCATCACTACATCAGAGCAATGAATTCCGTACCTCAGCTGTTGAGCTTTGAAAAAAATATTCTTAAACTAGAATTCTTCAAATCCCACAGCCACCATTGTTCCAACAAAGTCACTCATCCAAGCTTTGGAATCAGACAGCCAGCATGTTGTAGTGGTTAGGATGTTGGACTCCAACCTTGGAGACTTCCTCAGTCATGGAAACCCAGTGGGTGACCTTGGGCGTATCTCACACACTCAGCCCCAGAAAACCCCATGATAGGTTCACCTTAGGTCATCACAAATTGGAAATGACTTGAAGGTACACAACAATAACAGTTTGTGAAGAAGTATGTTTTAGGGTTGGGAGTGAATATGTCTGTCAACCGTCTCTACAACATGAACCATAAAAAGTCCTGTGCCTCCTTAAAGACTAAAAATATTGACTTGGAATAAGCTATCATGGGTTTCAGCTCCCTTCATCAGATGCAAAGATTATGTTGCTTCTGTTGGCAGTCTAATTACATGTGTTTGGACAGATGAGGGGATTGTGATCAGGGCAGTCCAAGGAAAAGGAAATGCAAAAGGGACACTAGCATTAACATTAACATTAGCGTAATCACAGCTTTTAACAAAAAATAGTTGGTTGGCATCTGAGCTGGTTCACAGAGGCTGGCCTTAATCCTACTGGTTGGTTCCATTGAATCAGTTCTTGAACATTGACTTTACAGTTAAATAAATCCCATTAATGGAATGGGTCTACCCTTGTTATTTGCTGTCAAGTAAACTTTGACTTTGACGACTCTGTGAATAAGACACACAATAACAACTACATGAATGAGAGACTTCTAGATTCTTACAATTCCCCCTTACCAAGCATTATTGTCTACTCTGCTTAAGACTAGCAGTAGGATTCAGGTCAATACAAAGCCATAGTCCTCCTTGATGAATACTTGTTCAGCTGCCTCACTGCTGGAAGCTGCCTTTGAAGCTTGGCCAGTGATCCACCTGATCCAATAATGTCTGCACTGAAGGGAAGCATTTCATTTTCCCAGCATTACTGAGAGATGCTGGAGATGAAACCGGGGACTTCTGCACGCAAAGCATGTGCTCTGTCACTGTTCAGTGACTCCCAAGCCAGCATAACCAATGCCCATTCTGGTGGGGAAGGGGGTTAGTTAATGTCCAAAAAAGTAATTTTTCTAAGCTCTGGGTTGGAACCAGCAAGGCCATTTCTAAATGTTTCATTCCTTAGACTTCAGACTCTGGAGGTTAGGCCACTGCAGGCAATCCCAATCCAAGAAGCAGGTGCCCAGACCAGCTGTCGTGCTGTATAAGCAAAGGCCCCAACACACAGCAGGCAGAGCAGTGTGTGCTGCGGGGAGGAGGAGGAGGAGGAGGAGGAGGAGGAGGAGGAGGAGGAGGAGGAGGAGGAAAGATCCTTCCCCCACCCATGCTTGGCCCAAGCTGCAGCTGTCAGTTCCTATCTTTAGCAGGCCTGGTGTCCCCTTACAACCTCACACAATATGTGCTGGCCACCTGCCGGTTGGCATGTTCCGCTGCTCCCTCCCTCCCTCCCCCCGCCATTTCCCGAATTCTCAGTGGAAACATCAACATCAGCATTGGACACGCTGGCCTCAAAGTACCCATTGGGTACCTACCGCCATCAAGGGCAAGGTGACTTGAGACCGTACACGAGGCTATTGCACTCCCTGTTCCCTCTCTCTCTCTGTTTGTATGTGTGTTAATTTTTTCCAGAGCCTGGAAAAATTGGTTTTCCTTTGTGACAAAAAACTCCCCGCCGCAGAATCCAAGGTTCTCTCAATCAAAATACACGAAACCTGGCTATTCTTCAATTGGAACATCTCACTGCTATGAAGATGTGAAGGGGAGGCCATAATATTAGTCAATGGTGGATGTTGGCTTCCATGCTGGAATTGGTTCTCAGCATTAGGTTGATTTTTAAAGGAGTTTTCCAATGTCCTGGAGTCTAGCCCCCAAACAGGTTCAGCACCTTGGGTACCTCCACTGAAATTCATACTAAAAACCAGAGTGGGCTTAGCACCTCACTGATGTGGAAAGGTTTAAGCATTCTTATGCTGGCAACCTTTTAGAAACTGAGTGGGAGAGACTTTTAATGGTGTGCTTTTAAAGAAGTTTTAATGTTTTAAACTTCATAAATTGTTTGATTCTCTTTTAAATAACTTTTATATTTATACTAGTGTATTTACCTGGTGTTGCTCAGGATTTTATTTTCCTCTTAAGAACTCAACAAACTGTCTTCTCCAGTATCTGTAACTTTTTCCCATATTCCCCAATCCAATCTGTATTCAGAGTTATTTACATCCTCATTTGGGTTCCTCCTCCTTGCTGCTAGGCCTCATCTACATAGCAACTGACCTATTTCAGTACCTGTAACTTATCCCCATATTCCTCAACACAATCTGTATTCAGAGTTGTTAACATAACAGAGGTTTGGTTTCTGAGGGAATACACTGCTCTTTTTCTTGCTGCTAGGCCTCATCTCCATAGCAACCAGCCTGGCCCAAGAGCTCTCTGGCTGAGAATTCTAAAGACCCCTCCCCTATACTGCTAACCACAGGATTCCATAGGATCCTCACAGCCAGCCAGTCATATCAGGTCTTCTCGCCTCACACAGCCAACCATATGAGGTCTTCACCTGCCTGATGCAGACAAACAGACAAACTCAAAAACGTTGACTTTTATATAGTAGATTTATATTGAAGTTTTTGTATGGTTTTTAATGTGTATTGTTGTTAAATACCGGTATGTTGTAAGCTGCCTTGGGTCTCATTATTGGGAGGAGCGTGGGATATAAATGAACTTTACTTTTTTAGAAGTAAATTTACTTTTTCAGAAAATTTTAAAGATTCAATTAAAGCTAGAACTTTTTCTTTTGGGATCGATGGATGTACATCTGGAAAACTGTCATGGTAGTTTGCTTCTATATATGACCAGGGCGAACAAAATGAAATTCAACAGAGAGAAGTGTAAGGTCCTACACTTAGGTAGAAAAAATGGAATACATCCTAGAAATATAGGATGGGGGACACGTGGCTGGATAGCAGTACGTGTGAAAGGGATCTAGGAGTCTTCATAGACCACAAGCTGAACATGAGTCAGCAGTGTGATGCGGCAGCCAAGAAAGCCAATGCAATTCTCGGCTGCATCAATAGGAGTATGGTGTCTAGATCGAGAGAGGTACTGGTACCACTCTACTCTGCTTTGGTTAGACCCCATCTTGAATACTGTGTCCAGTTCTGGGCACCCCAATTCAAGAAGGATATTGACAAGCTGGAGCAAGTCCAGAGGAGGGCGACCAAAATGGTGAGAGGCCTGGAAGCCATGCCCTATGAGGATAGACGTAGAGAGCTGGGTATGTTTAGTCTGCAGAAGAGAAGGTTAAGAGGGGACATGATAGCCATGGTGAAATATTTGAAGGGATGCCACGTAGAGGAAGGAGGGGGCTTGTTTTCTGCTACTCCAGAGACCAGGACAAGGAGCAATGGATTCAAGCTGCAGGAAAGGAGATTCCACCTGAACCTCAGGAAGAACTTCCTGACAGTCAGGGCTGTCTGGCAGTGGAATCTGCTGCCTCAGAGTGTAGTGGAGGCTCCTTCCTTGGAGGTTTTTAAGCAGAGGCTTGATGGCCATCTGTCGGGAGTGCTTTGAGGGTGTTCCTGCATGGCAGGGGGTTGGACTGGATGGCCTGTGTGGTCTCTTCCAACTCTACATTTCTATGATTCTATGATTCTATGACCACAAGACTGTTGCACTTGCAAAGATGGAAGAACTCAACACTACCCACTATGGAGGAATGGTTGCTGAAACTGATGGATTTAGCATGAATGGACAAATTGTCTGGTTTGATTAGAGAAAGATCATTAGTGACATTTCTTAAAGACTGAAACCTCTTATAGACTTTTTTTGGGGGGGGGAATGACTTGGTACCTTTTGGTTTTGATGATTAAAAAGAATAAGCTATCAAAATAAGGGAATATGTTGTAATTTTGGAGAGAGAGGTACGAATGTGGAGGGGGGAAGAGAGAGACAGAGAGGGAAAGAGGGAGACTGCTGAAAGGGAGACTAAAAGTCAGTTTTTTTCTCTTTTCTTTTCCTTTTTTGTCTCATTGTACCATAGCCTATTTCCGTACTACACTGTTGTAGTGCTATTATTCCACTTTCAACATCCCGTGGAATCCTGGGGCTTGCAGTTTAGGGAGGGGTGTTTAGAATTCTCAGGTCATTTCCGCACTAGCCTGTTATAGCGCGATGATTCCACTTTCAACATCCTATGGAATTCTGGGATTTGCAGTTTCGGGAGGGGCGCTCAAAGGCCCCTCCCGAAACTGCAAACCCTCAAAGGTCCCTCTCGAAACTGCAAATCCCAAGATTCCATAGGAAGTTGGAAGTGAAATCATAGCGCTATAACAGTTTAGTGCAGAAATGGCCTCAGCCAGAGAGCTCTTTGGCCTCAATAAACTATAAACCCCAGAATTCCACAGGATGTTGAAAGTGGAATAATGGCTCTAGGACAGTGTAGGGCAAAATGACCTTAGTTTTCTATCCTTTTCTTCTTAATTTCTGTAATTCTTAAAAATTATATGCGTGCGTGTGTGTGTGTGAGTAAATTTATTTTTTAAGAAGGATGGTTGTAATGACGTGCTGAAGCCATCCATAAGCTGTGGTAGGATGATGTTGTCAGTCCTAAAGCATCATCCTACCACTGTTTGGTTATGAATGGTTCCACCATGCCATTACTGTATATTCATTCTCTTAAAAGTTACTTTCCAAGCCTGCCTAAGATGCAAGATAAGATGCAGGATAATTGTAAATACCTAGAACTCTTACATTTGCTGTGTTCTTGGGCAACTCTGCCCTCCCCTTTTCTTGCAATGCCTAAACTGTATTGCTTGATGCTTATGCTTTTTAAGTGCTAACTTACTGCAGTGCTAGACCAATTTCATGGCGGTCGGAATTTTTATTTGGAGGGTGGGGAAATGCTGTCATTTTGCCTTCCCACGCAGCTACGCTCCTGGGTAAGATGCAACAGATAAGAGCTTCCTTAAGAGCCAGGACACATCCAGTCAACACTTAGAAAAATTAGATTATATCTCCCAGAAGACTGTAAACTGAACCAATAATTCAGGAAAGTTAATGTTAGGACTATGACCTCTCAAATCTCCCAGCTAGCATGACAAGCAGCTATGCTGATTTGGGGCTTCTGGGAAATGTAGTTCAGAAAGAGCAGCTGGTTGCTTCTTTCTCAGTAGGCTAGTGATTCCACTCAATCTGAATCTGCCCAAAAATAGATTTTGGCATCTTGGACAGGCTTTTTAAAAGCTGGACTAAAACTTAGAGCAGATTCACCATCCCACTGGCATGGAATCCACCTCCTTCTGCTTAAAAAATTGGAATAAGTAGCCTAGATTCTGGTGCTAACCCTAATAGAGGGTTTCTTCCATCTTTTTCCCTTTCGTTTCAAATCAAACCCTGCCTCTGTCCCAGCTGCAGCTTTGGGGCTGAGCTGTGCTCCAGTAACTTCTACTTGGCATTTCATTGGCATTGGATGTTTTTTGCTTGTAGCTATTTGATCCAGCAAGAGATGGAGAGGAGAGGTTGGAGAGGTCATTCACTGTTAGAATGGAGAGGCCAGAGCCTGGGGACGCTGGCGCATGGTGCTACGTTGCCAGTGAATGGATGCATGGGGTGAGTGGGGAGTGGAGTGGACACTGTCTCCCACTGGTGCTGCTGCTACTGACTCCCCCATCCCTCCCCCGCGTTTCTAAGTTTAGCTTCAGAGTTATGTGAGCCTTACCTACCATCTTGTTCTCCCTCCCTTTACAGCTATAATCCAGCACCCCTCCTGCTATGCATTCTTCAGACGCTAGTGACATCACAAGAAGTGACTGCGCTGGAATGCTGGGACTGTGTCCCATCGTAGCCTCCAGGGCGGGATTTAACCCATTGGCATGCAGAGACACAGAGCAGCACAACCCATTACATTCTGGCTGATTGCAGGTAGAAGTATGGAAAGCTCTGTCACACAATTGTGAACCCCCACAAGTGATTTTGCTCACCAAAGAGCTTTCTCCTCTTACAGACACATGGGAGAAGAGGGATTAGCTTTACCCAAAGAATATGCATTTCCACAAGTCAGGTTGCCATGCAGGAGTGTGTGTGTGTGTGTGTGTGTGTGTGTGTGTGTGTGTGTGGTGGAACAAATGTTGTGCCAGCTTGCTAATACCAGCCCAGGTTGTCAGTCAGTTAAAAACAGGCTCTTAATCAATAAAATCTGAATAAATTTGGAAAGGAGTGGGGAAAAAAATCTGGAGCAAAAAGCATATTCTCTCTCGAGGAAGTATGCACATCATAGCAGGTGTCTTAGAAGAGCTCCACTTCACTCGGATAAAAGAGGTAAGGCTCCTTTTAAGACAGCATATAACCATCTGCACTGTTTGTTTTTTGATTTTATTAATTAAAAATATTTCTTAAAATGCTGCTTTTTGAAACAGGTTATGCTTAAAACAGGTTATCTGCTCAAGTTGCCTTAGCCACTGAGTGGAAAAATACTGGGGGGGGGGGGGTATACTGAGAATTCTGCAAAATCCATCCTTAATTACTAGTCACCCTTCCTGAACACATCAGATTCTGTTCCTCACATGCCAAACCCCTCCATGACCTCTGGTACCCTGCCCAGATTCTGCACAAGGTTCTGTGAGGCTTGGCTCTGCCTACCCTCCCCCTCTTCTGTGTCCGATATGTTTATAACCAAGTATTGGCACTTGCACACTCATAGCCAGCGTAGTGTAGTGATTTGAACACTGGACTGCAGACCCTGGAGACTGGCATTCAATTCCCTGCTCAGCCATGGAAACCCACTAGGTGACCTTCAGTATATAACACACTCCCAACCCCAGAACACCCCGTGATAGATTCGCCTTAGGGTTGCCATAAATCGGAAACAACTTGAAGACCCACACAACATTATTCAAGTGAAGGTTAGATTTCAGTCCTACTTGCTCATGTATTACCCCCAGAAGCAGAGGCAGTAAGGTTCTGAATTAGCAGTTGTTGGGGTACCTAAGCAGGAAGCTGCTTTTGCTCACTTGTCCTACTTGTGAGCTTCCCAGAGGTACTGGGTTAACTTGTATGGGGATGAAAGATTGGACTGGTTAGCCCTTTGGAATAATAATAATAATAATAATAATAATAATAATAATAATAATAATATTTTATTTGTTACCCACGTCTCCCCAAGGCTTGATGACATATGGCCCTAATATTCACTAGTTCCATTCTCACAATTATTGCTTCAAATCACAGCTCTACACCAAAAAGACAGTGGAAAAATATGAACCTTTGCAGCCATTTTATAGTGGAATGGGTTGCCTCAAAATGTAGTGGATTCTCTTTCCCTTTAGACATTTATACAAAGGAAGGATGGCCATTTCTTGAGAGCCCTTTTAGGTGTGGATTCCTGCCCCTGCAAAGAGATGGGCTAAATGGCACTTGGGGTCCCATGATTATTACTCTTTAATCAGTTTGTTTGTGAGCATAAAAGAATGGCTAAGTGGTACTGATGTATGCCCCCTCACCTTTTAGTTTTCTCAATAAACAAGATAGGAATTGTGATATGGGAAAGAAAATAACATTGGTCAAAGTTCACATCCTGCTGATGTCAATGGCAAAATCCCTATCGATTTTATTGGCTTCTAGTTACTTTTTTTTTATTTGTTTGTGAGGTTGCAGAAGACCTTTTCAGATGCCCTTTTGACCTTGCCCTACATCATGCTTTAGTACTAAACCTTGCTTGTTACTTACCTGGTGCTGTGATTAAGGATAGTGCTTCACAACACACTTCTAATCCTGTTCATGTGGCAGCATATTTCAGATGCGCCAGTAGACATAGGGGGGAACAGTTCCATCTGCATCTGCAACAGGCCTACATGTGCATGCATATAGGCTCAGACGCTTGGTCAGGGATCCCCCATAGCTTGTGTGAGAATCCACAATGACCATTCTCTAATTTATCAGATGATCAAAAGTCCTGCTTTTTGCCTATATGAGCAATCAGTGGCAACTGGTGGATTCCCTCTCAGTGAGGCAGCAAGTCTCCCATAGGATTAAGGATTCAGCCAGCGAGTCTCCCATAGAATTTAGTCTGAACTTTCAGGCTACCACTCAAGCTGCTGAACCCTAACTCCAAGTTCAGCACCTTGGACAGCTCGTTTAAAATTGGGACTAAAACCCGGAACAGACACACCATTCCACTAACATGGGCATCCCCAGCTGCCACTGTGTAAAGTGTCTATTGACAACTACACGTACAGACTGAGAGTAGGCTCAGCAAGCATATTCCATGAGAGTAGTCTCAGCAAGCATATTCCATGCATGCACACAGACACACACACAGACCGGCATTCTGCTAGTTACATTGGCAAGTCCATCTTACACTGGTACATGTAATTATTTGGTCATTTCAGAGGTTAGTATTCCCTTCCTCCCTCTGCAACGTCCAAAGGCACTCCAGGATTCCCTACTACTCTGTGACAACCCTTCTCACAGCCATTCAGTTGCAGGTGGGAAGCAGTGGGAATCAGGGAAGCAACTGGCTATGTCCCCGTAGCCAGGCACAGGCTGATGCCATCATCGGATGAGACCACAGAGACCACTAGTGGGTGTCTTTGCACAATCTTCATAATTATACATTATAAAACTTATAAAGGTGATTTGCATGAAACTCCTGGTCCCTGAAAATAGAGATAGGCTGATTTCTTGAGAGTTAACTTCGGGATTTTCTCTGTAGAATCTATAGGATGATCTCAAGACCCAGTGTATTAAGACTCAAAAAAATACACACACCCCCAGTGCTAGCTACTCATGCAGCTAACAGAAGAAGAGTTTTAACATTTTCCAATACTGCGTATTTCACCAACTACACAAAAACAACCTATCGAAGCACAGATTTTCCCTGAGAAAAACAACAACAAAAATGCAGATCTCACTGCCTTGAAGCAAACCACACAAGGACAAATTTAATCAGAATTTACATCCCTAGCTGATCTCCACATGAACACTCTAGGCTGTATCAGGAGATTGGAAGCCCTGTTTGCAAGGACCCTCCTTTCAGCTCTGCTCCAGAAAATAACAATAAAAAGGAAAATACTTTTCACTTTCCTTCACAAAGCCCAGTAAATGTCGGGCTGGATGAAGGCAAACAAATTGAATGTTAATCCAGACAAGACAGAGGTGTTTCTGGTCAGTCAAAAGGCAGTTCAGAAAATAGAAATTCAGCCTGTATTAGATGGGGTTACATTTCCACTGAAGATGCACGTTGCAGCCTAGGGGTGCTCCTTGATTTAGCTCTAAGGCTGAAAGTCCAGGTTACAGTGGTAGCCAGGAGTGCATTTGCACAATTAAGGCTTGGGCACCAGCTACACTCATTTCTTGAGAGATCAGATCTGGCCACGGTGACACATATTGGATTACTGTGAAGCACTCTAAATGGGTCTGCCTTTGAAGAGTATTTGGAAATTTCAACTGGTCCAAAGAGCTGCAGACAAATTGCTAGCTGGGGCTGGCTATAGGGATCACACAACTCTCCTGCTGTAGCAGCTGCATTTGGATACAGGTCCATTTCCAGGCACAATTCAAAGTGATGGAGTTAACCTTCAAACCTTATGCAGCTCAGGTCCAGGTTATTTGAAGGACCATATTCTCCTTTATAAACCAGTCTGGACTTTGAGATCTGTTGGGGAGGCCCTTGTCCCAGTCCCAGCACCCTCACAGGTATGTCTGAAGGGAACGCAGGAGAGGGCCTTCTCATTGCCTGCTCCCTGCTCTGCAACTCCCTGCCTAGAAAAATCAGACTGGTACCCTCCCTACTATCTTTCTGCAGTCAAGTAGACACATTTCTATTCCAACAGGCATTCGATGTGTGATTATATATGGCCTGTCTGATAGAATGTGTTGGATATTGCTAATTGCGTGTATAGGTGCATGAGTTTTTAATTATGTATTTTAACTTTACCTATGTACTGTTTAATTCTGTTTTTGTATTCTGTCGTTCTTAACTATGTGTTTTTAAATGTTGCAATCTGCTTTGAGTCCCAGTCTACGAAAAAAGCAGGGTTTAAATAAAGGCCATTTCTGCACTAGACTGTTATATCGCTATGATCCCACTTTCAACATCCTATGGAATCCTGGGGTTTGCAGTTTCGGGAGGGACCAGGCAGGGCTAATCCTTTCCCAGGGAGATCAATGAGTGTTGCAACGAGAAAGAAGCTCCACAATGGTAACTTCCTTTGCGTGATGAGATTACAAGGTGTTGCCAAAGTCTCAGGATCTTTGGCTGCATTGGGTTGTGGTGTGACTTTGTGTAAATGCTCCTTGCCTGATAGGATTTTGCTCAACTTGGGGCAAACACGCTAATCCCCTCAAGTCGGCTTCTCAGGGACTGAGGACCCTTTGTCTACTGTGGGTTTGCACAACTTGAGATCTCCTGGGGCTACATGACTGGGGATTTTACTGGCTGACCTGGTTTTTGATTGTTCGACCGTTGCCTGCCTATGTGCTCATCTGGGTGACCTCTCAGGCACATGGAATCATACTTTAATATCAAAATTGTAGACCCTGGGACAGGGTTTTCCAGTGGGGTAACAATAGTGCTATTATTCCACTTTCAACATCCTGTGGAATTCTGGGGTTTGTAGCTGAGGCTAAAGAGCTCTCTGGCTGAGAATTCTATGAACTTCAAACTGCAGGATTCCACAGGAGGTTGAAAGTGGAATAAGAGCACTATAACAGTGTAGTGTGGAAATGGCCTCTGAGTCTATTTCTATGCATTTTCACTGTGTTTCTATGGCATGTTTGTGTCTGTGTGGGGGAGAGAGAGAAAAAACATGGAGATAGAGGAAGATACTTCTAACATTTCATGACCAGTCATTTCCCCCACTGTGGCCATTCTGTGTGCACACCTACAACATTTAAAAATTCCTAACCTGCCCATGAGGCCCAAAAGGTCAGTGTCCCCTGCAGTAACTTGTCTGACAGGGTTGTTATGACAGTGAATGAAGTAAAGATAGCCAAGCTTGTTGCAGATTAAACATGCTCTGTAAACAATAATTTGTAATTACAGTGAGCCTACAGTAGAAGAAGATAAGGCTGAGTGGGGGCTAGTTGCTAAGCAGATGGTTTCAAACTGGCCCAACATAATGTTTTGCCTTTCAGTAATGTCTCTTGTTGTTGCTGCTGCTGCTGTTGTTTTGCAGGTTTTGCCTCAGTGGGAATCAACCGTTAGGTTTAAATTTGTATTCCTCAAAATCATAAACATAAATGATGAAAAGAGTTGGCACATGTGTGGCAGAGAGAAAGAAGGTGGGAGGGAGTGTGGGTTGGTTACAAATTTGTTCTAAGGCAGGAAGCAGAGACATGACTCAAGAGATACCAACTGTCCAGATTTGGCAGGGACAGTCCTGGTTAATCCTCTCTCTTCCCACTTTTTCAGCTGCTTTCAAAATGTTCCAGCTTCTCTCTCTTCTTCCCACTTTTGTCCTCAGCTTATTTCAGTTGCTGTAAACTGAGTTCAAAGTGCAAAAGTTGTTTGTATTCAATTAACTTGAAGGTGAAAAGCAGGAGTCCTACCCTTCCCAGAAGACTCAGGCACAGTCAAACTGCTGCAGTCTCTCCTGGCTTGTTTGTACTTCATCATTAATAACTTTTGCCATTGTAGTATTGCTTGATTATGCATGTTCCAGTTTTCATTTTGGAAAATCTGGAGGATATGAAGTGAGAGAGCCAGCACAGTGTAGAGCAGAGCTTTCCAAATGGTGTGTTGCGACACATTAGTGTGTCGCCTGAAGTGTGTAGGTGTGTTGCCTACAATCTTGGAAATGTATATTATTATTTATAAATCATATATTTTTAAAAATATATGAAAGGTTTTCATGAGATATGTTGTGTCCCCATACGTTTTGTTATTACTGTTTATGTATGTGAATCTCTTATAAGGGGTTAGTTTAACCTCTGGTTTGCTAGTAAAACTGAATTACTGTGACACGAAATGATGCATGTCTAAAAAGTGTGTCACTAACATGAAACGTCTGGAAAGCTCTGGTGCATAAGTTTGAGTGCTGGACTAACACACTAGGAGACCAGAATTTTAATCGCTCCTTGGTCATGGAAACCGGCTGGGTGACTTTGGGCAAGTCACACTCTCAGCCTCGGAAGAAGGCAAGGATAATCCTCCTCTGAACAAATTCTGCAAAGAAATAAGCAATCAAATCAACTTAGGATCACCATTAAGTCAGAAGTGACTTGAAGACACACAGCAGCTACAGAATGGAGTGAGGCTAACCCCACCACAGAATGTAGCCCACAGAGGAAAAGAGGTTGCCCACTCCTATTCAAAAGTCAAGGCTTCATCAGCATCAGGTGCCACACCTGCTCTGCCAAATAAGGTGTTTGAATGAATGCTGGACACTGACCCCAGAATGTATTCCCCTAAAACCTGAATATTTATAGCCACCTGACTACGGTCATTTTCGCACTAGACTGTTATAATGCTATTATTCCACTTGCAACATCCTATGGAATCCTGGGGTTTGCAGTTTCGGGAGGGCCGAAACTGCAAACCCCAGGATTCCATAGGATGTTGCAAGTGGAATAATAGCGCTATAACAGTCTAGTGCAGAAATGGCCTACATCTGGGAATAGGGAGCAGGACTTGGCTTAAGAGACTGTGGTATTCAGGCAGGTTTGCCCCTTACACAGCCAGGCCTTTTCTGGACTAGACTGTTATAGTGTTATTATTCCACTTTCAACATCCTATGGAATCCAGCCTACCCCATTCTGAATTTTCTACTGCATAAGAAAGTGAGAGAAAACATTATCTTTCTTCCTCAACTTCTAGACAGGCAACTGAGTCCTAAGATGGCCATGACTTTTCTGGCCGATCCGAAAAGGTCTGCTTTAAGCAGATAGGATACTCCTGGCAAGGTTACGATGGGCATGATGCCCTGGGAGTCAGCCAAGGAGCTCTTTGTGGGAAGTCAGGTGGGGGCTTGTCAGTTCTGGCCCAAGGGACTTGTTACGTGCTGTACCTCGCTGCAGCCTGGCCAGGGAAATACTGTCCCCAATTTAGGAAAGAAGGAATCTGCAAAACTCCCTCCCAGCATGACAGCGTGTCAGTCCCTGCTTGTCCTGCCCAGAGGCACGGGACCTTGGCAAGCCAGCCAGCTCTGTGTCCCCAGGTACCTCACAGTTCAAAAGATGACTTCATGTTCACCACAGTGATTGCAAGGCTTCTGGGCCACTGTACAGGAATCTTTAGGCTGGCTAAAAACCACCCAACAGTGCCTTCCTCTTGTGTGACACAAAGACCAAGGCCCTGCATTCCCAGCCAAATACCATTGTTTATCTCAGGCCCAGATAAGGGCCAGGCAGCCTTGTGGATTTGCGTGTTGTTGTGCTGGGTGAGTGACTCACCCTGCATTAAGTAAGCCTCGTGCCAGGCTGGAGCCCCCTGTATATAAATAGTTGACCTTTCCTCTTCTTCAGCCCCAGCCAGGCCAAAATCCAGGAAAGCATGTGCCTCACACAGCAAAGAGTATGCTGTTTTCAATACTCATCAAGCATGGAGTTTAGTTTGAACCAGGGGTTCACAAAGGCCTCGCACCTTGGTTTTCAGTCTCAGGACTCAGCTCTTGCACATATAAAGCAGTGGTGGATTGCCAGGAGTTTTGGCAATTGCTCTATCAGTTCTATGAGTCCGTGGTAGGAAGCGCCTTATCAGTGAGCACTGCAGTACCTAAGGCAATGTATGTATTGTGCATTTTACCTATCAGCCTCTGAGTGCTATGCATAGCAGAAGTGCTATGCAGGAGACATAGGTAGAAACGTAGGCTTCGAGGTCAGCCACTGAAGTGGAACAGAGATACAAGACAGGACTTCTTCGTGCAAGGCAGAGTTAAACTTTGGAATTCCCTGCCACCAGATTTTGGATGGCTGTCAACTTGACCAGCTTTAAAAGGGGAGCAGATAATTTCAGGGAGGATGGAACCATCTGTGGCTATTAGTCAAAATAGCTATGTTATCACCTCCAGTCTCAGAGGCAGTAAGCCTCTGATACATCATTTGCTCTGTATATCTGTTGCTGGAGAATGTGAAGAGAAGGATGCTGTTTGTGGACTGCCCTCATGTCCTGCTTGTGGATAGCTACCCAAAGGCAACAGGTTGACCACTGTGTAAACCGGCCCTTGGACCAATCTGTCATACTATTTCCTATGTTCTTATGGCTCTCCATACACCACCACTAGGCCTGCAGGGACCCTTTCTCTTGTCCAGGAGAGTGAAAGGAAGGGTGCCTGCATCACTGGCAGCACCCATGAGATAAGTTGGACATCTATGACAAAGCGGAATTTGGAACATGAGGCCCTTACAATGTTACTTAATTTTATCTCTCATCATATTGCACCATTCCTCTGCAATGTAGGGCTGATGGGAACTGCGTGCCAACATCTACAGATTCACCTGCCAACATCTAGAGATCTCCACAGAAACTGCAGAAGCTGTGGTTTCCTTGTAGCCTTGAGCCCAATCCCCTTTTAAAAGATGTTAAAAGCCATATTAATAATCATTGGACCTTGGAAAAGATACTTTTTTGAACTGCAACTCCTAGGATACCCTACCCATTGGGGATCCTGGGACCTGTAATCCATTCACATGTATTCGCCAAGTTCTTCAAAACAATAAATCCCATCCCAGTGTTGCCCCAAAAGGTGGGTTACTCAAAGGTCCACCTGCAATGCAGGTGCCTCCATGAAACACTAGGGAATTATTAGCTCAAGGGGGAGGCTTGCAAGAGGGAAGTAACCTTACAGGATCTTTTACACCTACGTATACCAGTACTAATGCAAGGACACCAGTTGGAGATTCAAAGAATCTTTTACTGGGGAAAATCATGAACACATGCAAGATCCAAGCAGTCTTACAGCCACAAGGCTAACTGAAGGAAAGGAGGGAAAAATTGGATAGCGAGATGTTAGGGCAAAGTAGGTAATATTTACCTATCCTGCAGAGAAGAGGCAAAGCAATGTGACTCATACTAAGGCCATTTCCGCACTACCCTGTTATAGTGCTATTATTCCATATCCAACATCCTGTGGAATTCTGGGGTTTGTAGTTTACTGGGGCCAAAGAGCTCTCTGGCTGAGAATTCTAAAAGCCCCTCCCTGAACTGCAAACCCCAGGATTCCATAGGATGTTGAAAGTGGAATAATAGTACTATAACTGTCTAGTGCGGAAATGGCCCATGGTTCCGAGGGTAGTACAAGAACGAGAATCAGAGCAGCAGAGTAACAGTCTATGTCTACTACAAGTACTATGAGTTATCTGTCTCAGAGCCAAGGTTTAAATACTTTGTTTCTATCCTGAGGGAGAAGGTGTTAACGGTTGTGGCAGAGCAAACAGTGGGGTCCAGAATGAGCTAATGGCTTCAGCATTGGATGACAAAGCACTGATGGGAATCATGATAGCTCCTCAATGGCTGGGCAGGTGAGGGAACAAAGGCAGTGGCGGAACTTGGAGTGTGTGGGGGGAGGGAGGGAGGGGCTACGGCATGAGATCTGTGGCCATGGTGCTTGGGGGCATGGTCGTGGTGCATGGGGGCAGAGCCAGGAGGCATGGCTATGGGCCAGGACGCCCCAAAAACAGAGAGCCTTCCAAAAAAGGCAGTGGGCTGTAAGTCTGAAGAAAAGCGTATCCTTTCATGTAGAAAATCCCAAATCCCGTCCCTAGCTCCTCTAGTCTAAAAATTGCAGGTGATAGATAATGGGAAATACCTCTTACTAACTTGCTGGAGACTTGTTGCAAGACAAAACAGACAATCCTAGGATAGATGGATCAGTGATCTGCTAATTACTGATAGCTCTATTTTAAATAGAAATAATGGGGCAGATTGATAGTAATCTGTCAAGCAATTTCATATCTCTAATATTTATGCCTGCCTAATAAAGAAAGTTTCTCAGTACCAGGAAAAGAGAAAGCATGGCAGAAATTTGCAGAAACAACAGCACTGTACAGAAAGTAATTAAGCCTGTCTTCAGACACAGATCAGTCTGGTAGCATTGTGCCTTCAAGTTGACTCCAATTTATGGCGACCCTAAAGACGGATTCTTTTGGCAAGGTCTATTCAGAGGAGGTTTGCCATTGTCGTCTTCTTCCTAGGCTGAGAGAGTGTCACTTGTCCAAGGTCACATAGTGGGTTTCCACAGCTGAGCAGGAATCTGAACCCTGGTCTCCTGAGATCCTAGTCCAGCAAACCATTACTCCATGATGACTCTCAGGTCACTATTTATTGCCACATATTTTGTTATTCAAAGTACAGCTATCTGCAATGGTTGGGGATTCCAAAACTATAGACTGATGATGATGACAAAAACACTATAGAAGCATATGAAGTGTGTGAGAAATCTGAACACCAAAAAATTAGTTAAAAGGAGAATCAGGGAGCTTCTATGTTGTCTTTACCTGTATGTATATTGAGCAGATGATTATAAATAACAACAATGGGAACCATAATAATAGGCACATGTTCTTCACCAATTTATTCCACAAAAAAGTTGCATCTGTAGACAAACCATCCAAAGACAGACATACAAAATAGCTGTGGAGGCATATTTTTTATTTAGGCAAAATATTACTTGCTGGCTTTAGTTTATTACTCTTCCCACTATCCTAAAATAGATATATTAGAAAATGGGACAACACAACACATTTTTATGTGGTTGATGTCCATCCTTTCAAAGAAATAGGATACAACATATTCTGATGACTGATAATGGCTCTCGGTTTTCAGGACACAACTTCAAAACATCTTGGCAAAGACTATAGCTTCCACTGTTATATTATCAAGTCCAAACTATCCTTGGTCAAATGGCCTTGAAGAAAATGGAGTTAAGATCATAAACAGCCTCCTTTAAAAAGCCACAAGTTCAAAGAGACATGTACATCGTGCAGTAGTGAACATTGTTTTTGGCTTATTAAAAATTTCCAAATGAAGCACTAGTCCACAGAAAATTGAGACCTTAGCTTCCAGATTTGTCATGTGTAGCACAGAAAGACAGATTTAAATGAGAAGAGGATAGGGCTTTGGGAAGCAGACTATAATTTCATCAGAGCATAACAAAAACTCAGTGATTAAGTGCACATGTATGATGATGAGAGGGCAAGCAACAAGTAAAGTTGTTCCACATTTGTGTAAAACTGTTAACACTTGATACCTATATTTTGCAGTGTAATAGGAGATAAATCCAGTGTGTTCATGAAGAGAGGAGGGAACATAATTGCTGGAGGTGTGGGACGTCAGAAAATATGGCATAAAAATTGAGTAAGCAGTTTACCAACCAAACAGGCTCCAACAGACACAGCTGGTAAGGTCAGAAAGGTCACTTTTCTACTTTTTCTACCATAACTTCCAGAATCCTCAAACAAGCATGGCCACATCAGGGGACAGTGTGGTTGTTACACAAAAAATAACTTTACAACCTCTGCTGATATTGAAATTGGAGTGGAGGTTGAACCTGCTATGTTAAAAAAAAAAAAGTCTTAAATGTGCTTTCTAACAATAAAGACATTTCTGCACTAGACAGTTATAGCGCTATTATTCCACTTTCAACCTCCTATGGAATCCTGGGGTTTGTAGTTTTGGGAGGGGCCAGCCAGCCCCTCCCTAAACTGCAAACCCCAGGATTCCATAGGAGGTTGAAAGTGGAATGATAGCACTATAACAGTCTAGTGCGGAAATGGCCTGAGATTTAGTGTTACATGGAGAGTGGTCCTGAGTTGGACATTACATATCTGAGTTCCAACTTTTTATCCGTTCTGTAACCTGGTTCTGGTTCTCTCCACCACTCCCAAAGACCATGGTCAGATGGGTCATCCTACATCTAGGGAGAAGTTAAGGAGAGCCAGAAATTAGAATAATCCTGGGCAGGGAAGCCTCAAGGCAACCACGTAGACATGCATGCTGTGAAATAGCTTCATTTCATACACAACCACTAGAAAGCAGTTTGGATTCTCTGGGTTCTTCCAAAGAGCTCTGGCATCTGTGTTTCTGTGGGGCAGCCAAGAATCCTCTGTTATGCATCCTTCAGCTGTCCTAACTGACCAGGGACAGTCCTACTTAATCCTATCCTTCCATTTTTCCAGTTGCTTTTAAAATATCCCAGTTTCTCCATCCTCCTCCTGCTTCCCCCTTTGTCCTCAGCTTACTTCAGCTGCTGCAAACTGAATTTGAGGTGCAAAAGCAGTTTGCACTCAGTTAACTCAGCACTGGGGAGAAAAGAGCTGAAACTTTCCCTTCCTAGTAGGCTCATGTAAAAGCAAACTGCTGCAGCCTGTTCTAGCTTGGGCCCTTTCTGCACCTTACCTTTTCCGGCGCTGGGGTGTGGGGATCATGCAAGCAGCCTCCGGCGAGAGGGTCTCGCATCCCTGCTACTTCAGCTCTACATGAGCTGCCTGCTCACGCGAGAGCCCCGCCTCTTCCTTCCGCAGTGCAGCCTGGGAGTTTCCCAGGCTGTGCTGGGGCAGGAAGTGCAACCGGCGCAGCTCCGGAGGCTCCACATGCCAGGTAAGTGTGTGCGGGGCCTGGGAGCAGTGCATGATCACACACCATTTTTGGCTTCCAGCCAAAAATGAAAAGGTGCACGGTCAGCGCCTGCCAGCCCCTGGAGCATTGCACAATTGTGAGTGCATCATGCAGATCGCTCCTCACAATCGCGCAACGCTCCAGGCACCCTTTCACATGGCAAATGCCGTGCAGAAAAGGCCTTAGTTGTTCCTCTTCATTAATAATTTCTGTTGCCTTGGCCCCACTCTGATATTGCTGGCCACATGTATCCCGGATTTCATCTGTGAAATGTTGAAGGGTATGCTATTAGAGAATGTTATCTCCTGCAAAGAACTCTGATTCCCAGAGTCACTTGAACTGGAGCCATGCATATAAAGTAGAAGTGGTCAGAAAGTGCATTTGGATTTGCTTGTAGATCTCTGGATGATTTGCAGTAATTTAAGGATTTCCAACTCCTAATGTCTTAACAATAGAAAAAATAAACGCCTCCTCCTTGTCAGTATCAACACTGAAATCTAAAAAACTGTACTCAGGAAAAAAAAAATCCTGGGCTGAGCATGGGCTCAGAAGCACCTTGTACTACAATTGCCTGTTTATCTTTTCTGGACCATATTTTGCACCTGCCTCCAGCTAGTGGGTTCAGGGTTCTAGTGAAAAGTAAAGCACATCCTGCCTGCCCTTGATATAAAAGTTTTATGCCTCTTACACACACACACACACACACGCAGCATTCCACGCCCTTCCAAACTTCTCGCCTCCTATGTTTTTCTCAGCCACCTTGGCTTAGGTCAAAGTGTAAACTGAGCAACACCCCCCCCAACTGTCTCTTTCTCAGCGAGAAAGGGGAGAATGATAGTCCTAATGCTGCAAAATTAAATGTACCCATCATTGATATATTGCCTTTCTGTTTAATGTCTGCAATTCCAGCCAGTGACATATCTGGGGTCAGCAGCGCCTAGGGCAAGCATGGAAGTTGTGTCTCTAGATCAGCGGTTCTCAACCTGTGGGTTGCAACCCCTTTGGGGGTCAAATGACCCTTTCACAGGGGTCGCCGCTCCTCTATCCCGCCCCGCCCCTTTTGAAATAAGGTCACTGATCCTCCCACCAAAAGCCAGACCCTGCTGTTATTTGGCAGCCTCACAGCCAATGGGAGGGCTGTTTCTGAGACCCCGCACTGGGAGGAGAGGAGAGGAGGAAGCTGTTGCTCCGGGCGGGGGGGGGGTTGCGCCGTTGGAAGAGTGCCACCCCCTCCTCCTCACCACCGCTGCCGCCCCACCAGCAGCCTTTCTCGCTTGGGCCGCCTCTTCTTCTTGCTCCTCGGCATGGCAGCCGAGCACGGGTGGATGGGCAGGCGGGCGGGCAGGCTCTGAAGTAGGACACGGCACCATCTTTCCTCCCCCCGTGGAGCTGCCAAGGTGAGCAAGCAAGCACTGGGTAGGAAAGGAAGGCGGCCGAGCCCGCACCTGGAGCGAGGCCCTGCAGCGGGAACGGGGCCGTGGGCAAGCAGGGAATCTCCGGGGGCCCCGCAATGGGAGGAGGGATTGCACTTTGCACGGAGAGGGGAGAGCCTGGTCAGCGCCGCCTCTTGCTGGGCTCGACCCCTCCCTCCCTCCTTCCCTCCCTCCCTCCCTCCCTTCCTCCAGGCTCTCGGTGTCCGCAGCACCGTTCGCCGCGGGCGGCTTGCGTTGCCTTTCCCGCCCATGCTTTGGGTGAGCGGCAGAGAGGCAGAAGGAGACGCGCCACCCACCCTCGCGCTGGGTTTGCTATCACGGGAGCGCTGGGGGGTGGCGGTGTTGGGGAGGACTCTGAGCCCCCGGACCCCCTCCCTCACCCCCACCCCTGCGTGCATGCTCAACACGACTGCCAGCTTCCAGGGCTGCCATTTTGTCACCGGTGTCACTGACTCGGAAGGGGGGGCAGAGAGCTGCAAAAACGTCCCGATCGGGTGCCATTCGCATGAGCATTGGGCAGGGAGAGGGGGAGGGTTGGCGGGTTGCAGGAGGAGGGGAGGTGTTTTGATGGAGGCCTTGCGCGGGGCGGGGGGCGGGAGCGTCCATCTGCCGGGAAAGAGAGCTGCGGGTTGGAGCAGCTTCCAGGCAGCCCAGCGCTCCGCAGGGTTCGGCGGTCAGGCTGGATGGCAGCCCAGCATGGGTCTCAGCCCCTTTGGTGGAGGCGGGGAGCTCGTCGTGCTGCCCCAGGGATTCCTGGCCAGGCCTGTAAGAGGAGTTTGTTTCAGAACAAGGGGGAGACCTCCTTTTCCTAAGAGATGCGCAGTCTTCTCTCTTTCTTTCCAGTCTACTTTTGGAAACTTCTTGCTTGAATTTTGCATTGCAGTCACTTGCCCTCTTCTCATTTGCCCACCCACCTACCCTCCTACCCAATGGTAGGCCCACCTTAGGGTCAACATCAGTCAGGAACAACTTGAAGGCACACACAAGAAGCTTGTGTAGTCCCCCGAGATGTAATTAGAAATAAATATTTCACAATATATAATTACATATTGTTTTTGTGATTAATCACTATGCTTTAATTATGTTCAATTTGTAACAATGAAAATATATCCTGCATATCAGATATTTATATTACAATTCATAACAGTAGCAAAATTACAGTTATGAAGTAGCAACGAAAATAATTTTATGATTGGGGGTCACTGCAACATGAGGAACTGTATTAAAGGGTCGCAGCATTAGGAAGGTTGAGAACCACTGCTCTAGATGCTGCTGCTTCTCCCACCACTGCTGCCCTGGGTGGAGAAAGCCCCAGCGGGACAGAGGTGGGCCAGGCCTGGGTGGAAGGGCAGCTGTTACTGCCATCATTGCCTCCCCTGGTGGTAGAAAACCCTGGCAGGTGTGGGGGCAGACCACACCCGGGTGGAAGGGCTGTTGCTGTCACTACTGGCACCCTCCCCCAGGTGGAGGAAAACCTCAGTGGGGGTGGCAGTGGGCAAGACCCAGATGGAAGGGCTGCCCACCACCACCACCACCACTTGCACCGGGCCCTGGTGAGGGCAGCCGGGCAGCAGCAGGCCAGGACCAAGTGGAAGGATGGGAGGTTCAGCTTTTTGTACCCCTTGGCATTGTTGCCCAGGGCACATGTCATGCTTGCCCCACCATAGATACGCCACTGGTTCTAGCACAGTCATACCTTCCAACATTTCACAGATGAAAACATGGACATAGGAGACCAATCAACATCAGAGAGTGGTCAAGATGGTAAAACTAGTAAATGAGGATAACAGACAAGCTAGGAGAGGCTGCAAGGGAAAGGTCCACCCTCTCCTCTCCCCCCGAAACTATGGCCCTTTCCGCACCTTACCTTTTTCCAGTGCTGGGGTGCAGGGATCATGCAAGCAGCCTCCGGCAAGAGGGTCTTGCGTCCCTGCTGCTTCAGCTCCACACAAGCTGCCTGCTCACATGAGAGCCCCGCCTCTTCCTTCTGCAGTGCAGCCTGGGAGTTTCCCAGGCTGCGCTGGGGCAGGAAGCACGACCAGTACAGCTCCAGAGGCTCCGCACTCCAAGTAAGTGCATGTGGGGCCCGGGAGCAATGTGCGATTGCGCACCATTTTCGGCTTCTAGCCATTTTTCGGCTTCCAGCTGAAAATGAAAAGGCGCACGATCGGCGCCTGCCGGCCCCTGGAGCATCACACGATTGTGAGTGCATCATGGAGATCACCCCTCACAATCGCGTGACACTCTAGGTGCCCTTTCGCATGGCAAATGCTGTGCAGAAAGGGCCTATGAGTGCAAACTATGTACTCTTGCACTTTGAATTCAGTTGCAGCCAATGAAGTAAGATGAGAACAAAGGGGGAAAGTGGGAGGAGGAAAAAGAAATTGGGATATTTTAAAAAGTAGCAGAAAAAGTGGGAGGACAGAGAATTAATAGACCCCATCCCTGACAAACGGGGACAGTTGGAAGATATGCTTAGTTGGATTTGGATGGGGCATTTTATGAACAGCATGCCGACTCTGCAGCTATATCCCCACCACATTTAGGCCAAGAAGTCATTATCCAACACCCAGATGGCAAAGCTGCAGGTTCCACTGCAGCAACAGCCCTGCTCCTGGGCTGCAGCTGGAGAGCTCCTAACCAGGAGTTTGGCCTGTAAACCATGCAGAGCTGGAATGTTTCCGGACAGATTCTTTCCAATCTGGAGTGCAGAAAAGCAGCTGTCAGCACAGCAGTGTCTGCTCAGGCTGTCATGTAAACATTGGCAGACTCATCTTTTCCATCAAGTGGTCAGCTACCTGCACACAACTGCACTGTGGCTATTTATAGCCTGCTCTTTCCAGCAGTCAGAATCAAGATGAAAGCACCACTGGCACCATCCACCCCCATTTTCCCATTAGCTTCCAGGTTGTGGCAGGTCTGGCTTGACATGGTTTTAACTGAGGCCATAATCCTGTAATCTTTCCTTTGAATGGGTCACAGAGATGGTTGGCTCTAAGGAAGACTGCCACTAGCTTAATACTTTTCCAGATAGCAACCCTAATTATCTCTGCCCCCCTGCTGGTTGGGGATGAGGAGAGTTATGATCTGACTCCCTGGGGTTTGCCAGGTTGGGAGAAGCTGTTATAGTAGGCTTGAGGCTGGAGAATGCTGGTTCTCCTACAACGAGTCCTTCCATGAGACCCTCAAGGTGTGATGCTAAAGGGCCAACTTTACCTCTTGAGAGGTGGGCAACCCATGAAGCTTGACCTGCCTCCTCTTTTGCATAATGCTTTGATGGCAGAAGATGACTGTTTCTCAAGTCTGTATCCTTCTGCCCTTTCCCCAAGGCAGAGCCAGAGAACCTTTACCCTAGATACTTCAGCCTGCAACTCCCATGACCTCTTACTATTTATTGTGCTCATTGATGGCTTGTAGAACATGAAGTCCTAAATACCTGGAGGGC
Organism: Ctenosaura bakeri; assembly: GCA_948474755.1. Classification (NCBI taxonomy): domain Eukaryota; kingdom Metazoa; phylum Chordata; class Lepidosauria; order Squamata; family Iguanidae; genus Ctenosaura; species Ctenosaura bakeri. Next base: position 92,770 of record CAOLHI010001275.1, read on the forward strand.
TACATGCTCCCGCCTTTGTGTTAGTTTTTGTCCTTTCATGCACGATGACGCTCTCCCATGTCATCCTGTTACACTCACAATCCTGACAGTGCCTCTACCAGGATGAGAGTATGTTCTCAATGCTCCTCTTTGCATATCGCTGGCTGCCTGTGGAAGGGAGTGCAAGGGACACGCTCTGTCCTTTTGGACTGCAGCTGGTCTTCTTCCCATGCTGCAGTAGGGGAGGAAGTGAGTAGATCAGACCTTTCCAAACTTTACATGTTGGTGACACACTTTTTAGACATGCATCATTTCGCGACACAGTAACTCAGTTTTACTAGCAAACCAGAGGTTAAACTAACCCCTTAGAAGAGATACAGACATATACATAAATTGTAATAACAAAATGTATGGAGATACAACATATCTCATGAAAACCTTTCATATATTTTTTAAAATATATGATTTATAAATAATAACATACATTTCCAAGATTGTAGGCAACACCCACACACTTCAGGTGACACACTAATGTGTCGCGGCACACAGTTCAGAAAGCCTTGGAGTAGATCATGCTTCCATCTCTTCTGCCTGGCCGGCTGCAACGGAAGGCTAGCATCATTGGGGTCAATCTAGGCAGGCCCGGTACAGATACAATGTATCTGTTGCAATATCAATTAATACTAGCTACTTCATAGCAGTTATGGATAAGATTAATGGAAATCTACAGCATCTACTTTTATAATGAATAAAATACATTACAGTCAATCCTCCACATCTGCAGGTTTCACTTTCATGGATTTGATTATTTGCAAAAAGTGAGAGAAGGAGAGCACAATAGCTCTCCTGCACTCAACTGTAGACTGCCTGAAAACCAAACTGATATAGGGTGGTATAAATATATATTAATGAACTGGGGCTTTGCCACCAAGCAGGTGGTTTTTGGAGACCTTGTTAACATCATGGCCAAGTGTTGACAGTTGCCCAGTGGCATGAAAGAATGAACTTATACTAATGCCCTTGTTGGATACTTTTTGCATTCCCTCTGCAGTCTGAGGCTGGAAAAAAATATGAAAGTTGAGAACAAACTCAGGGAGTGAATTTTTCTGTGTTGTGAACCTGCTTGTACAGCTATTGTGGGTAGATAGGTCACTCTTCAGTGCTTTGATCTTATTTGCTTCTGTACTATGTAACCTTTGGGAGCCCATCTTCCATTGGCTTCACTTTGTGGGGGTGCACCTCAGCCCAAGGGCTCCCCATATGGACAGAGGTGTGGATCTGAACACCTAGAGTATTACCAGCCAAGGGTGATCAAACCCATAACGCTGGGTAGAATGTGTTTGGTAGCCCAGTTCTACCATTTGTTGTGAGAGGATGCTGGAGCATATCAGCAAAAGGCTTGGAATGCTTCTCAGCTATATCCCATCTGCTACATCATTTACCACCAATTAGACTTATGCTATAACAGTAATGTGTGTCAGTGTTCAGCACCGAAATAATCTCTCGAGAGGCTTGGAGCTAACCCCAGTTGTGGAATAAGACTTATAAAAAAGTGAATTTGACTGAATCTAGATCAAAAAGTGGTCACATTTAAAAATACTATGTATATGCACCACTTTAAACATTGCCCTTACTGCGCTATGCCCAAATAGTGTGTCATCCCAGCAGGATCCCAACATTGCCTTTGCCAAGATGGGATTGGGGTCTGAACACTCCCCATCGCATCTGGTCAGCTGTTGCAGATGGGTAGCTTCAGGCATACTGTTATTTCTTCTGCAGTACAGTGCCAATGGCAAGTCCCTTTTCCCACATCTTTCCTCCCCATGACCCATGACTGGTCAGTTCTTGCACTGTACTGTGGAAGGAAGCACTATTGAGCTCTTCAGCCCTTACTGCATGCAGGCAGCTGACAGGATTGCGGGAAAGGGAACCATTACTGGATTTTTCCCAGAAAATGAAAAAGGATGTGTTTCCCATGGATGGGACACAACAGCAGCAGGTGAGCAATGATGTCGTGCAATGGCACACATCCTGGACTGAGAGCAACGCATTGCTTTGCTAGGATGACAACATTGTGTGGTAAGGGCCACTGTCTGCATTTTCTGGTGATGCATTTCTTCATTTTCCTCCCAGGTTGAGCATGTGTAGGATGCAGCAGGTGTTCAGCATGCTTTGTTCTGGTTCACCAAGAGCTATGCTAGAACAAACCAAAGGCCTGTCTGGTCCAGCATTCTGTTCCCACAATGGCTGACCAGTTGCAGTTGCCCATGGAAAGCCTACAAGCTGGAGTTCAAGAGGACTAGGCAACAGTGTTTCTCTCAACAGTGAGAAATATGCTGTCTCTGATACTCCAGATAATATACAATTATCATGCTTTTTAATCTGTTTTACTCATCTAAATCCTTACTGAGAACAATAAGAATTGTCTTTCCAAGAAGTATGATTGAATAGAGAGTTTGATCTGAGTCTGCAGAAGGAAATGTTCCGATGCTCCTCAAGTGCCCTTTGGACTTGAGCGTCTTATAAGGCATTTTAATGAGCCATGGCCAGGCTCCAGGGCAGGGAAAAGGAAGTGAAGCCTGGAGGATGAAGCCACTCTGTGGGCTTCTAATCATTCAAAGAGGTGGCAACATGTCAGCTCTCTGAGATTAAAGCCAGGAGGAGTTTTCTTCCAAAGAAAGTCAGTAAGCTTCCCTCTCTTCCTAAGAAACATTATTTCCAGTGCTGCGTATTTTTCCAGTGCAGATTGCCTGATGGACATTTTAGGCAAGCATTCCTGTATTAGTGTCTTCCAAGGCAGCATAACATCAGCTCGCCAAACTGTTAAGATATCTCAGTCCTCCCAATATGCACACTTTGAGTCTTGCAGAATAGTTTTTGCTTCACTGGCTCATCAGGCAAGAGAACAGACAAGGCTACCAAAGACTCAAAATGAGGTGTTTTATTGCTCCTAGGCAGAATGGCATATGAAGGTATGACCGGGATGTCCAGAGGTCAATACTAGGAGGTCCAGAGGTCCATGCAACCCAGAACATGTGGCTTTCTAGATTACAACTAGGTGACTTAATTGGAATTCAACGTATCTCAGACTTATTATTCCAGTCTTCATGGTTACAGAGCTGCTGTTGTTTTTAGTGAAAAGTACATACAGTCCTGACTAACGCTGCACATCCAATTAAAAGTTTAACTATGGCTATGTTGTACACAGTGAATTAACTGTGTGCAATCCCCGTAAGCACAAGTCAGTTTCCAAACATTCCTTCTTGCTTTTCACTTGGTATAAGAGAAACTCTGCTTTATGCCTCTTTTAAGAGATGTGCCAAAAAGCAGAACAGACACTTGTTTTAAAATCTGTTGTCGTTCCATGAATCTTCCTGAATGTTGCAGTTAACTTAAAATGACTTCTTCTTGATTCCTCTACCTCTTGAAACTAGACAAATAGTGATGGAGACAGGGTCTTCCTGACTGTGATACTCCCTATATAGAAGGTCCCCGCTATGGTAGCTCAGCTTGTTCCAGTTCTGATACACTGGTTAAAAACTCTTCTATTTATCCAGGCTCTCTCAAGTTTTGTGTGGGGCAGGCCAAACTCTTCCTCCTGTTCCCATTTTTTTTCCTTTTATAAGTATTGCAATATTCTTTTGAATGACATAACATAAAATTATTGTTGCTAGCCATTTGGACAGTTTTACAAATTTGAAGGTCATGAAGGTCTTTATGCACTACACTGTTATGAGTGCTCTTATTCCACTTTCAACCTCCTGTAGAGTTCTGGGGTTTGTAGTTTACCGAGGCCAAAGAGTTCTCTAGCTAAGAATTCTAAATGCCCCTCCCTAAACTGCAAACCCCAGGATTCCACAGGATGTTGAAAGTGAAATAATAGCACTATAGCAGCGTAGTGCGGAAAGGCCCAAACTCTCCAACAAGTAGCATGTGACCTGTTTTCTGTTTGCCAAGGAGAGAAGTTGTTAGATATGCAGTGTGAACTAACTTTTCTCCAGTATCCCATAAAGCCAAGCTTTGCCAGCCTGCAACTCTCAGCAGCCATAGCCGGCATAGCCAGGGTGAGGAATGCCAGGAATTGTAGTTCAGCAACATCTGAAGGGCCACACAATTCTCTTGCCCTGTTCATCCACCCACTTGCCCTTCCTTTGGCCTAGGTAAACTTCTGCTGCTGTTAAGAATTCTTCCATACAGTTGTATAAAAATCTGCTAACTTACCAACTAATAAGCCTCCTTATTTATCGTCACCTACATGAACCCTCAACTCAGTTAAACTTTTTTAAAATGAGTCTCAGCCAAAGTCAGCTGAAAGAGAATGAGAGAGAATGTTATTCAGAAAGGATTTCATGGGAGTCCAGCATAAGAAAAATACTTCCCTTTTGGCCCTTGATAACCAACTTAGGTAAGGCAGAGGATTTTAATTTTTAGGTAGATTTAGGCTACTTCAGACGGAGTAGCTTCTTTAAGGCTGCAGGGGGTCAGGCAGGCAAACTTTAAGTTTATGTGTTCTTTGTGATATTGGAGCTGAAGAGAAAGAAGGAAAGAACTGAAAAAAACAGTGCCTCTGAACATATGCTCAGGCCAGGAGTTTTATCGTACCAGAACAGGAGACGACCCACAAATCTTCATAGTGTTTTTTCCCCAAGTTTCCTTAACTCCAATAGCCTGAATTAGGAAAGTAAGGGAGGCCTTTTGTTGTCTCTGTTCAACCCACTGGGAGGAATAAGATATACAGATAGAAGGTTCTTCTTTCAACTGTCTCCACTGACAGCTATTCCAGCAGGCTGCCAACACAGAAAGGGGAGAAATAGAATGGAAAACAGGCTATTCTACCCACACTATTGAAAGACAGTGTGTTTTTTCCTCTTTCCTTCTCATCCCTTGTAACTTTTGTGTTGTGTCCTTTTAGCCTGTAAGAGCCTGCAGGCAGGGACTGTGTTGTTTTTACAATTACGGGTAGGCCACTCTGGGAACCCCCTAGGCTGAGAACAGGATAAAAACACTAAAACAGACAGACAGACAGACAGACAGAAGGATATAATGGAATGGCTCCTTTTACATTTCTCAGTGAAGAAAGGCTAACTTTGGTTAGAAAAGATGTGCGTTTCATAGGTAAACCTTTCCACCACAAAGAAATAAAAGTGCAGTAAATGTTTCATAAGCCATTCTGATATCATTGTCACTGCCTAGTATGGATTCTAAGCTTTAATGTAAAAAGGACAATTCCTTACCCTTTGTGAGAGCAAGGTATGGGTCAAAATTTGACAAGCTGGAATGTGTCCAGAGGAGAGTGACCAAAATGGTAGAAGGCCTGAAAACCATGCCCTCTAAGGAGAGCTGGGTATGTTTAGCCTGGAGAAAATTAAGAGATAACATGATAGCTATATTTAAATAATCAAAGAGATGTTGTATGGAGGATGGAGCAAGCCTGTTTCTGCTCCTTCAGAGACTAGGACAAGGAGCAATGGCTTCAAATTTCAGAAAAGAGATCTCATCTAAATATTAGGAATAACTTTCTGACAGTAAGAGCAGTTTAACAGTGGAATACACTGCCTCAGAGTGGTAGAGTCCTCTTCTTTGGAGGTCTTTAAACAGGCTAGATGGCCATCTGTCTGGAATGCATTAATGTGTATTTCTGCATGGCAGGGGGTTGGAGTCAATGGCCCTGGTGGTCTCTTCCAACTCTATGATTCTATCAATCTGTGAAAACGTACAACAATTCCACTTTTCACTGCCATGGTTCCATCCTATGGAATTTGGGGGTTTGGAATTTAGGGAGGGGCATGTAGAATTCTCAACCAGGGAATTCCTTTAGTGAAGCAGTCTATGTACCAAACTACAAATCCTCTGATTCTGCAGGATGATACCATGGCAGTTATGGTGGGATCATAGTGCTGTAATTGTGTAGTGTGAACAGGCCATTGGTTGTTCATTCAGTTACAAATCTGGTTGCCCATTGATGTGCATTCAGACATTCAATAATACAGCGCTGCCATTCAACATAAGGGTTGTGTAGCACAATCAATAGCTTTACATGTCAAGATTTACAGTGGGCTACCCAGATGCATGCCTATGTTTCTTCTTGTTAAAGAAATCAGTGGTCCCATGATGAAGCAGCATCAAATACAATAGGACCTTGGAGTATTTAGAATGATGAACTAGGACTGGGAAGACCTGGGGCTTTTCTACACTACACTGTTACAGTGCTATTATTCTACTTTCAACATCCTGTGGAAACCTGGGGTTTGCAGTTTAGGGAGGGACATCTAGAATTCTCAGCCAGAGAGCTCTTTGGCCTCAATAAACTACAAACCCCAGAATTCCACAGGAGGTTGGAAGTAGAATGAGAAATGCGGAAAGGCCCCTAGACTCGAATCCTACCCTGCCCTTGCTAGATTTTGTCTGAATAAAATGGAAAAGAAGGGGAGACTGTTTAGCCACTCTGAACTCCTTGAAGATAGAATGGGATAAAACATTAGTGGAACAGCTTTGCAATGTGAAATGAGCATCTACATTGAGCTTGAACTGAAATGGAATGTTCCACATCAGACAAAATCTTCCAGCCACCTCCATAGAGGAGCTTATACTTGCCTAAGAAACTGACAGGATCCTGTCCACAAAGTCATAGTCTTGTTGGGTCGGACTAAACTCCATCTAGCTCAAGTCTCCATTTCCCAGACTGGCCTACCAAATCCCTAGAGACATAGCCTTCACCTTTCATTTGTCCCCAAAATGTAGTATTCAGGGACAGCTCCCTTTACAGTTCCTCTGTGACCATAAAGGAAGGCTTTAAACAAATCTGCAGTGTGAAATGGCAAGAACTGTACTGCAAAAGCCTTCTAATAGACTTACTGGTCACCTCTGTATTAAAAAATGTTACCTGTACCTACTTGAATATTTCTTCTTTAAGTGTAATAACATATCAGAGAAGTTATATATTTGGGTAAGGAGAACAGAACATTTAAAATACTGTGATATTTTAGGGATTGATCCATTTATCATAGGGTGCAGTTTTATATGCAAGAATCCATTGCACAATGAAGTGACATGATAACTAGATTTTAGAGAAATACAATGTACACACATCTGGCTTATCCCTGAGACAATGCCTTATGAAACAATGCTTCACTGGTTTGTTTTTTAAGAAATATATCTCCAGAAGTTTTGGACAATACAGTACTTCTCATTATCCCCCCATCATGGTATCTGCCAATGATCAAGAATAATATTCCCTAGAGCAGCATTTCCAAACATCTTCAGGCATCAGGAGCCCTTTCACATTACACAGTTACAGCACTACGATTCCACTTTACCTGACATGATTGCCTCCTGTGTATCTTGGGATTTGCACTTTAGGCCATTTCCGCACTACACTGTTATAGTGCTCTTATTCCACTTTCACCATCCTATGGAATCCTGGGGTTAGTAGTTTCCTGAGGCCAAGTAGCTCTCTGGCTGAGAATTCTAAAGGCTCCTCCCTAAACTGCAAACTCCAGGATTCCATAGGATGTTGAAAGTGGAATTATAGCACTATAACAGTCTAGTGTGGAAACGGCCTTAGAAAGAGGCATTTGGAATTCTCAGCCAGAGGGCTGTAGTACCTCCCCAAACTGTGAACCCTGGGATCCCATGAGAAGTTGCCATGGCAGTTGAAGTGGCATCAATAGGCTTTAACAATTTAAAGTGAGGGAGCCCTCAGTTGCCCACCCAGTTCTCAGTTTGGCTTGGTTATATGAGCAACAGGTAAGGAGGCAAATAAGGACAGCTGGTTACTAGGGCAGCAGAGGGAACCACCCACGCTGCTGTTTCCCACTCTGATCCTTCTTTCTCCCTTACCCACTACCTGACATTTACCTATGTGGCCTGGCTGGCACACGGCTTTGCTGCTTCCTGCACTAAACTTCTGCGACTGCCATTAGAACAGAACGTTCTGAAAATGTGCAAGTAAGGGTGCACGTGCACAAAACCTCCCCTTCCTCTCCATTTACTCTAGGGATAAAGGAGGACAGCTGTGAAGAGAACCATTGTCACTCCCTCCTCATATTTGTTCCCAAGCCATCTTCACTGAGCCTATTTGGGCCATAACATCAGCAGTCACTAGTTTTGGAATCATCACCATCAGAGGCCAAAGAGTAACTCTTGCTCTGCCTGGGGGAACTGAAAGTCAATCCTCGCCAAAGGGACCCAGGAGCTTTTTTTCCCAGTCAGACCACATGGAAGGAAGAAGGAGGAAGGGATCTGAGGCCTCTATAAGAATACTACTGGTGTTAGTGAATGTTGTTAGGTGCAGCCTCCTTTAGTCAAAGTACAGTCAACACTCCATATTTGCGGGTTTCACTTTTGCAGATTTGATTATTCACGGATTATTTGCTGTTGCCTCTGCTGCCTCCCTAGGCCATTTTTAATAGGGACTGCAAGCCTTGTAAGACTGGGAAATTGCAAATGAGGCTTGTAAGTCCCTATTAAAAAATGGTGTGGGGCAGCAGTGGAGGTGGCAGTAAGCCCCACCAGCCCCCCACTTCTGCCTTGTGAAGGAACCCTGATGCCTCAAAGGAATCTATGACAGGTTGAATATGGTGATCAACTTTTTTGTGTGTGTTAAATGTGGTTTGGGAGGGCCTAGAGTTATTCACAGTTTTTCCACTTTCATAGGGCTCCTCTGCCCCAACCCTAGAGAATGTGGAGGGATGACTGTATTGAGGAAGGATTTGGCTGACAGAAACCAGCTCTGCTTGGCACTTCTACTTCAGGGCACGTGAAATGCCACAGGGTGGTGAGACAGACCCTCCAACATTACACCTACGAAAACCAGGAGACGTGTGGCAAAGCAATATCAGAGTGTGGTTAAGATGGCAAAAGTTGTTAACGGTGAAGAATGCACAAGCTAGGGGAGGCCACAGTGTTTGCTTTTCCCTGAGCCTACTAGGAAAGGTGAGATTGCACACCCTCCTCTCCTCTCCCCCTGCCCCCACAGTGCAAACTACTTTTATACTTTGAACTCAGTTTCCAGCAGTTGAAATAAACTGAGGGCAAAGGGGGGAAAGAGAGGAGAAGAGAGAAACTGGTAACATTTGAAAAGCACTTGAAAAATTGGGATGGCAAAAGGATTAACCCCAACAGTCCCTACCAAATCGGGATAGCTGGTGGGTACGCTGAGAGCTTGTGTTAGGGTCAGGGAAGGATTCATGATCTGGCCCTGCTCCCTAAATCTTGCTAGAAACTTTGTCTCACTACTTTATTTAAACAAGTTGTTAAGTGACTTAAATTTAGGTATAACAAGGTTCTCAAATGTTGTATGAATGTGGATGTGCCTACAAGTTCCCTATTGACTTATGACAACCCCATGGATTTGATGGGGTTTTCTTAGGCAAGGAATACTCAGGTGTTTTTTCCAGTTCCTTCCTCTGAAATGTAGCCTATAGCGCCTGGAATTTGTCAATGGTCTCCCATCCAAGTACTAAGCATGGCTGACTGAGCTTAGCTTCCATGATCGGATGGGATCTGGTGCTTCAAAGATTGCTGTAGTCAATACTGTTACCTGTTACAGCTTGTCATTTATCAAGGAACTGGAGTCCAAATCAGACAGTAGAAAAAGAGAGGAGCTAAGCTTTTGTGTACTGACACCACAGCCCTGCATGTCATATATCAAAGTTTATCTGAAGGCTCATAACAACAGCAAGGATCTACTACTGTTGTTATTAACAATTGTATTTATACTTCACCTTTTCCTCAAAAGTTAGAAGAATCCTTCATCCAACTGGAATTGTCATCAATTGGGTTCTGGTCTTAAGGCACATCTTGCACTTTGCCACATCTGAATCATACTTGAGCCTTGGGGAGAAGCAGATAAAAATTATTATATTATTATTGTTGTTGTTGCTGCTGCCTGCAGAAGACTTGCTGAGATTTAGCATCAAACATTATGAGCACTCTCTCATCTACTGATACACCAAAATTTATTTTGTGATGTCTTGTTTGTTTTTTCACCTTCTAGAAATCTAGGGGCGCAGGCCTTCTATCAAGCATGAGATCTACTTGAGATGGAAGTGTTACCCTGTATGTTGGGGGTCCTGGGAGGGGCGCCCAAATTACCAAATAAAAACACAAGATGGGGGAAATTAGACTCGAGCACTCTCTCAGGTTAATGAGAGGCAGGGTAACTTTAGCCGGGATCTTTTACCCTATGTCTATAGCATCAGGTCAGAGAGCGGTTAGACAGTTTAAAGCAACAAATAATATTTTATTGAGAACAAACAAAACAGAAGACATGACATACGCTAACTGAGAAATCGAAATGGAGAGTTTTCGGGGGAATGGGTAATACGACACCTGGTCTCGTAGTCCTGGAGAGAAACGGAGGTTGCAGGGGAAGAAACTCAGCGCGGTTCACTGAGAGGAGCTCACTGGACAAACCGACAGCAAGGCGGGATGGAAGTCCAAAGTAGTCCGAGGAGGGCTCGGAATTGGGGACCTTTTATAGGGTGGATTTTACCTACAGGCCATGCCATGCTCAGTGAGAACAAAGGAAATTTAGAGCGGGACAAAGGCGTTGGAAAAGGTCAGGTTTTACATGATGAACTTAGCACTGGTTGACAATAGTATGGCCAGTATGCAAATGGCCCAACATAAAGGATTGGCTCGGCACTCGGCCGTGCATCTTTGTGTAAAGTCGCGCTGAGCAAGGCTGGTTTGCAAGAAGTGGTCCCTTAAGCATCGAAGAGGCATTAAGCTGCCTGCCTAAATGAGGTTTGGAATGTACAACCATTAATGGCCGCACCTATTACGTGCTTGTCCGGTGGCCCTTGCAAACACGTGGAGTAGGGTGGCAGAGAAAGGTCACATAAAGGCCAAATTATTTGATATCAAGAGATATCTAGTGCTCTCACCAGTCTTATCATAACCGTGGTAAAAGACGCATCCAAAGACACCTGCCATCAGCAGCCTTGGGCACAAGCATATCTTATATTTATACATAGGGAAGAACATGCTAGCACTGGTCCTTATCACTGTAAAAGTTAACTTACCCTTCCATGATTCCCCCATTTTACGGCCACCCCCGTCCCTGGAGATAAACCTATGTCTGGACTGCATTACGTTTATTTCTCTGTTTGTTTATTATATTTTTATACTGCCTTTCTCCGAGAGTGAGACACATACAATACACCATTATATAGGGTGGGGGGATTTACTTATAACTACCGAATGGCACAATCCTATGCTTGTCTGGTCTGAAGTGATCTCAGTGAGCCTTACCCACACTTTAGTTTTTATATTATACACCATATAGGATTGCAACCTGAACACTCCCCTGTTAAAAAGGAAGGAAGGGGGAGGGAAGGATGCAGGTCTGAATGTTAAAAGCTAGTGGAGGGAAAAGGAAGGAAGAACGGTAGGCTATTTTTTTTAATTAATGTGTAGGAATTATTTTATATAGAACATTCAGCTATGTGTCAAGGAGTATAGCAAGACATTTTCACAAGGCTATGCAGAGATAAAAAGGGAGAGTTGGGCACTGATCATCATGAAAGAGGTTCTGTGTTTTCATAGGGAATGATAAAAATAACTTCCAAATAATGCATTTTAATTGGAAAGCATGTTGCAAAGCTTCAAAAAAAAAATCCAAATGCATATTTTCCACATGGAAAACATTTACTAACATTGATTAGGAAGAAAATGCATATTGCTGAAGTCATCCTTCTATAATGACTTGAACTCTAGATAAAATCAAATGCACCATGATTTCTCTCCAGACTTTCAGAGAAACTGTTCACTTTATATTCCTTCAAACATGTTGACTTTCAAAGCTAAGATTACTAAAAAAAAAATTCTCTGATGAAGCACTGAATACCTGTATAGTGTCAGCACATCTGTCTAAGTTGAAAATGAATTTTCAATTTGCAGTATCTTGCCTACCGTATCCTTTTCTTTGGATGCCTAAACCCTATTTCTAAATGCTCAGCTGCAAAGCTAGAAATGTGAGGACTGGAGGAAAATTTCACAGGGGAGTAAAATTCTTATTTTGAAGCCAATGTCTTCATTTGCTCCACATTGCTACACTCCTGTAAGTGTACTCTCATCTTCAGATAGTTTGCAGTACAGTCAATACCTCGCCTGTGAGAGCAATCTCTGATGTGGCTACTCATCTGGAACAAATGAGGATACCCTTTCCTTCAACCTCCTTCAAATCCAGGCTCACTAACTTCTCCATGACCATGTTAATAGCCACTAATCGCTAACATGAGAGGTAAGAAACAGGTTCTATTTCTGGCTTTGGTAATGATATGCTGAGAGACCTTGGAAAGGTCACCTTAAAAATGACCAGTGGAGAAGTTATGTCTTTTTTGTTATGAGTATTTTGTGGTACTGTCCTGATATGGAGTAAGATGTAAGTTATGAGCGTGTGTGTGCATGCATATGTATGTCTGTATGCATTTGGTACACGCATATGTGTTGTGTGTACATTTATTTTTATATTACAAATTCATACTCTGACTGTTTTGTTTTAAGGTGGTGACGGGGAGATAAACCCAAAGTCTTTCTGCTTAGCTGGAGGCCATTTGCTGAGTATGCCAGAGATCCACATAGATCACCAGCATAGCCTGAAAAGATGGATGGACGGACTGACAGATACACACACACACACACACACACACATTTATACATTAAATTCTTGTATTGTCTGTCTTAGATTCCAAATACGACTCTGTCTGAAGTACTACCACAGGACAGTTTTCTATTTCGTGTCATCTACTTAAAGGATTGTCCAGGGCCCGTTTCACACTGCGCAGTTATAGCACTATGATTCCACTTTAACTGCCATGGCTGCATCCTATGGAATTCTGGGTTTTATAGTCTGATGAAACTCTAGAGGAGCCCTTTGGGTGAGAATTCCAAGTTGTTTTTGTTGTTAACTGCCATCAAATTGACTTCACTTTATGGTGACTCTATGAATGATCTCCAAGTCACACTATCATCAACAACCCTGGTCCGGTCCTGGAGTTTCAGACCTGTGCCTTCCTTGATCAACCGTCTGTGATATGGCCTTCCTCTTTTCTTACTGCCTTCTATCTTACCAAGCATTATTGTCTTTTCTAGTGAGTCATTTCTTCTCATGATATGTTTAAAGTATGACAGTCCCAGTTTAAAAATCTCAGCTTCTAGAGAAAGTTCCAAATGCCCGTCCCTATACAGCAAATCCCGGTATTCCATAGGATGCTGCCAAAGCAGTAAAAATGAAATCATAGTGCTATAATTGTTTAGTCTGAAAGGGTCCCAGATCATGTTTGGATTAAACCTCAAAAACTGTAAGAAAGAGGAGCAGGAACTGACCATCCACAATCATTATCTGTACAACACAGTGAGCAGCCCTAGGTTACCTGGTCATAGTCTTTCCCACTACACAGTGAGAGATGTGTTGCATTTCTACTGATACTCTATAAACATTTCTACATTTGGATAGAGATGAGATACAAACTAGCACATGCAAGGTTTGTGCATATCAGCATCCTCTTTTGTCTCATGCATTTATTTTTCTTTGGTGATGTATAGGTGGCCACTTTATATACTTGCACTTTTTAAATTCAAAAGTGGTCACCATTATATCCCTTATTCATCACTGATGCATCTCTTGTTCTATTTTCATGTATGCCATCACCATTGTATTGTTACAAATATTGCTTCCTGTTTATTTAATCTACAGGCTTCAATAATTTTATTTTTGTTACTGTCCATATCTGTGCTACGATACATTTGATTTAAGAAATGTTTTTCTTAAAACATTCCTCTTAAAAATTACAAATAAGTAGTAATTGATAAACCACATACACCCCCATTGGAAAAAAAGAGTGGCCAATATGTAACATGGATAGAAATCTCAGACTTTTGTTGTAGATTAACTACAAGCTCAAGTAGTTTTCACCAGTTCCATGTTCACAGTTACCATCAGAGATTAGAATCACAATAAACGTCAAGATCATAGAATCATAGAATCATAGAAATGTAGAGTTGGAAGAGACCACAGGGGCCATCCAGTCCAACTCCCTGTCATGCAGGAACACCCTCAAAGCACTCCCGACAGATGGCCATCCAGCCTCTGCTTAAAAACCTCCAAGGTAGGAGACTCCACTACTCTCCGAGGCAGCAGATTCCACTGCCGGACAGCCCTGACTGTCAGGAAGTTCTTCCTGAGGTTCAGGTGGAATCTCCTTTCCTGCAGCTTGAATCCATTGCTCCTTGTCCTGGTTTCTGGAGCAGCAGAAAACAAGCCCCCTCCTTCCTCTACGTGGCATCCCTTCAAGATATGAGCGTCCTTTCTAACATCCTCATGGTGATACTGTTACCCTGTTCTCTGGGGGTCCCGGGAGGGGCGCCCAAATAACCAAATACAAATACAAGATGGGGAAATTAACTGGAGCACTCTCTTAAGCTAACGAGAGGCAGGGTAACTTAGCAGGGATCTTGCCACCCAATGTCTACGGGGTCAGGTCAGAAGAGCAGTCAGACAGGTTATAAATAGCAAAAATGGTCTCTTTATTAAAGGACAAACAACAGAAAAGACACCACAAGCACACAGCTCACTGGATAATTAGAAATAAGAGATTTCAGGGGAAATGGGTAATACGACACCTTTCTCGTAGTCCTGAAGAAGCTGAAGATGGTAGGGAAGAAACTCAGTGTGATTCGCCGAGGGGACGGCTCGCCAGACACAGCGGCAGCAAGGCGGGATGAAAGTCTGGAGCGATCCGAGGTGGTCTCGGAATTGGGGGCTTTTTATAGGGTGAATTGTGCCTGCAGGCCATGCCATACTCGGTGAGAACAATGCGAGTTTGGAGCGGGACAAAGCTTTGAGAAAGGTCAAGTTTTACATGATCGGCTTAGCGCAGATTTAACAATAGTGTAGCCAGTATGCAAATAGCTTGCATTGTAAGAGTGCCGGCTCGAGGCTGGGTGTCTTTGTTTAGAGTAGCGCTTAAGCAAGAAGGTGTTTGCAGGAGAGGTCCCTGAAGCAACGGAGTGGCTCTGTTCTGCCTGCCTAGGTGGAGAATGGAATGTCCAACAATTACCGGCCACCCCTGTGTACGTGCTTGTCCGGTGGCCTCGCAAACACGTGGAGCGAGGTGGCAGAGGAAGGCCGAATGGTTTTGATATCAAAAAGAGATATCTAGTGCTATCACTGGGTAGGCCTGAATCGTAGTAACAATACGAAAGGTTAACCACAGTGGCTTGGATACAAGAACCCATAAAAAAAGAGGAAACGTGTTACTTGTTCTGTGAACTCTTTCACAGATGGTTCTTGGCAAATCTCTCACAGTGCTTTACAGTAGGGGTCTCCTGTGCAGTACCAGAGCACCCATAGCTGTTACCATACCATACCACCCCCCCTGTGAGATATGCAATTTTCATAAATTGAACGTATTAATGACGAGAACACGATTGGGGTCATGCTGGCCAGAGAACAAGTTCAGGATTATGCTGGCTGCAAACCCCAAGATTCCATAGGATGTTGAAAGTGGAATAATAGCACTATAACAGTCTATGCGGAAATGGCCTAGAGCAGTGCATTAAAAATACAGGAAAAGAGATTTCACCTAAACATCAGAAAGAACTTCCTAATGGTAAGAGCTGTTCAACAGTGGAATGCACTGCCTCAGAGTATTGTGGAGTCACCTTCCTTTTTAAACAGAGGCTGGATGGCCATTTGCTGGAGGTGCTCTTAGCATTGGGTTGGACTGGATGGCCCTGTGGTCTCTTCCAACTCCATGATTCTATTATTAGTGATACTAGGAATTCTTTAACATGAATTGCCTTGGGATGACTTCGCCTTGAAAGGTGGATTAGATCCGCAAATAATCAAATATTTTATGTGAGCTGCTTGCTTGTCTATAGTGGAAAACAGGACACTAGGGCTGATAAGCCTTTTCTTGATCCCTCTAGACTGCAAAAGAATAGATCAAGGGTAGGAGTAATGTAGCCTTCCAGAAGTTGTTAGACTGCAACTCCCAGCAAGGTTAACTGGGATAGACAGTAGTGAAGAATCCTGGGAACTGGGGTCAAACAACATCTTGAAGTCTGCTCAAATCTTATTCTTGCTGTATAAGGTCATTTATTTTTCTGAAATCTCAAAAGTGCAAACTTTGTTTTTGGTCTTTTGGCACTAAGGCTATGAGAAGCAGCTCTAAGAAATAATAAGCACTCTTCTTTTGAAGAAGATAGCCTTTATTTATTGTGATTTTAAACTGCCCACTAATCAAACTTCTCTAGAAAGTTTAGAGTCTCTTAAAATTTGGAACAAAAATTATAAAACCAGAGAACAAATTTTAAAAATCAGCATATAACACCAAATTAAATGCAGCAGAATGATAAAACTGCAAAGGTGTAGAAGCACTAAAATAGTTTTTAAAAAACCTATGAGAACAACATCATAACAAGGTTTCCCCAGAGTTGTTTAGCAACTGTTGACCCTGTAATGTCAGTGAACTTAATTGACTAAGTTAATGTCACAATAAACTGTCACAGGGTCCCTTACAAAAGAACAGAACAAATATCACAGAATTTAATATGAATTCTTAAGTAGCAAGAATTAAAGACTGTTTTATTTGATATATTGATATTCTACCTTTCTTCTAACTATTTATTAAATTTAGATCCTACCTTTTTTCCCAGGAAGCTAAAGGCAGTATGCACAGCTCTCCCCACTCACCCCTAACTATATCTTCACAATA
Source organism: Ctenosaura bakeri (assembly GCA_948474755.1). Lineage (NCBI taxonomy): Eukaryota > Metazoa > Chordata > Lepidosauria > Squamata > Iguanidae > Ctenosaura > Ctenosaura bakeri. The sequence continues at coordinate 109,473 of CAOLHI010001275.1, forward strand.
GCCCTGTGAAGTTAGTTGGGTTGAAAGATCCTCGGTGACCCAAGATCACCCAGTGAGCTTTAGGTCTTAATGAAGGTGAGGACCTGGATTTCATCTCTCCCACTTTAACTTTAGAAAAGAAATTACTTGCAGCCATAGTTCAAAAATTCCAGAAAACCTCACAATCACCATTATACTTTCAAGTTTTTTTAAAGTACTGTTTCTCAAAATTACCTAGAATAGTTACCTTTTAGTGGATTTTGGGCTTTTTTTAAATTTCAAAATAAAGTAAATGAAAAGTTTAAATTAAAAAATACAAAAATTACAAAATTGGAATGCCATAAGCTGCTGCTCTGTGGTACAAAAAACACATCCAGCTGTTTGTCACCACTGCCCACACAACTGAGCCAGCATTTGAACCATGTGATGTATCTTCTTCACCATTTAATGAGGCCATCATTCTGTAATTAACATAAAATTAACTAAACATTTGCAGTTACACCACAGGAAGAATGAAGTTGTCCCTCTCTAAGCCTAACATAAATTAATTATACCTTGTTTTTATAAAAACCAACTAATTGCTAATTATTTGTAATTAATTACTTCCAGGCTCTGATAACTCAAAGCAACCCAAAAGCAGATGCTGCTTTGACAGCTAATAAGCAGGACCTGATGGAGATTGTTATGTTAAGCCAGGTTACTTGAACAAAGAGGCTTTGCTCTTAATAGAATTGTGTGGTGACCCCATGGATTTCATAGGGTTTTCTTAGGTAAGGAATACACAGAGGTGGTTTTGCCAGTTCCTTTATCTGAAACATAGCTTACAGCACCTGGTATTCCTTGGTGGTCTCCCATCCAAATACTAACCATAGCCAACTCTAATTAACTTCCAAGATCAGACAGCATCTGGTGCCTTTAGGGTATTTAGAGACTTAACTACCTCCATGAATTTGTCTAAACCAATGGATCTCAAATTGGCGGTCTGCAGACCAGTGCTGCAAGCTATTGACTGCCAATCTATGGCAAGTTTCCTGGAAAGAAAGAAATAGTTGTAGTCAGCGGGCACAGATATGATACTGATGCCTGACCCATTGGGAAAAACACCCTGCCAGTCTCCTACATCCAATAGCTTAAAAGCATTGGTCTAATCCTTTTGGAAATTTATTCTTTGTGTTATTACCATCATCATCATCATCATCTTTATATCCCCCTTTTTCGTGATAAGGACTCAAAATGGCTAATAGTAACTTCAAAAAAAAGTTAAAAATCATGAAATACAAAAGTTAAAACACAAATTAAACAATCAGATAATATTTAAAACAAAGTTAAAATGCAAATTAAAACACAATCATTCACAAATGTTACATAGTTGAGAATGTTCAAGCCTCCTTGCTGGAACAGAGGTGGGGAGCGTGCAACCCTCCAGTTTTGGACTGTAGCATCCCTTAGCCCTAAACAACATTGACAAGGGTGTGGAATGCTGGAGATTGCAACTCAAGAACATCTGAAAGGCTGCGGGATTCCCACCATTGTCACAGAGCTTCTAGCTTTTGCTAACTGTTGTTGCTTGCTGTCAGGCTGACTTCAACTTATGGCAACCCTGTGAATGAATGAGCAAAAGGTCACCAATCTTGCAAACTCAGGCCCGTGGCTTCCTTACTTAGATCAATCCGCCTCTAGTGTGGTCCCCTCTTTTTTCCTACTGTCTTCCACTCTTCATAGCTTTATCATATTTTCCAGTAAATCTCATTGTCTCATGATACATCCAACATATGAGAGCCACAGTTTTTTAATCATCTTCACATCTACTGTGAGTTCAGGGTTGATTTGCTCTGACACCCTTTTGCCTTTTCAAAATCCTGAGTAAACACAAGGGAGAAAACAAATATTCAGAGAAAAATAATGCAGATGGTAAAGAGCAACTGAAACCTTGTAAGAAACATAATACCGTTGTCACAAAGGGAATGGATAATTTGCTCAAGTCAGGAGCAACGGGCTGGTCACATTGAGAACCCTCAGCTGTTGCCATGTGGTGAGTACTAGCTCTGGCTATTACTGAGTAAACAGGGTGTTAGGTTTTGCTTAACCTTGCTAACATAACATCAGTGGGCTGTTTTGCCATGCTAATGATTAACTACATTGTATTAACGGCACGTTGGGGGTAACTACACAATCTAAGGACCACTCTGCATATGTGTTTAATTTTTAGCCTTGTCCATTTGAGAGGCTCATGATGGATAAAACTCATTACCATTTAAATATGGGTCAAGCCAATGACAACCCCAAAACAACCTCACTGGGTTGTTGTAAGGGCAAACAACCGAGCAAAGAGATCAAGAATGACTTGTCCTGGAAAAAAAATGTTGTTATTAAAATTGGCGTAATAATGTCACATCAGCCATAACCAGGCCCCAAAGCATTTTAGACCTGCTCTTGAGATAGAATACTGAATTCCAGTACTTCCTGTTTTAGGAACTGGCCTTCTTAGATGCAAAGTTAAATAGGACGGTTAAGTTGAAGCTTGTTTTCAAGATCATAAAAGAGACAGCACGTGAGTCTGTCTTGACTGGCATGAGTGCAAAAGCTGGTACTGCAGCATAAATAGCAAGAGTATAAGAAGAGAGAGACACTAGGGCCATTTCCACACTACATTCTTATAGTGCTATTATTCCACTTTCAACATCCTATGGAATCCTGGGGTTTGCAGTTTCGGGAGGGGCCGATTGGAGGGGCAGATTTAGTTGAGAACTTCTGCAATCTCTGCCACCTCCACCTCAAGAGCTTCTTTTCCAGGGGAACCTTCCCTCTCAGCGGCTCCAATCAAGCCATGCAACCCTTTAAAAACCGGGCTCTGGTCTCCCTCCCTTCTCCACCAGTCACTGCTTGGCCAGCTCACGGCCAGATTTCACAAACCTTCTCTCAATGCCCCATGCAAGGAAGGAGATGGGCAAGAGAGAGGAAGTACAGGGCACCATGTCGAACCACCCCCTTTCCTTCTCCTTTTCCTGACTTGAGCCATTTCCGCATTAGACTTTTATAGCACTATGATTCCCCTTGAAACATCCTACGGAATCCTGGGGTTTGCAGTTTTGGGAGGGGCTGGCTGGATTCAAGTGGAATCATAGAAATGTATAGAAATGTATCGAAATACATGCTATTTGTAAGTTGTTTGCTGCCTCGATCCATATGGAGAGGCAGGATACAAATAAATAATGATAATAATAATAATAGCACTATAAAAATCTAATGCGGAAATGGCCTTGGTTTGGACCCTGGGTGCCTGCTCTCCACGCCATGCCTTGACCCCCTTCCCAGACACACACACACAGACACACACACATTTTGATATTTGCGTTTTTCCCCTGTGTGTAGGGGGTCCTCTGCCCCTAATCCTAGCACGTGGAGGACCAACTGTGAATCCAAAGCTTCAAATTAACTAGATGTGCCACTATTCCTACTCCAAATGTGTTAACCTGGAATTATGATCACTCTTAATCCACATTTAGTTATAAAAATTAAACAGAATCTTTCACAAGTACAAATATTGATGTGGCACTACATGTGGAGGGTATCCATAAAACTTGTCACTAACCCGCTTTAAGCATACCACCCAACTGTGCCTCTTTGGGTGGGATCTTTTTGATTAATCCTCTGTCCTCCCACTTTTTTACAGCTGCTTTTAAAATCTCCCAATTTCTCTTCCTTCTGCTTTCCCCTTCCTCCTCAGCTTACTCCCATCCGTTCAAACTGAGTTCAAAGCGCAAAACTAATTAGTATTCAATTCTTTCCCAGCAAGATCAGGCACAAACAAACAGCTGCAGCCTCCATTAGCTTGCCTATCCTTCCTCAGTATTAACTTTTGCCATCTGGAGCGCTCTCTGGCGTTGCTTAGCCACACGGGTCCAGTTTTCACCTGTAAACCGGTTTGAGCGTGATCAAGACCATTTCCGCACTACAATGTTAAAGTGCTGCCATTCCACTATCAACCTCCTATGGAATTCTGGGGTTTGTAGTTTAGGGAAGGGCTCTTCCAATTCTCAGCCAGAGAGCTCTTTGGTCTCAGTAAACTACAAACCCCAGAATTCCACAGGGCGTTGAAAGTGGAATAGCAGCAGTTTAACACTGCAGTGCGGAAATGGTCCAAGTGACCTTTAGTTCAGCTATCCTTCTACGTTGCTAGTTTTTAAGGAAGCTGGTCCCACCACCTCAGAGGTCACTCTCTTTCTGGCTCCAACCTGAAAGGGCACCCGGTTTAGTCATTTTATGTTGCAAAGCAAGAGCGCGACCTATAGACCGGGGCCACTTCCGCACTAGACTGTTTAATAATAATAATAATAATAATAATAATAATAATAATAATAATAATAATAAAATTTATTTGTATCCCGCCTCTCCACATGGATCTGGGTGGCGAACAGCATGAAATACATTATACATTAAAAGACATTAAAAACATACCCAGTCCTCCCCACCCTCCAACCCACCTAAACCAACCTCTTAAAATGCACAGCAATTAACAATCCGGCCCCTTCCTAAACTGCAAACCCCGAGGACATTTCCGCACTACAGTGTTAAAGTGCTGCTATTGCACTATCAACCGCCTATGGAATTCTGGGGTTTGTAGTTTAGGGAAGGGCACTTCCAATTCTCAGCCAAAGAGCTCTTTGGTCTCAGTAAACTACAAACCCCAGAATTCCACAGGGCGTTGAAAGTGGAACAGCTGCAGTTTAACACTGTAGTGCGGAAAAGGCCCGGGATTCCATGGGATGTTGAAAGTGGAATCATCGCGCTATAACGGTCCAGTGCGGAAGTGGAATGCGCGCCAAGAAGGGAGAGCGCTGAAAAAAACCGAGCGGTTCCAGAGAAGCCCACAGCCCCGCCCAAAGAGGATCAGTGGGCGTGGCCTGGCCGCCGTGGGCGTGTCCGCGTCACTTTCCCAACCCCGTGAGAGGCAGCGGGAGAGAGGGAGAGAGAGAGCGCGGCTTCCCCGAGGCTTCGGTGGCCGCTGCGCTCTGTGGAGTGTTTCTTGTTACTTCGGATTCCTTCGGGACTTTGCCCGCTTGGCAGCTGGGAACTGGGGCCGAGGCGGCCGCGATGTCTTCCGTGCAGGTGCTTTATCCTCCCAAGCTCCACCGCAGCGTCCTTAGTCCGGCGTTCCCCAAAGAGGAGCTGACCCAGGGTAGGTGCCCAGCCAGCGGCCGCCGGGGGGGGGCGGAGGCCGGAGGGGGCTGAGAGCTGAGACCCTGCCGTCGGGGGCCATTTCCGCACTGGCCTGTTATAGCGCGATGATCCCACTTTCAACCTCCTCTGGAATCCTGGGGTTTGCAGTTTCGGGAGGGGCCGTCCGGCCCCTCCCGAAACTGCAAACCCCAGGATTCCAGAGGAGGTTGAAAGTGGGATCATCGCGCCATAACAGGCTAGTGCAGATGCATGAGCAGACGGGAAGGAGATGCATGATTCCTTTTGCAGAAGGGGAGGGATCCATGCAGGGTCAAACTGGACCCGCCTCGTAGTAGGACCCCCAAACCTGCGCGCTGCCTGGCGGGACCTCGCTCCCCCATCACGTCCCCCTAGAGATCCCTCGTTCTGCCTCCTGCCAAAACTTCCACAAAGCGCATATCTTATCCATGCAATCATAACTTCAGCTGGCATGGCTTTCCCCAAAGAGTCTTGGAAACTGTAATTTGCTTTGGAAGGTGCTGGGAATTTTTCTAGTCTTCATTTCCTCCCCCCTCCCAATGAACTACACTTCCCAAGGTTCCCACGGGGAGAAAGTGCTAATATTAAACCTCTGCGGATATGCCTCCGGAGGCCACCGGCCGCCTTGGGATCCCTGGCAGGATGCCCACGGGTGGCACAGCAAGGGAGACTTCCCTCTGGACGGCATCGGTTTAAATGCCAGAGGAAGGGACGGTGCAAAGCCATTTTGCACCCAAAACGGATTTAGAAACCCGGTCCCTGTGGCTCCCCTTCTCGCCTTCTCCCATCTACTCGCAAAAGACAAGACCTGGCATTCTTTTGCCTTGTATGTCCTGCATTTGCAGAGGCTCGAGTATTTATTTTCTGGCCGAGGGGGAGGGGACGGCGCTCTCTCTCTTGACAAAGTTTGCGGAGCCGGCTCTGGGATATTTCCATCGCCTCGCCTGTTGCCAAAATGGAAAAAGAGCAGCGGACTCCCGGCTCAGCGCTGACTTCCAGCGGCGGCTGCCGACATGGCACGTAGTTCCTTGGTCCCGCGTTTGAAAGGGACTCTGGAGGCCAAACATTTGCCAAGGGCAGATTTTCCTTGGCCATTTCCGCACCAGATTGTTATAGCGCTATTATTCCACTTTCAACATCCTATGGAATCCTGGGGTTTGCAGTTTAGGGAGGGGCCTTTGAGGTTTGGTGAGACAAATTGAGTCCCCCCCCCAAAAAAACTGCAAACTCCAGGATTCCCCAGGACGTTGAAAGTGGAATAATAGCACTATAACTTGTACGGAAATGGCCCTTGTCTTCCCCGCTCTCCACTCCATGTTTAAAATTTAGATTTAATAATGATGATGATGATGATAATAATAATAATAATAATAATAATAATAATAATAATAATTTATTTATATCCCGCCTCTCCCAACAGATCGAGGCAGTACTACAGCAATACATCAAAAGCATTAAAACATAACCCATCCTCCCCACCCACCAAGCCATCTAAAACTCCCTAAAACACATTAACTATTAAAAACAAGATTTGATTGGGAAGTGAATTTAAACGGCTGCAAACCTTGAATCATCTATGATACCCATTTGCTCCTACTGGGATGAAGAGGGAGGGGGGGAAGGAAGGAAATAACATCAGCAGATCGCCCCTTTCCCCCCAGCCAGCGTGGACTGATTTGTGCCGTCAGTGGTCAAAAAAATATAAATAGGGTGGTAGCTAGACTTGTACCGGCTGACTAGTGTCATTACAATTCTCCCGTGCTACCATTTGTCTCACCAAACCAATTTCACGGCGCTTGGCACGATCATCTCAAGAAGCTTCACAACAGCCCTGCAAGGTAGACCAGAGGTACTGTCTTCATGTTGAAGGATGGTGGAAAGGAGATCAGAGAGAGAGAAACAATCGTGCTTACTCAGAGCTACTGAATCGTAGCGGAGGCGAGGTTTGAAAGAAGACTGCACTAGACTGTTATAGCGCTATTATTCCACTTTCAACATCCTATGGAATCCTGGGGTTTGCGGTTCCGGGAGGGGCCATCCGGCCCCTCCCGGAACCGCAAACCCCAGGATTCCATAGGATGTTGAAAGTGGAATAATCAGCGCTATAACAGTTTAGTGCAGAAATGGCCCTTTTACTGGATGACAGCTCAGTCTTTTAGCCCTTTTGGTAACCTCACGTCACTCCACAGCGCCCATTGTCACGCCTTTCGGCGCAACAAATGCAATTCTTTATGCAAGAGACGCAACCAGTCTCGCCGAGGACTCTGCGCTTTTGCAAAGGCGAGGGATGTCCGTACATATTTCAGCCCCTCTCGCTTTTAATCCAGGGTGGTTCCTAAAGAAATCATTTTAAAAGTATGTCGCTGGGATGGGGGAAGCAAAGTTGTGACAGCGGCTCACTACTTTGCCCTCCTCGCGTCATTTCCCAGGATGGCGTGCTTACCTCCGGCGCTGGGGAAAGTAACTTTGGGAAGTGGGGAACTAACAGCTCTCAGAATCCCACAGATTTACCGTGGGGAAAAGGCACACCTGATTCCGTAACCTTTGGAAATTTGCTTTGGGAGACTTAGTTGCTATTCTGTGCTTTCATGTCGACTCCGACTGATAGGAGCTTTTATAGGGGGTTTCTTGGCAAAATTTATTCAGCAGGGCTTTGCTATTGTCTTCCTCTAAGGTTGAGAGAGTGTGCCTTGCCCAGGGTCACCCACTGTGAGTGAAGATTTGAACCCTGGTCACCCAGACTTCTTGTCCAGTACTGAAATTATACCATGCTGGCTTCAAAAGCAGGTGTTGTTTTTTTTAACAAGATTTCTTAAGGGGGGTGCCATTAGAGCCTCTTCTCTAAGGCTGAGAGGAGACAGACTGGTGTAGTGGTTTGAGCATTGCACTATGATTCTGGAGACCAGGGTTCGAATCCCTGCTCAGACCTGAAAACCAACTGATTGGCTTTGGGCAGGTTACACTCTCTCAGCCTCAGAGAAAGGCAAGAGCAAGCCGCCTCTGAATATATCTCACTTTAGGGTGGCCATAAGTCGAAAATGACTTGAAGGCACAAACAAGCCTGAGAGTGTGTGATTTGCCCAAGGTCACCCCAGTAGGCTTCCAGCGGATTCGAACCTTAAGCCATTTCTGCACTAGGCTGTTATAGTGTGATTATTCCACTTTCAACATCCTATAGAATGCTGTGGTTTGCAGTTTTGGGAGAGGCACTTTGAATGTTTAGCCAGAGAGCTCTTTTGCCTCGGCAAACTACAAATCCCAGAATTCCACAGGATGTTAAAAAGTGGAATAGCAGCACTATAACAGTGTAGTGCGGAAAGGCCCTTAGACTTCTAGCCCTACATCCAAACCATTATACACCACGCTGGCTCTTTGGAGGAGGTTGTGGTTGTTGTTTACCTTCAAGTCGTTTCCGACTTATGGCACCCCTAAGGCAAGGGCAAGATTTGTTTGGAGGGTGGTTGCAATGCTTTTTTTGCTCAGGGTCATGCGGTGGGTTAATAGGGCTGCGCAGGGATTTGAACTCCGGTCTCTGAGAGCCTTGGGCCATTTCCGCACTAGACTGTTATAGTGCTATTATTCCACTTTCAACCTCCTATGGAATCCTGGGGTTTGCCGTTGAGGGAGGGGCCTCGGCCCCCCTTCAACATTCCATGGGAGGTTGAAAGTGGAATAATAGCACTATAACAGTATAGTGCGGAAATGGCCTCGGTGCAACACTCAGGCCATTTCCGCACTAGCCTGTTATAGCGCGATGATTCCACTTTCAACCTCCTCTGGAATCCTGGGGTTTGCAGTTTCGGGAGGGGCCGGCGGGCCCCTCCCGAAACTGCAAACCCCAGGATTCCAGAGGAGGTTGAAAGTGGAATCATCGCGCTATAACAGGCTAGTGCGGAAAGGGGATCAGACCACCTCGCCACGCTTGCTCTCTTCAGCTCTCTATGTACATACCCCGCTGTCACCTCTAGCCCACTCTTTTACGTCTCCAGCAGAATACACCCCATAAACAAATACCTCTGTCTTGCTGCTGGGCGGGGGAGGGGGGAGACCGACAGCGTGTGTTCCTGACGTGCAGCAAAGACTTTTATCCCCCCGCCGCAACCGGCTCTCCCGTCCCGCCAATTCTCTGCCGGCCTTGAGCCGTCGCCCCGCCTGCAATTTAACTTGCCGCTGGCTTAGCGGTGACGCGGGCAGGCCGGGGCTCCCGGGCTCGGGGGGCCTTTCCCGCCTTCCAGGGCAGTTCAGCGAGACAGAGGCACGAGCGCCGCTCGCGCCTCTCCGCTTCCCCTTTCTTTCCAGAGAGGGCGAGGAATTGGCGGGAAAGGGAAACCTGTCGGTTGGGCAGATCCTCGCCAGGAGGAGGGGAGGGTGATTTGCAGTCATTTGGCCGACGGCAAAGTGCTTTTTAAATCCCACGCCTGCCTTGATTGAATCAACTGGGCTGTTATTCATTATTCGCTGATGCCGCGCCTCCCCTCCCCATCCATTCTCCCTTCTTTAATTCCCAGATTTAAAGATAAGGGTGTTTGAGGCTGAGCTTATTACCCCTGGTGAAAGCTGAGGGGTATTCACAGCGACCTTGGTGTTGTGAAACACGATCAGAGAATTTTGGGAAGGAGAGTGACACCTCTTGAGGGATGCAGAGATGCAATAACAGACTTAAAATCTGGATTTCTTCTGAGGGCTTTTTGCACCCTACACTGTTATAGTGCTGTTATTCCACTTTCAACATCCTGTGGAGTTCTGGAATTTGTAGTTTCCTGGGGGGCCAAAGAGCTCTCGGGCTGAGAATTCTAAATCCCCCCGTCAAACGGCGAACCCCAGGATTCCATAGAATGTTGAAAGTGGAATAATAATAAGTTCAATTTTGAAGATTCAATTTGGGATGACACCCGAATTTTACCTGTTAAATATGACACATACACTAGATGGAAGGCCAGCTAAGAGACATTGGAGAATTATATTGTACATGGTGATGACAGCCCGTATTGAATATGCATGACTTTGGAAAAATGAAACTACACCCACAAGGGAACAGTGGTGGACAGCTTTTATGGAAAACAGAAATGCGGACATACTTACACAAAGATTGAAAGGGAAATCAGACGAGGATATTAACAAAGAATGGAAGATTGTTACAGATTTGGGTTGAGGGTTGACAGAGGGTATACATTTTTCATGATAACAATTATTATACAGTTAACGAAATATCATGTAACAGGTAAAGTAGAGATATATAGCAGGAACTAACAAATCATAGATTATTAACATTTTATTGCGATACATGGGATAATAAATAGAGGGAATATCAATAATTGTAATCCAGAAAGGAAAGGAAGAAGGAATAACATTACATGTAAACACTGCAGAAAATATTGTTTGTTTTATCTGTTGAAATGTGAATAAAATTATTATAAAAAAAAAAGTGGAATAATAGCACTATAACAGTGTAGTGCAGAAATGGCCTGAGGAGCTTCTTCAGGGTGGAGTTTCATTCATCACAATGTTTCTAGAATTTGAGGCAAACTTTGTAGCTTTTTGTGCTATAGTTCCCAAAAGTAGTTCTATAGTTCATTGAACTGCCTTTACAATAATCCCACAGGCAGGATGGCCAGTAACTACGCTAACTGAGGAATCTCGACAACTGCAGTACAAAAAACCCCTAACTCATTCAAGTTCTGGGATGTGATATTATATTTTAAGAAGCACATTTTGATATTAAAGATGTGCATTTGAGCTGCTCCCACATCGTTAGTATCATCGCAGATGAATGCTGGAAAGACTTGGCTAAATAAATAAGTGTATTGTGATCCTAAATATACTGTCCTGCCTAGTGTAGATTGTGCTTTTGAATCTGATAGGAGCCATTTTGAAACAAAGCTGTTTTAACATGCTCATGGGATAGTTGTACCTTGGTAGGCAGACTGTAGTGCACTGGGAACTGTACCAAAAAGTAACTTTTTCCATGCTCTGCTTTTTGCTTTAGGAAATCACTGAGATGTTAACATTAGGATATTTGTCCAATCATGAAAACAGAATTGTGAAGTAAAACAGTGTGGTTAGTGCCCTGGGTTAGCAAAATAACAGTTTTCACCCTCAGAAAGCAAAGGAAGTGGTGTTGGCCCAAAGTAAAAGACATTACATGTTCATGGTTGTGTAAGCCCTTTCCTAGGCTGATCTAATCACAAGAGTGAAGTTTTCGTTCTCATTTGCACCTGGCCTTAATTGAGATGGGTCTTGGAGACACTGTTTTACAGTGCCCCTGTTTCTTCCTAGAGGGGCAAACCCAGAAGGTGGTGCTAGGGGACTCCTGTTCGATCACTTGGCCATTGGCTTGTGGGGTTCTACAGGGTTCTGTTTTGTCCCTTATGCTATTTAATATATACATGAAATTGCTCAAAGAGGTTGTTCAGAGTTATGGGGTGCATTGCCATCAATTTGCTGATGATACCAAAGTGTACTATTCTTTTCCAACCCAATCCAAGGAGGCTGTCTTGGTTTTAAACTGCTGTTCATTGTCAGTAATGGACTGGGTGAGGCCAAACAAATCAAAATTTAATCTGGGCAAGACAGAGGTCGTCCTTAGTCAGTTGAAGGGAAAGTGATTCAACCTGTGTTAGATGTGGTGACGCTCCCCATGAAGACACTAGCTTGCAGTTTGGGTGTACTCCTGGACTCAGCTTTGAACATGGAGGCCAAGATTTCTGCAGTGGCTAACAGAGCTTGTGCGCCAACTATGCATGTTCCTTGAGATCCACAGTAGGACATGGCTTAGTTATATTCCATTTGGATTACTCTACAGTAATGTGCTCTACATGGGTCTGCCTTTGAAGAGTGTTTGGAAACTTCAGCTGATCCAAAGAGCTGCAGCCAGAGTGCTAATTGGGGCAGGTTATAGGGACTATACTACTCCCCTGTTAAAACAGCTGCATTGGCTTCTAGTTTGTTTCTAGATACAATTCAAAGTGCTGCTTGTTATCTATTATATAAAAGTCAAAGTTTGTATGTTTGTCTGCGTCAGGCAAAGACCTCATATGATTGGCTGCCTAAGAAGATTCTCTGGAATCCTGGGGTTTGCAGTTTAGGAAGGGGCCTTTAGAATTCTCAGCCAGAGAGCTCTTGGACCTGGCCAGTTGCTATGGAGACAAGGCCTAGCAGCAAGGAGGAGGGCAGTGTCCCTCAGGAACCCAACTTCTGTATGTATTTCATTTCACTTTATTACGGTCGACAGACCATTAAAACAACTTGTTAAAAACATTTTAAAACGATACAAGTATAAATAAATATAGTCGCTCACATTTACCAGAGAAAATACAATCAAAGTGATAATGGTAGCGTACAATATAGATAAGCAGATATTTTGTTTACATAGACAAGGAAGATCTAGTTAAAATAGACAAGTTTAAAAATTTTGCTACTTGAAGAGTAATCTCTTTGTCAGAACCTTGCAATAAGATGACCATTAGAGACTCTAAGGGGTGCCCAGGGAAGCGTTGTGTAATGGAGTGTAATAAATCTTCCCTAGCCCCTTGGTAGAAACTACAACAAAAAAGTACATGTGATATAGCTTCAATTTCCTGATTATCACATCTTTTGCTCAATGGTGTTTTGTTAAATCTGCCAGTTAGCAAATTTGAGGGAAGGACATTAACTTCTGTATGTTAATAACTCTGAATACAGAGTGGATTGGGGAATATGGAGAAAAGTTACAGGTACTAGATGAGACAGTTTGTGGAATTAGAGACACAGGATCTCAAATCTTTCTCACAAGTATTACCTATGAAAAAATAAAATCCCAGGCAAGGTTGGGTATATACACTACTGACCTATACAGTCTAATATGGCTCAAGTCCAGGCTATCTGGAAGACCATATCTCCCTGTATGTTTGGGCACTGAGATCATCAGGAGAGGCCCTTCTCTCAGTTCCGCCACCTTCACAAGCATGATTGGTGGGGGAACAAAAGAATGCCTTCTCAGTGGCTGCCCCTAGACTCTGAGCATCCTGCAGAAATCCAGGGTTTGTAGTTTACTGAGAATTCTAAATGCCCCTCCTTAAACTGCAAACTTCAGGATTCCATAGGATGTTGAAAGTGGAATAATAGTGTAGTGTGGTGTAGTGTGTAGTGAATAAAAGTGTAGTGTGGAATGGCCCTCTGGATCACCCTTCTGAGGAAGGCTAGACTGGCCCCCTCCCTGCTGTCCTTCTGTCAGCAGGAAAAACTCTTTTTATTCTGACAGGCTTTTAATACAGAAAGCTTTTAAAGAATAGGCTAGGGGATGCTGCATTGATATAAACTGTACTGTTTTAAACGGTTTTTACATCTTTTTAATTGCATTTTATTCTTTTAACTAGAGATCTGAAGTGTTCTAATAGTGTGACTTGTTTATTGTTTTAATGTTCACTTTTTCTATATTTTTAACTGGATTGTTCTTCTTGAGTCCCAGTCCTGGGAGGAAGCTGGGAAACAAATCAATATTAATAGCAGTTCATTCCATGGATCTGTGCAAGTATTTTTTAAGGTCAGCTAAGGTTGCTGCTAGGTCTGCTTGAGCAGCCAATTATACAATCAAAAGAGGCTGACGATGGTGGGCAGTGGTGCTGAGAGAGCTGCAGGCAGGCAGTCTTTGGTCAACATGTTCACCTGAGGCTCAAGAGCAAATGTCTGCCCCATAAATCAGTCAAGGCTGAGAACCAGCCTTGCTTCCCCTACTTTACAGCTGCCCATGGTTTGCAATTTAGTGTAGTTCTTGGAAAAGCAGTGGTGTTAGGGAGGGAGGCATCAAGACTGCAAGCAAGAGAGCTAGAGCCTTTTAACTGCTACCTCCTAAATCTTGCAGGGATTCTGGGAATGCCTGAATAATTCATCCTAAAGTCACCAGATCCCTTCTGATCTTAGAAGCCAGGCAGGGTCAGCTCTAGTTAGTCCTGGGACAGGAGACTCCCAATGAATAGCAAGTGCCATAGGCTATGGGTCCTTCTGCACTATACTGTTATAGTGCTATTATTCCACTTTTAACATCCTGTGGAATTCTGGGGCTTGTGTTGAGGCCAAAGAGCTCTCTGGCTGAGAATTCTAAAGGCCCCTCCCTACACTACAAATCCCAGATTCCATAGGATGTTGAAAGTGGCATAATAGCACTATAACAGTATAGTGTGGAAAGGCCCTATATTTCAGAGGAACTTACTGGCAAAACCACCTCTGAATATTCCTTAGGTAAGAAGCCCTTATGAAATTTATGGGGTCGCTACAAATCAACAGGCGACTTGAAATACACATAGTCTAAAAGAGTAGTAGCCTTCCTGAGTTCTGCAGGAGACCTCTAACATGTGCTGAGCTCAGAGGAAGATCCCAAGATGGAATTCAGGCTGGAGGGAGAGGTCTGGCAGCCTGAGGACACTTCGGCCATTTCCGCACGAGGCTGTTATAGCGCGATGATTCCACTTTCAACCTCCTCTGGAATCCTGGGGTTTGCAGTTTCGGGAGGGGCTGGGCAGCCCCTCCCGAAACTGCAAACCCCAGGATTCCATAGGAGGTTGAAAGTGGAATCATCGCGCTATAACAGCCTCGTGCGGAAATGGCCTTTGCCTTTTTCTTTGCCAGCCCACCTTTAGCAACTATATTTGCCGATGGGCGACACGTGGGTAAACAAGCCGGCGCGTGGGGAGGGAGGAAAATAGAGTTCTCGCGCGCCTCACCTCCATTGGCTGCCGCCGAGCGCCGCGTCCCTTCCGATTCGCCGAAGCCTCCCGCATAACCCGCCTACCTTTATTAGGTCCGGCTGTTTTAAAGCCCAGGTTTGTTCAGCCCCGCCCTGCCGGCGAGAGAAGGAGCGGGCGAACGCTTATCTCCTTTCCGATTGGTCGAGGCCCTTCCCCAGCTTCCTGTGGCTCGGCTCCCTATTGGTCAGCAGAGGCGTGGGGTTGGAATGTTCATAAAAGCCCAGGAATTTCAAGGAGCACGTGGTGGGGGAATTAGCTCGCCAGCGAGAAAAGGCGCGGTCGGGCGGAGTGGGTTTAAAACCGCGGTGGCTCCGAGGGGGCGCCTCCCTGTTCCCGCTGGCCATGCTTTTGGCTCCGACCCCCGTCAGCTATCAAGGTGCTGAAGGAGCGTCGCTGGCTTCCAATGCCGCCGCCGCCGCCGCCGCCGGAGGGGAGACTTGCTACGTGGGTAGGGTCTGCGGGAGAGAACACGTGTGGGCAGTCCAGGGGAGTCTTTGTGAATGGGGCTCCCGCTGCAGTGCTCGTTCCCCCTTCACGCACCGCTTCTCTCCTTTTCAGGGAAGGCGACCTTGGAGACGCGCTACCGCCTGGGAGCTCTGATCGGGAGCGGGGGCTTCGGCACGGTCTACGCCGGAACGCGGCTCAGCGACTCGCACCCGGTCAGTAAGCGCGCGCGCGGGCTTTCCGCACTGGGCTGCTATCGCGCGATTATTCCGCTTTCAGCGTCCTGTGCTTTGCAGGTTAGGGAGGGGCTTCGGGCCTCTCCCTAAACAGCAGACTCTAGGGCCATCTCCGCACTACACTCTTATAGCGCGATGATTCCACTTTCGACCTCCTCTGGAATCCTGGGGTTTGCAGTTTCGGGAGGGGCCGGCTAGAAAAGCTATGGCACAATTTAGGGGGGGGAAGGCACCATAACACATCCCACCACACCGGCCGGCCCCTCCCGAAACTGCAAACCCATCACACTGGCCGGCCCCTCCCGAAACGGCAAACCCCAGGATTCCAGAGGATGTGAAAAGTGGAATCATCGCGCTATAAGAGTGTAGTGCAGAAATGGCCTAGGATTCCACAGGATGTTGAAAGTGCGCTACAACAGTGTAGTGTGGAAATGGTAAGTTCGGAGTAAATACGTTAAAAAGGTAGAAAGCAATTGTATTTATATGCAGGTATGCAAAATCATCCTTGAATATTCCTTGCCTAAAAAAACACTACGAAATTCATGGGGTCGCCATCAGTCAGCAGGCAACTTGAAGGCACACACAATGACACACCCATATACACCTAAGCGCACCTAAGAATGTAGTTGGGTCTTTTTATTTCTTTAGCCAAATTGTTATTGCTTTATGTCCGACAGGACCTCCAAACTGATGCGTAATAAAGCGTTTTTTTTTTAAGTAACCGATTTAAAACTGATTTTTAAAATTATTTAAACTTTCTTATAAAAGAAGGGGCCTTTTAGGGAAAGTGGAAGGATAATTCATACCTTGCTACTTTTGCATTACACGTTCTGGAGTGGAATTGAGGATGAGCTTTGGAAAGAGAAGCAAACTGTGGATGTGCACCTGAGCCCTTCAATTTATGGTCCGTAGCATTCGTTTGGAAATCTTGAACCCTAATTTAGTGTTATGACTCCACATTTCGAAGCCATTTGTTCCTTGCTCCTTAATAATCTGTGTTACTGAGCTTGGCCTATATCCAGTGGTTAATTTTGGAAGTTCTAACAATGACTGGGCACTTGTGAAGAATTTGAAAATGTGAGCATTTGTGTTGATACATATCTACAAACTGTGTAGTTCTAAACAGTTTTCATCTCCAGCAGGAGTGGGCCTTCTATAAAGCCAGTGGCTCTTAATGGTCCATTCAAGGTCCAACCCCTCCCAGATATTCCAGATAATAGTGGTAGCTCATTAATCTTACACTGTGGCTGGGGTTGTCTGTCTGTCTACTACCCCAACTGTTGTGAGAATTGCAGAGGATACAAAGGTAGCAAATGTCATAATTGGCTCTGCTAATGAAATAGTCCGTATGCTTCAGCAGTTCACGCCATGCTTCTGTTATACTGTTGCTGCTAAGTTATGCCTTCCACTATGGTGTGATGTGATGTGGTGCCCTTTCCCCCCTAAATTGTGCCATAGCTTTTCTAACAAGGGAACACTGCAGTTCTTAAAAACTTGATTCTCTGTATGGAACAATGGAATCAATAGTGTGAGAAGTTAGCCGCCACCCTTTTACTATAGCTACATAGTCTTAAATTATCCAGGTAATTTCTGCATCAACTGTCTAAAACCAAGGACTGTGTCTGCACCAGTAGTAGGAGAATCAGTGCTCTCTGAATTGGGTGTTTGGTAAGACTTAATAAGGAGCTTCCATATTCTGTGAGAAAATTACGTAGATTGTATTGTACTAATTAGGACACATTTCACAATATTTGTTTCTACTAGTTTGGTTTTGTATAAGAACCTTTTTATTTCTGTTTTTGAAATGAATCAACTTCTGGCAGTTGCATGCCATTAAAATACACATGGGAGTCTATAACATAGAATTAGACATACTGCATTGTGATACCATGTAGGTTGAACATGAAATCAGAAAACAAAATGTCAGATTCATTGTAGAACATTTTAATAGGCTTTATCATCTTTGCTCTTGAATGTAAAGCTTGGGCAATCTTCTGTTGTTTGGGGGATCAGGATGGCCTATTTACCAATCTGCCAGGGACCATCACCACATTTGTACCCATTGGCTACAACTCTTTCTTTCCTGGAGACTTCCCATGGACCAGCACCACTTTGAGTAGCATATTAGACTATATGTACAGTAATCCCTTATCTGTTGGGGATATGTTCCCTGACCCACCCACTCCCCACCCCCCATGGATACCTGAAACCACAAATAGTACTGAACCCTATACTATATAGTACTTTGCAAAGTTAGAGGGCTATTTCCAGTGATGCAAGGTCAGTTACCTGTAGTGGTGTTGCTGGAGGGGTGGTTAAAGTGGTGCAGTGGACGTGCAGGCAAGGTCTGGCGGCAGGACCCAGAGCAGTTCTCACAGGTGCAGTTACCTGGACATACGCATTTTTCATTTAATATTTTTCAGACTGTGGGTAAGTGAGACTGAGGAAGAGGATGTCCCTGTATGGCCTTCTTCAGCACTCAATTGCTGAACCAGAATCTGGCACAAGATTGCAGCAGATCAGAGTCCCAAAGTTTGGAGACCCCTGTAGCAGATTAACATCTTCTTGTTCTCTTGTTTTTGTTATGTGCCTTTAAGTTGACTCCCGATTAAGGCAACCCTACAATAGCACTTTCTTGGCAAGATTTATTCAGAGGAGGTTTGTCACTGCCTTCCTCTAAGGTTGAGAGAATACAGATTGCCAAAAGTCACCCAGTGGCTTTCCGTGGCTTGGGAGGGGATCAAATCCTGATGTCCCAGAATCTTCATCCAGCATTCCAATCCTTATATAACATCTTCTTCTTACAGGTGGCCATTAAATATATTGCCAAGGAGCGGGTCTTGCAGTTCCAGCATGTGGTGAGTTTGTCCTCCTCTGCTGATTATTCTTTGCATTTTAAGTTATTGTGGCACTCTTCTGATGGCTTGGGCTCCAGGCCTTTGCAAATGCTGATCTCCTTGTTCTCTTTCTCTTCCTTCTCCAGAATGGCAGCCTTGTTCCTCTGGAAGTTGTTCTGATGAAGAAAGTGTCCTCCCCAGGTTGCCGAGGCATTATCCGCCTCCTGGATTGGTTTGAACAGCCTGACTCATACTTCATTGTGATGGAGCGCCCCCTGGTGTCTCAGGACCTGTTTGATGTCATCACAGACCGGGGCCCACTCCCTGAGAATTTGGCTGCCAGCTATTTCCGGCAGGTGGTGGAGGCAGTGCGCCATTGCCACCTATGTGGTGTACTGCATCGGGACATAAAGGATGAGAACATCTTGGTGGACCTTCTACATGGTGACCTAAAGCTCATAGACTTTGGATCAGGGGCATTGCTTCGGGACTCACCGTACACAGATTTTGATGGTGTGTGTGCTGCGTGTTGAGGGAGAGGGTGGGTAGCATTTCCAACAAGAGTTGAGAGAAGGCTCCTACCTTGAGGCCTTGTGTACACCAGCCTTCTCCAACCTAATCTCATCCCAATACATTGGGCTGCCATCCCAACCAGCTGTTGGACATAGACAGTTTTAAGTGAATTGATTAGGTCTAACAGGGATGGGCAGTGCAGTGCCATCCAGTTGTTTTTGGCCTGCAGTTTCCATAAGCACTCCTGCAAACATAAATTGTAAACGAAATAAGAAGCAATCAGTCCACATTATGGTGACTGAACACATCGCAGCAAGAATGAAGTTGTCATCACAAGACTTATCAAGCAAGTTGAGCATCTCCAAAAGAAAAATATATAAGCACTTGACTGAAAATTGAGAAGTTAGTATGAGAAAAAGCAGACTGCTTTGGGCAGAAATGCTGAAGTTGAAGTGAAAACACTAAAACCATTTTATAAATGGCGGGGGGAGACTGGCTGGAGCAGCGACATGCCCTACAGTCAGCTCTTTTTACACTGAACAACTGTTATCTAGCTGAAATGGAATCCTCAGTTTCTGCACTGGTAGTATTTGCCTTACAAAGAAGTGAGAATGAATGTTTATGAACTTTTGGTTAGTACTACTCAAATTAAGATGCGAGTCTCTTTGAGTATGTTGTTACCTTGTCTCTTTCTGTTCTTACAGGCACGCGGGTATACAGCCCCCCCGAATGGATAAAATACCACCGGTACCATGGCCTGCCTGCTACTGTGTGGTCACTGGGTGTCCTGCTATATGATATGGTGTGTGGGGACATCCCTTTTGAACGTGACGAGGAGATCCTTCTTGGAAAACTCCATTACCATTGCAGGCTATCCTCAGGTGAGAGTCTTGCTGCTTGCCACAGGCGAGCTGAGCCCAAAGATACACATGTCAGACAAAATTGTGATTAAAACTGTAAAACTGAGTAACTTCAGACCACATAGCGTATTGCATGTTCTCTTCCCCTTCCAGTAGGCATTTTCTGGTGACCTGAGAGCACAAGAGAAACACTAGGGCACTTTCTTCCATCCCCACAGCTGCTTAGTATGCATAAGTTTTCATCAGTGCTGGAAAAGACCTCCCATCATCCCCAGCTGGCTGAAAATTATAGATGTAATATACACATCTGGATAGTCCTGCCTTGATGAAAGATTGTATACAACAGTCAGCACTGATCTCTGCAGCCTGGTATTTTAACAGTGGCTGTCTTCAGGTAGGACTGAGAAGGACTTGCTTGAAACCCTGGAGAGCTGCTTCCAATCAGGGGTAAGCAGTTGTGAACCTCTGATATTGGCCACAACTTCCACCAGGCCTAAATACCTTTGCCAGTGGTGAAGGATCATGACAGTAGCAGTCGAGAAGCGCTAGAGAATCATAGCTGGTTACCTCTGGTAGAGATGAACTGTTACCAACCATGCATCCCTAGATGTTTTTGGACTTCAGCTTCCAGAAGCCTCAGCTAACATGTCTCATACTGAGGAATTTTGGAATTTGCAATCCCAACAACAGCTGGAGACCCACTGATTGGGAACCACTGGTGTAGACAGTGTTGAGGTAGATAGACTGATGAGCTGACCCTTCATTTGGCAGCTTCCTTTAATCTAGTGGCCATTGACACAGCATCTGGTAGCAAATTCTGTAATTTTCCATCAGTTTTTCTCAGGTAGATGATAGGCTAACAGCCCTGTAATTTTCTGGTTTTCTTTTTTTTTTCCCCAGAGTGAGTGTGCTATTGACTTCTTAACATCAAGTTGTATATTTTTGTTGAGTCTGCAGTTTCACATTGAGTTCCCTAGGGATTCTGTTTATGTGCCATCTGAATCCTGTTAAATCAATTATTCCTAACTAATGTATTTATCCAGCATTGCCCAGGATTTGACTTAGGGATTACCTTACTTTAGGAATTAGATGCAGTTGAAATACACAGATTTAATATCCTGTGTCTCTAATTCCCCAAACTGTGTAGTCCAGTACCTGTAACTTTCCCCAATCCAATTTGTATTCAGAGTTGTTAACATACAGAGGTTTGGTTTCTGAGGGAATACGCTGCCCTCCTCCTCTTTGCTGCTCTCCGTAGCAACTGGGCCGGCCCAAGAGCTCTTTGGCTGGGAATCCTGAAAACCCCAGGATTCCATAGAATCCTCTTAGGTGGCCAATCATATGAGATCTTCTCTCCTGACACAAACTCACTCACAAACTTAACTTTTATATATGAGATTATCAGTTAGCTCCAGGCCTTCACAGCAGCTAGGACAGTGAAGAGCTGGTAGGGACACATGACAGACTGTTGCCTTTAGTGGGGGCTGGCCTGCCTCATAAATTGATTAGCTGTGCTCTCTTGTGAATGACTTTTCTTGGGTTGAACCATCCATCTTTTTACAATGAAGCAATACATCAGCTCTTGGTTCCTGCCCTGCTCTGAACTTATTGTGAGTCATCTTGGGGAAGTAATTATGCTTACAGGCAGAGGTAAGTTTGGTAGTTGTAACTTAAAAAGAAGTCACTTCTCCCAGGTGTGCTACAGCTCCTCCAGCTCTAAAACAGAAATAATTGTTCTTGTGTCAAAGTATGATTTGAAGTGTTACGTATGTGTGGTGGTTGCAGCATTAACAGCTGTTTCCTTTTCCCCCCTCCCCTCTTGGCTAGACTGCCGTCACTTGATTGAGTGGTGCCTCTCACTAGCCCCAGAGAAGCGACCTTCCTTGGATCAGATCCTGGCCCACCCCTGGCTCCTCACCTACCTGGAGCAGAGTGGACGCAAAGTGCCACAGCAGCCCAGTGGGCCTAAACCTGGCACTAGCCTGTGACTACAGTGGCCTTCGGACAGCGCTGGGGGAAGGGGCTGTCACAAAGCGGACGGGAGCATCTTGGCTTCTCCTGTGACAACCAACTGACATAATTACTGTTTCCTATTCCTGCTGATTAACTGAGCGGCTGCCCCTGGCACAGAGAAGCCTTTCTACCAGGGGCAACTCATCAAACCCACGTGACCGTTGACAACCTCATTAGACAACGGGGCTGGTATTCCAGTCCCTAACCAAGACAGTAGAGACCAATGGGCACTGTTCTGTTTACACGAGGACTTTTGCTTGCCCTTCTTTCCTTTTGCGTTGGTAAGGAACAGAAGATTAGCACAAAGCAAGCAGTATTTCAAGGCCCCCAGTGCTGGATTCCTCCTGTACACCTTGAACAGTATTGGAGCCCCCTCAGGACTTCCCGGAGGCAGGAGGATTGGATTTAATGCAATACAGATGTGGCGCTGTTTCTGCAGGTGCCAGCTTGTTATTTATTTAGGAGGATGAATCTGTGGGAGCCCTTGCTGCTTCCTGTTGAGTTAACACAAAGGTATATACCTGCCGAAGTTGATTGTTAGAAATTTTTTTCCTCAGTCCAGCCAGAAAGCAGATGCTGTAATGCAGAGGCAGCACAACTTCAACCCATCAGATGCTGATGAACTACTACTCTTATCATGCCCTTGCTTTCGACTGGGCTGATGGGAATGGAAGTTCAACCACATCTAGAGAGCCACAAGTTCCTAAGTCCTGTGGTAATGTTGTATTGTTAACAATTCCCTTCCTCGCCCTGCATTTCCATTCCTGTTCAGCCATTCCAAGTCTGAACTTAGCTTCCAGTGCTCAGTTTGGTGGGGTTTTTTTTTATTTTCTCCTTTGTGTTCTTGGGTTTTTTAGGCTGAGGAAAGTGAAAAGAACAGAGAATGTCTAATCTCATTTAAAAGTGTACACAAAGGGAAAACTCATTGAAGAAGTACAAGTTTTTTAAAAATTGAACTTTGGGGTGTGAGGATAGAGTAGTCCTTGCTTCAAGCCTCTTCTGTTCAAAAATGGACCTCAGTTTTAGATGTAAACTCAGGCTTGTTTTGGAGCAAATTAAGGGAATATTCTGAGAAGTGTTTGACCTACCAGATAAGAAATGTCAGCCAGCCTAGCCAGTGGCCAGGAGCTATGGGAGCTACAGTCCAAAGCAAAAAGAGTGCCAAAAGGTTTCCATTCTTGCCTTGAACCATCTGAAATAACTAGGCTACAGTATCTTTATCCTTTAATGGGATTTTTTTTTTAATTTAACAAGGACTTAGGCCAAGGGCTTTCTCAGCTCCATGAACTGACCCTAGAAAAGAGTTCAGATTCTGTACTATTTTTGTCTTCCGGGCAAATAAGTGTGGCATCCACTTATTTGGGATATGACTTTCCTTGATGTTGCCCTTGCTAGGTTTCACCAGGAAGGTGAGTTGGCAAGCATCTTTTTGCTTGCAAAATTATTTTTGATTGCAGCTCCCAGAATCCTCCCCTCTTGTGTGGCCAGCAGGACATTCTGAGTGTTGTACCAAAAAGGAAAAAAAACAAACCCTGCCTTGTGCTTCCACCAACCTGAGACCCCAGTGCATTCAAGCCATCTTAAAATTCCTGACTGTTTACAGTTAGCTTTCTGGCATTGATTGTAAGACATAAACAGAATATCAGCCAAGAGAAATGGGCAAGGGGGGTTGGTGAGGAAGGGTGCAAGGACTAAAATCCAGCCTAGGGAAGTGGCAACATCAGATTCTGAGCCTGCTGCCTCTGACAATGTACCTGAGGAGTCCTGCTATGCCAGTTCTGGTTTGATCTTGTATTTGTGGATTTGTGTGTGTGTTTGTTTGGTATTTTGTTCCATGCACGTTAGTGCAACCACAAAACAGTGCCTCGCCCATTTGGGCTCCAGTATCTACAAAGCCCTTTCTGGGATTAAATAAACTTTTATAAGAAAAAAAAATATGACTTGGTGTTTTTCATATCTGTACTTCAGTCAAGTGTGATGCTGTGCATTTCTAGTACAATGTATACATCTTGTACAGGGGCAGCATATCCCTGATAAAAATTGGGAATCATAAAGTGCATGTATGCTACACAGTGATAAGCTGCTTGTCTCTTTGCTCCATCCAGCACAAGCCTGGGTTTTTTAATTTGGTGAGGTACTTTGAATTCTCTGGAAACAAGAAGGAGACAAGCTCCATGTGGAAATAGATGGTCTACTGTTTATTCCTTTAAAGAGCCTAATTCGTTTTGACCTATATAAGAAAAGACCATCTTCAGGGGCATTCACCAGAGATTTGTCCAGCCATTTGGACAATGTATAGCTCCAGAAATTTCTGTTGAACGCCCTTGATGAAGCCTTTTCTCATATCCCCTGAAACACATAGGGCATTCATTCATTTGAGACTGCATTTTTATTATTAAGAAAACTGTATTTTATGTGTGTAATATGATGCTCTTTAAGTTCTGTTTGTGGTAAAGCTTTCTCATCCTCTTCCTAGTTTTAAGATGACTTCTTGGGCTTTTTAAAGGAATAAACAGTTGACTATCACTACATGGAGCTTGTCTCCTTGTTTTCTTTTTATATATGTGCATTTCAGTACTCTTTCTACTTTGAATTCTCTGCTAGAGAGCTTGAGTGTGTAATTCATGAGAAGGGACAAACACTTTAGAATAGAATGCAAACCATCTTGCCAAACTACAGATCCCAGGATTCCTTAGAATGGAGATGGTGTGATGCATTGGCTTCCTAGGGTGTGAAACTGAATTAGGTATGTTGCAACAATTTGGGTAAATCGGCTGGAGTGATCAGCTGACTTACAAAGTTGTGTGTCTGCTTCAACCTGTTCTTTTGTGTGTATGGTTGAACTCAGTTTACAAACCAGAGAGAGTTGCCCTTGCAACCCCCCTTCAATTATGTAGAATTACAGGAATAATTGGGCTAGGCCAAGAATCTAACCCCACTGAAGTAAGTGATGGGAAGTTACCAGCTTCCTGAAATGTGGGTGTATGTACTGTTGCTGTTGTGTGAGGCTGATAAAACCTGCAGTTCTCCATTCAGGTTGTGACAAGATGAAAGGGGCGTGTTTATTACAATGGAGTATAAACGCTTCTGTTGGAGCAATTGCATTGAGACACAAGCTGTTGATCTCAGCCTTCTAAGGTAAGCAACTAAGCGGGCTTCAGGGAATATGGGGAAAGATGGAGTCAGAGAGTTCATTTGAGAGCTAGACTGCCCCCAGGATGATGAGCTCTGCCTGGTTTTCAAGTCAGATGGATGTGTTCCACAGCAAACATCTATCCAAATTTACCAAAATGATGCTAATACAATACTTTTTCCAGGTGTTCTAGTGTTTTGGATACAATATTATAATGATAACTAGTTCCACCTTAGGTCAGCATAGGTCAGCATTATATTGTCACTGGTAGGGCAAAAGCTGAGAAGAACTTTATCTAGTGTGCCCTCTCCATTGAGAGGATGTTTGAGACTTGAACCAAGGACTTATAGTTCATAGATTAATTGAATATTTATGGATGAACATAATCATCATGGATGGATTTTACTATTGTTTTGTTATTTTAACAATTTGACTGTTTACAGTTCTTACAAAATTTCTCAGCATTTGGGCTATTTGAGCAACACATATTTCATACAGAGAGGAGAAGGTAACAGGTTGATGATAGGTGGACCTAAGGATAAGTTGAAATGACAATAACATCCTCATTTCCTACTACAGGTATTTCTGTTCAGGATTCCAGCCTGTCACTCATGCCCAGGTCCTGGGTGTTTTATTCCATACCCTCCCTATTTCTCAGTAGTGTTGTTTTCATTCCAACCCTATTGGCAGGAGTGATTCTATTGCTTTGTCAACCTAGCAAGATAGCTCAGGGCTTACCAAACCAGTCTCTTGAGCGAAGGGTAATTAAAAACATTGGTGTCTCCACATTTCCTTCTCAGACCCGCAAAGAGATTCACTCAACCAGGTGTAGTTTATTGTCATGTCTTGTGCATATGTACATGTACACATATGTATGTACATGCACACATAGGTCTCGAATAATTTGAATCTGCTGTTGAGTTCTACATTCTGTACATAGCTGAAAACCAATGGAAGTGATAAAGAGTGCATGAGAAATCTGGCCAATTGCTAATTGCCATCATGTCAGCTTTATGTGACTCTATCAATGAGAAATCTCCAAAACACACTTACCGGCACTGCTAAGATCTTGTGAACTCAGGCAGTGGCTTCCTTGATTGAGTCTATAGTTGTTCCAGTTCCACTAATAATATGGTATTCATTCCTTGCAGAAAACAACAAAGACTTGAAATGAAATTTGATTAAAGGAAGAAAATGCAAAAGCAGGCTTAGAGCTGAGCATTAAGAAAACAAAAATAATGACCGCAGACGATTGATGTACAACGTTTAATGTTTTCAGCCACTTTAAGGAGTTAAAAGTGCCTTGACTCAGTCATAAACTAAAATGAATTAACAGTCAGAAGCACAGTTGTGAAGGTATTGGATACCATCAGCAGATGTAAAGATTAATCATTAGGTACCAAGGTTGGAATCATACAGACTAGCATTTCCAGTTTCTATGTGTGGGTGTGAAAGCTGAAGAGTGAAGAAAGCTGGCAGGAAGAGTATCAACTTGCTTGAAATGGGCTACTGAAGGAGAGTTCTGTGGATACCACAGACTGCTATAAAGACAACTGAATTTATCTTTTCAAATGAATTGATTCTCTTCCCCGCACCCTTCTTCACTCTCCAGCTTTCACAGCCATACATAGAGATTGGAAATACGATGGCTTGGACAATCCTAGCTTTAGTATTCAATAATATATCTTCACACCTCAAGATTTTGTCTCGTTCCTTCATAGCTACCTTTCCGAGTTCTACTCTTCTGATCCCTAGTGATTCTATGAACAGTAGCTAATTACAAGCGATTATAAACATTGCACTGGAGGTAAAAAGGGGAAGAGTTAGATGGAGTGAAGTATCAAGTAGCGAGAACAGTTGTAGACACTGGTGGAGGTAGCTTTGGTTAAGTCCACCTTTATGCTATTTTCTAGTATTTTCAAGATCTTTCATTCAGTCCTCGAGGAGAAAAGCGGGGTACAAATAAATATTAATAAATGATTAATAAATGAGTGGACCCTAAAACAAATCAGGACTTGAACCCTCAACTGAGACTAACATACTTTGAATATATCACAAGATGAAATGACTCACTGGAAAAGGCAGTAACAGTTGGTAAAGCAGAAGGCAGTAGGAAAAGAGGAAGACTGTATTATAGGTGAATTGATTTAATCAAGGAAACTCTAGTTCTGAGTTTGCAAATCCCAAGTAGGGCAGTTAGGACTGGGTTTCTTGTTCACATGTCAAAATTTTAATGGCAAATAACAATAACAACAAAAATGATATCATCTGCATACCTTAAACTATTAAAGTTCCTTCCCACAGTTTTCATGCCTCCTTTCTCCAAGTCTATTCTTTCTGTCTATGGGATATGTTTTGAGAATAAATTAAATAGATAGGTTGATAAAATGCAGATTTTTCTGATACCCTTGCTAATTGGAGACTGCAGTTTTCCATATTCTCTCCTAACAGAGACCTCTTGCATCAGGGCAACTGTGTTGTGGCACACCCATTTGTTTTAGAATAATTTGTAGTTTTTCATGATCTATACAGATTGGCTTTGCTGTAATCTAAAAAGCATGGGCTGATCTTCTTTTGAAATTCTCTGATGAAATCCATCAGTCAATGTATGTTTTCAATATGATCCGTAATTGTTAATTGTCATTAAGATGACTTTGACTTATGGCAATCCTACAAATGCCAGAGTTCTAAGTTACTCTATCATCCCATCATCAACAGCTCCTCTCTGGTCTTGTAGAACTGTGGCTTCCTTGATTAAGTCCATCCATCTGTAGTGCAGTCTTCCTCTTTTCCTATTGCCTTCTACCTTACCAAGCATTATTGTCTTTTTTAGTTAGTCATGTTTTCTCATGATATGCCCAAAGTACAACAGTCTCAATTTAGTCATCTTGGCTTTCAGGGAGAATTCACACTTGATTTGCTCTAGGACTCATTTCTTTGTCTTTTTAGCAGACCATGGTATCTGCAGAACTCTTCTCCAGCACCACTTTTCAAAAGAATTGATTCTCTTCCCCTCAGCCTTCTTCACTGTCCAGCTTTCACAACCATACATAGAGACTGGAAATACGATTGCTTGGACAATCCTAGCTTTAGCATTCAATAATATATCTTCACACTTCAAGATCTTCTCTAGTTTCTTCATAGTTACCCTTCCGAGTTGTACTCTTCTGATCCCTAGTGTCTCTTCCTTCTGTGAACAGTAACTAACAAGTGTATATACTCAGCATTGCCCGGGATTTTATTTTCTCACAGGTAATACTTGTTATAAAGATTGGAGATTCTGTGTCTCTAATTCCCCAAACTGTCTTGTCTAGTACCTTTAACTTTTCTCCATATTCTCCAATCCAATCTATATTGAGGGTTATTAACATGCAGAGGTTGGGGTTCTGAGGGAATACACTGCCCTCCTTCTTGCTGCTAGGCCTCATCTCCATAGCAACTGGCCTGACGCCCAAGAGCTCTCTGTGGCTGAGAATTCTAATGACCCCTCCCTGAACTGCCAACCCCAGGATTCCATAGAATCTTCACAGCCAGCCAATCATACGAGGTCTTCGCCTGCCTGACACAGACAAACTCACTCACAAACTTTGACTTGTATATAGTAGATTATAAACAATTGTTAGAAATATTTTTCTAGAGGTGAAAGAGTTGGTTGGATGGAGTGAGGTATCAAGTAGTGAGGACAGTTGTAGAAGTTGATGGAAATAGCTTTGCTATTTTCCACCTTTACGCTGTTTTCTAGTATTTTCCAGATCTTTCATCGAGTAGAGTGAGCCAGCTACCTTAGGCAGCAGATATCAGGGGCCAGGGAATGTTAGAAGACAGATCTGTATGTTCTTAAGGATTCTGTCTCACCACCGGTGTTGAAACAAGATTCAACTACTTGTCCAGTTGGGTTCTGTATGTGGTGTGTGGGCCATATGGACATCATTTTGTCTTTTGCATCAGTCAGCAAAAGGTCTTGGGCCACCCCTGAGCACTCTGAGTGGGGTGGGTATCCATGCACATTAACACTGTGGTCATGGGGGGGTGATTACTTGATAACCTGATTGAAACTATTGGTATCAGTCATTCCTATTCATTCTTGGCATCCTCAAGAAAAAGAGCTAAGAAAGTACCACTGAGAAGGGGCAATATTCTGGTCCATTCACATAGCTGAACTGGCAGGTAGAAAATGTGGAATGAAAAGTATGTTGTTCATGCAAGGAAGCAATCATGGCTCATTGAGAATCAGCCCTCATTCCCCAAGCTAGTGAGAGGAAGGGAAAAAGCCTAAATGCCAGGTGTGAGCTGAGCATGTGATCCAGGAATTGTCCACACTCCACACTGAATTGTCTGTCTATTCACTTGAAATCCATTTTCTGTGGTTATGTGAATGAATCCCGAGATCAACTAACATTTGTTTACCACTGATGAGCAAACTGTTCAATATATCATGGCAGAAGAATTTGTGTGGTGATGAAGGTTTATGCAATGATAATTATGTCTGTCTTTGCAAGAAGTCACAGAGCTCTGACCCCCTTTTCAGGAGAAAAAAATGACATTAATATGTGTTATTTTGGGGAGGTTCCCCCCCTTTCCTCTGGATTTAGGGAGACATGCTTTTGTAAATACTTTGCTTGGATACTGATTTCCCATTTTTACATCATCCCATGAAACCCCATTTTCCAAAACTTAGTAATAGTACAGTAAACTGGGATAGTGCATGTGAGAGAGAGACATAAAGAACAAACCACTTCCCTCCCTGCCCTAAGCAAGGAAAAACGATTCACCTATTCTGTCTAAAAATGGTCACATCAACCAGTCCAGAATCTGAGCCCTAGTTAAAAGACAGGGTCCAGCCCTACAATTAGGCAGAATAAGGCAGATGCCGCCAGCAAAAGAATTTGGGTGTAATGAAAGGACAGAAAACTGATGCTCCTTTTATTTGTTACTAGTGTATATACCTGGCATTGCCCAGGATTTTATTTTCTCATAGGTAATACTTGTTAGAAAGATTTGAGATCCTGTGTTTCTAATTCCCCAAACTGTCTTGTCCAGTACCTGTAACTTTTCCCCATATTCCCCAATCCAATCTGAATTCAGAATTATTAACATACAGAGGTTAGGTTCCTGAGGGGATACACTGCCCTCCTCCTTGCTGCTAGGCCTCATCTCCATAGCAACCAGCCAGGCCCAAGAGGTCTCTGGCTGAGAATTCTAAAGGCCTCTCTCTAAACTGCAAACCCCACTTCTAAACTCCATAGAATCTTCACAATCAGCCAATCATAGGAGGTCTTCACCTCACACAGCCAATCATAGGAGGTCTTCTCGCCTGACACAAACAAACAAACTTTGACTTTTATTTATTAGTAGATTACTGTATTTTTTTTCCTGCTAAAGCTGGAGGGGCCTGTTTCTGGTTTTGCTTCATGTGCCAAAATAACTTGGCTGGCTTTGTGAACAATGCTGCTTGAGTAAGGTTGGTGAAGGTACCAATGGCTGTCCAGGTAGAAAGATGGCTTAGGTTGGCTCTGGATAGAGATTTACCAACATGCGTAAGATAGAAGGTTAAACTGGTCTTTGTCCCTTGGGTAGAAGGGTGGAGTTTGAGGCTTCCAAGCTCTTCCCTTGGGGTGGTACTTGGCTTGTGAGTCAGTGACATAGCTTCAGAAATTCCTGCTTCAATCCAAGCGTTGCAACACAGGGCAAATGGGTTTACATCTGTCATGAGGATTAGATCGTCTTCCCCCACTTGTGATATATATTAGGTTACAGCACAGCTACAGGATTACATTGGAGGAAATCCTATTATCAAACAGGGGAAGGGCGTCACTGAAACTGAGAGTGCATTGAGATTAGCCTTAAAAAACTCCCAAAAAAGGACTACTTAGGAAATTCACATGAAAGAGAAAGTTGTTGGTCATCTGTTGTTCCAACAATAGCTATAGGTATATCATCCAAAGAAGAAAAAGAAAATAAAAGAAGAAGATGCAGTACCAAAAGAAAACCCCCAAGTGAACACCGATTCATATGCATACATGCCATTTCAGAAATAATTATTATAATTTAAATAGAAAAACAGTGCATTGCACCATAGTGAGAAAACTGTGACCAGGGGTGCTTCTGAGAGGACAGCTCAGAGGGCTGCCAGTTAAAAGACATTGTTGATTTATTCTGTCTTTCTACCTTCATGGATTTTCTGTGGTAAGAGAAAAGTCAGAAAAAGCAGTAAGAAAAAACACGTGCAGTAGAGGATTACAAAGGGAAGCCGGTCTGTGTCTCTCCATAATGCAGTGAGGCTTTTGAGGAGAGTGTTTTTATATGTTATTGGACACAGAAAGTGCATTTGGCCAAAAACAAACAAAGCAAAACAAAACTGCATTTGGAAAGCTGATGGATAGGCAGCTTGAAAAATCCCCTGGAAAGGGATTAGAAACCAGCTATGCATTGAAGAGAGTCCAAAGGAATGGAAATATAACCAGCACATATTAGGATGGAGGGTATGTTGAGGGAGACAGTGTTGGGTAGCTATCAGTTTGTTACAACAGCAGAAATAGAGAAATAATTCCGTTACTGGACAAGGCATATTCCTAAACAAATTGTGGTTGAATAGTAAGTAAGAACTACTTCAAGAAACAACTACTGATGTAGAGTATAAGAAAAGAGCAAAGCACACTTTGTGCTTGACTCTTCTTTCAGCATGGAATTTTTGCTGGGGGGTTAGGAAATGCAGTCGCATAGGGACGGGGGGGGGGAATAAGGCAGTTTGCCCTGGGTAGCAATATTTTTGGGGCGTCACGCCCCTGCATGCCCTGGTCATGTCCCCCTGCAACGCAGTCATGCCCCCACATAGTGGACACCCCCCTGTGCCGTGGCCCCTCCTCTCCCCGCCAAGCTCCACCACTGAGGAAATGTGCCTTAAATAAACAATATGCCACTAGATTCTGTGAATGAAACAAAGCAGTTGCTTATGCAAAACTTTGTAAGTGCTCCAAGAGTCCTGTGACCTTGTTGCTCAATCTACTGTCCAACTGCTAATTGCTGATGGCCCTCTTGTGTCTCCTCCTCATGATAGTTAATCTTTAAACCGGATCTGGAATGGACCAGAGTATTAGCCATGGCCACATCCTAGGGAATGCTAGAGTTTGTAGTGAGCTTTCTGACTGAGAATTCTAAATGCTTCTCCCTAAATAGCAAACTCCAGGATTCCTCAAGATGGAACCACGGCAGTTAAAGTGGAAACACAGTGCTCTAATTCCATAATGTGAAAGGACCCAGAATTCCATAGCCAACGTGGTCATGCTGGCTGCAGGGTTCTGGGAACTGCAGTCCACAAAAGTAAATTGTCAAACCTCTGGACCAGTCTTCAAAAGAGAGAACCGTCCCCCATAAATTAAGACACAGGGCAACTTTAGCTGCTCCCCACTTCGCTATCCCTGACACAGTCGCAATTAGCGCAGCTTGTAATTCTGCCCCCTCCCTTCCTAATAGGTCTTGATACTCTCTGTAGTCCCTTCAAGAGGAGGTTTTTCCTTTCCTGCATTGTTTAACCTGTCTGCTCTATACATGTTGAGTATTCCTTAACCGAGCTCCTTCACTCCTCAGATAGTTGTTCTTCAGAGCAAAAATACAAACATGTATATGTTTTCTATTGAAAGTACTTTTGTATTTATGCAAAAGCTAAGGGATTTTTGTGAAAGCTTAGGGCCTCAGCTTATGAGGGGTCTCTGAATAAATTCTGAAAAGCCCTAGATGCTCGGTTTAACAGATTTTTTAGGACTTTCCAGCATTGCTAGGGGGCCTTTTAAATTTGAGGTGAGGGGAAAGTGAAGTTCCCAAGGCCTTTTTTAAAAAAAGATTTCCTATACCATCTGCACCTGATTGCCCTCCTGGTAATGAAAAGTAATTTGGAGACAGAAAAGGCTAGGACTTCTAGAAGTGGTGATTTAGCTTTCAAACGGGGCTCACCTCCCACTTACCCCTCCACAAAAGCCTTCAAAAGCAGACTTCCATGAACTTCTGCTCCTGCCCCTACCATTTTCCCAACATTTCTGAACCTGATATTGTTTACGGTACATGCTGAGAGCACAAATTGTCCTCCTCTCCCACTTATTAGAAGCTGTTCCTGCCTTCTGGAAATCATCGTGCCTTAAGGCTTCTGTTTACCTGCCCAAATGGGACATTAGATCAGGAAAAGGACATAGTAGAATAGCTACCAAGCAATAAGTCTCTCCCGCATGCCCAGGCCCTGATCCAAATTACCCTCCCCCATAAGATGGTATCAATCATTTCAGAACCGGGTTTGGCAAAGTATGGCCTGCAAGCTGCATGCAGCCCATGGGACCCCTAAGTGTGGCCCTTGGGACTCTGCAGAAGCCCTCTCCAATGACACCAAAAAAGGGAGGCCATAAATGTGGGGGGCAACTTTCAGAATTCTTTTGGGCCTCCAAATGGCCAAAATTGCCTTAAAGTGCAGTGGTTTTTCCCCTCTAATCCTGAAAAAAAAAAAAAACTTCCACAAAAGACGAAGAGAGAGGGAAAGAGAGAAAGAAATAACCAAAACAATGGCTGGAAGTGACATTGTTACCCTGTTTTCTGGGGGTCCTGGGAGGGACACCTAAATGTGCTCTCAATTATTAAAAGATGAGGAAATTAGCACAGAGCACACGTTAGCAATGTGGGAGGCACGGCAGCGGAGCGAGATCTTTCACCCAATGTCTACGGGGTCAAGCCAAGTCAAAGAGCAAACAGAATTGAAATAATAATTGTGATCTTTATTAAAATACAATCAAACAGTGTATGCAACACACTCATGCAAAGAACTAAGGAAATAAAGGTTGGAGTGGGATAGAGGGATTTTTAGAGGAGTTGTTGGTTTGGGTAATACTACACCTGTCCTGAAGCCCGGGTAGTCTGCAGATTGAGTTTGTAGGTATGAAGTCTCAGTACGTGGGACTGAGGGGAAGGCTCGCCAAGCAAAGCAGCAGCAAGGCTGGATGGAAGTCGAGAGCAATCCAAGGAAGCTCTCAAAGTCAAGGGTTTTTATAGAGGAAAATGTAGCCACAGGCTAGTCCGTACTTGGGGAAAACAATGCGTTTCCGGCTGGAGACAAAGCCTCCAAAAGGTCAGAATTTAGCATGATTAAGTTAGTTCCGAATTGATAAAGGAGAAGACAGTATGCAGATACACAGTGCTTGACAGATGAGGATTCTCCTAATCAAGCCTCCTGCTCGGGGCAGGGAGTTCTTTGTAAGTAGCGTGCATACATAATAGGGTACATGCCTTTGAGGTCTCCTGAAGCAGCGGGACAGCTGTTTCTGGCCAGCCTGTATTGTGTTGGAGTATTACAGCGATTAGTGTCCGTGCCTGTCTACAAGCTTGTCCGGGGGACCTTGCAGACATGCGGAGAGGGATGGTAGAAGAAAGCCAAATTATTGATATCAAAGTGATATCTAACATCCCACAAATCCGGGCTAGCAACTGCAGTAACAACATCACATCACTTCAGGCATGTTAAAACTTGCTGGTGTGGCACACCAAACAGGAGCAGGAAAGGGAAAAACGGCCCCCACCTCCTTTGCAGTTGCCCACCCCTGATTAGAAACTCGCAGGAGGTTTGATCCTATTGCTTACAGCATCATATCCAGTTTGGCCTTAAGAAGTGGACATGAGACCATAGTCATCACTCTCCTCTAAAGCAATAGGCCTCATTGCTTTATAGTGTTCCCTCCGTTATTAACATGAACTTCCTGAAGGTCTACATTTTTTATATTAAAAAAGTCAGTAAACTTTTCTGTGAAGCCAGTCACCTCAGGAAGGAAGACATTACTTTGTATGCTGTCTTTATTATTATTTGTTAAATAAATACTGTTGGCTGGGTGATCTCATTTTAAGATAGCAGGAACTATTTGAATTCCGTTTGTCGACAGAAAGAGAACAACATTTAAATGTGAACTGAACTGAGATGCTTGATGCATGAAACATAATCCTTGTGAATGGCCTAAATGCTATCGTTGCACTGTGCAGTCTCTAATCCTACCTAGCAACAACATGAGACACAACAAAGAGAGAAAAAAGGACAAAGGTACTGAGGGCTGGAATGTGGGCAAATGCAATTTCATGTTCCATAGGCTTTGTTTCAGTTGAGGGTGAGCACTGAAGGATTAGGCAAGGAATGGACAACCTGTGACCTTTTGCTTAATTTCAAAGCCCATTTGCAAGCAACTGAGTCAGTCCTCAGGAGAAAGCAGTCTGTCTCTCTCCCAGCAGGGCAGGAAGGGAAGGGAAGGGAAGGGGAAGGGAAGGGAAGGAGGGAGGAAGGAAGGAAGGAAGGAAGGAATAACTCCAACCACTAGTTGGAATTTGGGTCCACCCTCTGCCAGCACATGGTCCCTTACAGATTTGTTATTTGGCATCAAATTGGCTTTGACTTATAGCAGTGGTTCTTCACCTGGGGTTTGTGGGCTCCTGGGGAGCCACAATATCCTGATAGGGGGTCCAAGGAGGCTCAAAGAAATGTTATGAACTTTTATAGTTAAAATAGAATGAAGGGAAAGAGGGACAGATGGACAGAAAGCAGATAGTTATACACTGATCTCAAAGAACAGGAGATTTTTGCCAGTGACAGACAATTTTCATCGCAGTATCTCAAACTCTTCAAAAGTTATGAAATTGTTTGATAGCAAAATACACACACACACACGCATGCATACATACATACATACACACTCAACCCTTGCTATTTCTACACACAATGCTAATGTGCAAGTGAATTACACTGAGTAGCTGAAAGAAGGCACATGACATTTCCTGCTGAAGCCACCTTGATTTAAGTCTTGGTGGTCTGCAGCAACAAAAGATATTTTAAAAAGGTATCCAGATTAAAGAAAAGGTTAAGAACCACAGGCTTATAGGAACCCTTTGAATGAGAGATCTTCATGAGGCCCTGCTCAGGCCTTGTAGACTCAGAGCAGCTGTGACTTCCTTGATTGAATCAACCCATCTGTAACATGGTCTTCCTCTTTTCCTACTATCTCCCACTTTACCAAATATTACTGTCTCTTTCTTGTTTTATAATTTCTTGATTTCCTTGATCTATGCTCTTTACTTCCTGTGTTCCATTGATACATGTTGTGCAGCTTCAGACTTTCCTTTCACATCTTACCATGACAACAGCTGAACGTCTTTTTAACCTGAGTCCACTTATGTCATGAGGAGTGTGGCTATGGGAGGAGGGCAAAAAGAACTCACTGCCCTCCAGCTAAGAATTCTGCTCCCCAAGGGAAATTTTCCTTCAGTTCTCAAATTTCCAGTGTCGCAGAAAGTCGGACACTGAAACCATTCGCACCTAGAACTCTACTGGTTGCTGAGTGTTGAATTCCCTTGCTAACTTTGCCTGCCCCTTTTCTTTGGATGCCTAAACTGTATTTCTAAATGCTCAACTGAAGTTTCAAATTACTACAATGCTAGAAATTTGGCAACAGTAGGAAAATTTCATTGGGAGCAGAATTCCTATTGGAAAGGCAATGCCGTCATTTACCATCTCTACAATATAGCTGTATCCCTGGGTAGGAGTAAGCACCAATGCTAACTCCTTGGTCCTATCTGTGGTGATTGCCCTCCCCTGAAGTAGGTGCCTAAGCTTTTTCTTTCCATGTGGAATTTTTACAGTAAAACCAAGAAATTAACTCTTTAAAACATTTCTTTCTGGCAGCTCAGGCCTGGGACAAGATAAGATTTTTCATTCCAATTTGCTTTGGAAGAAGCCACTATAGAAGTATAGTGATGTCTTCCCAAAATCCCAGCATGAACAAGATCATTGTGTATGACAAGACCAACTTTGAAGGGCTCAGTAAAGAGTTCACCTGCAACATTCCCGACCTTCACGAGCTGGATTTTGGGGGCTGCATCTCCTCTCTGAAGGTGATTGGGCAGCCCTGGGTGGCCTACAAAGCCCCCAAATTTGAAGGGGATGGTTTTGCTTTTGAGGAAGGGAATTACAGTGAGATTGACAAGAGCAACAAAATCTCTTCTCTCCGACTGGTTCACTATGACCTTTCTGATCCTTTGATCACGCTGTATGAACTGCCCAACTATGAGGGCCAAAGAAAGATGGTGCAGGAAGAGACGAACCTTGCCTATGGCTACTTCAACGATTGTGTCTCCTCCCATGTGGTGCAAAGGGGTGTATGGCTCTTGTATAAACACCCAAACCGGGGTGGGTGGTATCATGTCGCCTGGCCTGGGGAGCGCATTCGTGACTACAAAACAGAGCTCAATTTTGATGACAGTGTATCCCACCTGCGGCCCCTGCAATCTGGGCGCCCCATCATCACTGCAAAGCTACGCTGGGACCAGAAAAAAGTGGAGGCTGAGAAGGATATCCTGATTGATGAGATCGTGGGAACCAACTGTACTGAATATGAGCAAGCGTTCACTGCCAACACCAGTAGGGAATACACAGCCACCATTTTCCAGAGCTTCCACTTCAGCAACACCACTACCCTAAAACTTGGCTTCTCATTCCAGGTCACTTTGGGAGGTGACAATGTCTTCACAGTGGAGAAGGGGAAGCATGAGTCCACCACCACCAGTGAGAAAGTTGAGGTTCTCCTACCTGCTAAGATCCCTCCACATACCCAGCTCTCAATCCATGTGGTCAAGAAAGAGACCACGACTTCTGTCCCAGTGGAGCTCACTATTTGTCAGAATGGCAAAGAAAGGAAAGAACAGGCAGAATATCGTTGTGTTTCAGGGCGTGCCATCAGCACCCGATACACCATGACACCCATCTCAGCTGCAGAGGAAACCGCTAAAACTGAAGATGCACCTGTAAAAGAGGGGGAGCACTGCCATACTGAGCCCTCACATGTGGGTCCAAAGGAGCATTTGCTATCATAGTCTGGATCAGTAACATCAGAGGAGAGATCCTAAGCCATGAGGAGGAACAATGAGTTATGGCTGCTTCCAGATCATATTCCATGATTAGGAAAAGGAAATCTATATTGGGTTATTTCTAGGCATGGTGATACTTCCTGGGTTTCAAGGCTAGGTGTTAGACCAGGGATGGACAACTTGCAGCCTTCCAGATGTTTATGACTGCAATCCCCAATAGCCCTCGTCAGCATTTCTAATTGTGAAGGATGATGACAGCTGCTATCCAACAACATCTGGAAGGACACACGTTGCCCACCCCTGCTTTGGGGATTAGTATCTCTGGGGAGTAAGTTATGATGATAGTTAAGGTGGCGGTTTCCTTTTGAAAACTCAAGGATGAAACAGTCTCAGTGAATTAGCTGGAAAACCAGTAACAGATCTCCTGATTCCCTCTGTCCTGAAAAATCCCTGTTATCCGATGAGATTGTCAGTTAAAACTCTACACTGGTATAAGATTAGTTTGGGCATCTCTGTAACCCTGGATTTTATGATGCCTAGCACAGCTATCCAGGTCAAATATTTCAGTGAAAGGAGGAATTTTTGGTTTGCAGTCAGGTGGTCATTTCTTTGGGATAGTTGAATGAATTGGTTTCTTTAGTTTGCACACAAACCCAAACCTTGGGTTCTGATTTAATGAGTCCAATTATTCCTCATTAAAGGTGTCCCTTGCATCTCAGATGCTGATGCTTTCTTTTACGGTTTAATGAAGATTTCTGCCTTAGTTCCTTAAAAACTCTATCTAGTTTTCATGGAGGATCCATGGTAGTAGGTATGGGAATATTAAACTTCTTCAGGTGTGAAAGCTGCAGCCCTTGTGCTCTACTCTTCCAATCCTGCCACCACCCCAAATTATAATTTAGTTGATTGTGAAAATGTCCCATGACATGAAAGGCAGCTGAGTAAAAACCTAGGTGTCACCTAAGCTTGAGTAACTTGATCGTTGGCACAGGAATTGGGAAAGAAATGAGATACAAGATAATAGGTAAGAATTGCTAAAAATGAAAAGTGTCTCAGCCTCTCGGTATTTGTTTTGCAAAGAGAGTTTCTTGCCCTCATGATTCACATCCTCTTGTCACTCCCCCAAAGTGTGTGTCACCTTGTGGTAAGGTTGGGTTTAAAGCCCTGTGTGAATGCCCACCCTTTCTTTTTCTGCTTTTAGAGCTGAGCCACTTCTACTACTTAACTCAGTTTTCCGAAATCTACTTATTTAGCTGAGCATGGGCAGAAATTCAGGAAAGGCAGCTTTGTTCAGCCCTCGCAGGGAAAGGTGTGTTTAATATTTTCAGAGTCACAAAAGCTTTATAATGGAAAAAATGATCACCTGAAGGCAATTCATCCACTCAGTGTTTAGAACAGGTGTCTAGGCCAGGTATATAAGCCATCGGGAAGAACCATCACATTTCATGGGAAAAATGTGTGCATATTTAGCCAATACAGGCATTTAATATATTGCTGTTGTTGTATGCCTTCAAGTCATTTCTGACTTATGGTGACCCTAAAGCAAACTTGTCATGGGGGTTTCTGGGGCTGTGAGTGTGTGCCACACCCAAGGTCACCCAGTAGGTTTCCATAGCTAAGCAGGGAACTGAACTCTGGTCTCCAGGGTTGTAGTCCAATGCTCAAACCACTACACCATATTGGCTTCATGTAACAGAACACATTTGTTTAAAACCTGTGTCTCTTTTTAGCCAGTATCAAAAACAACATAAACCTGTGAGAGCAGTTTTGACAAGTTCAAATGGAGACAAGAATTGTGTTTGTGAGTGCACGTGACTTCAGGTTGCCTGTTGACATGGTGACTCCACAAATTTCATAGGGTTTTCTTAGGCAAGGAATGCTCAAAGGTGGTTTGCTATTGCTTTCCCCTGAAATATAGCCTACAGCACCTTGTATACCTTGGCAATATCCCATCCTGCTTAGTTTCCAAGATCAAACAAGATCTGGCATAATCAAGGTATTTAGGCCTCAAATGCAGAATTACCATACAATATATAGACAACTCGTTGACACCTAACAGCAAGCTGTGGCTGGGCATTATATCTGTGGGCTCTGGGCTTGAACACTCCAAACTCCCCCTCATGTGATCTGAGACCTGGTCTAAGATCCCAAGGGCACCCATTCCATAGTGAGTAAGCCCAAATGTGTGTGTACATCAATATGTACAGTGGCTTAGTGGTAAAAGCACCCAACATGGGGGAGGACAGTATGGGTGATGGCAGTGTGGACCAGTCAAGAAAAAGAGAAAGAGAAGAAAGAACCAGCACTTCTGTCTCATTTTCTCCTCCAAAGGCAAGACTCAAAGTAGCTTCCAAAAATTAAAACAGATTCAAAGGAATTAAAACATACAAAAACCAATTATCAAAAAAAATTATCTATAGAATTAAAAATGTAAACCTATCAGTTAAGAAGCTGCAACAAAAAGCAGTATGATATACTATTTAAAATCCTTTCCTTAGAAAAAGTTCCAAAAAGGCTGTCAGAATAGGCTGTCTTTAGCTAGGCCCTTTTCACATGGGGCTTAAAAAACGGTGTAGAGCAACCTCCGCGGAGGTCGTCTACACCGTAACGTGGATTGGGGTGGATTACTTTAGAGTAAATCCACACCCCCAATCCACGTAGGGGCGACCGGAAGAGGCGCCACCCACGCTTTTGTAAAACCACTTGCTTTTTGGATTTTAAAAGGCGCGGGGCATGCAGCCCCGTCCAGCCCCATCTCAGCACCAGTATAGATCTGCAGGCGTGCGCAAGAGTGTGCCTGCAGATCGCATGGGGGCGGGATTTCCGGCTGGCGAGCTTCTCCTACTGGCGGAGAGCCTCCGTCAGTCAGAAGCCGCCATTTTGGGTGCTGCCGGACGCAGTGGACGCCGCAGACGCCGCCGAATGTGGAGCAGCGAAACGGGCAGCTCCACGCGGTGACGGAATAAAGGTAAGCTCCGTTTCCGTGTGGAGCTGCCCGTTTCCCCACCCGCATGTGAAAAGGGCCCTAGTTGCAGAACAACAAGGAAGGAACCAGTCCAGTCTTCCTAATAGGGGAGTTCTAGACCCCAGGAGCAACCACTGAGAAACCTTTCTCCCAACAAAGATGTCTGTGAGGGTGGCATGACCAAGATAAATGTCTCCCATCTCACAGTCCTGGCAGGATCATAGGAGTGAATACAGTCTATCAAATGGCCTGGGCAGCAGCTGAACATTGGCCCTGGAGAGTCATGTTGGGACAGATTGGCCCTCACTGCTACTTGAGCACAGCAGAGAGATGGGACATGCTACCGCTGAGTGGAGAAAAACAGAAGCAATCTTGGAGAGAACTGAGTCTATGGTTTAGGTCTCTATAAGGGAACAGCACAGGGATCTCACGAGGTGGGACAGTGGACTGAGGTACCTATTGGAGTGTTTCCAGAGCTTTCCAAACTTTTCATGTTGGTGACACACTTTTTAGACATGCATCATTTCGCAACACGGTAGTTCAGTTTTACTAGCAAACCGGAGGTTAAACTAACCCCTTGCAAGAGATATGCACACATACATAAATTGCAATAACAAAATGTATGGGGACACAACATATCTCATTAAAACCTTTTATATATTTTTAAAAATACATGATTCATAAATAATAACATACCTTTCCAAGATTGTAGGCGACACACCTACACACTTCAGGCGACACACTAACATGTCGTGGCACACTGTTTGGAAAGCCCTGGTTTAAGGTGTGTGTCTCCATCTATCTTCTTGTTTGAGAATAAACACAAACAAACAAAAAGAACACAACAAACTTCCAATGACCACCTTCCAAAGAGAATTGAACCTGGATAAGTGCTGAGCCCTTGGAACTTCTAATCATTCACAAAAATGGCAGGAGTGTTGAATGTAACATTATTTATTCAACTTGATAATCCAAGACCTAATTTGTGTGGTCCTGTAGATGTTGTTAGACTACAGCTCCCAACATTCCTCACTATATTGGCTACAACAGCTAGGAGTTCTGATGCAACAATATCTGAAGGGCCACACCATTCTTATTCTAACACTAAATCCAGGTTGCTAATCCCAACTAGAGTTGACTAACTGAATCAATGGGACCTATATAAGTGCCATGTTACCATTCAGCAAATGATTGCATGGGTCTACTCTATTTGGGACTGCAACTGGATTTAGACCCAAAAATATGAACATTTAACATCCATCTCACAGAGAACACCAATCTGCCCAGTAGTTCAACTTCCAATGGCTTGCCTGGTTGCTTCGGATTAAGACTACTTTTGTGTGGGGTCAGACAGATACGTGGGAAAAAAAGACAAATGGTAGACTAAAAGAGAATGGAACACTATCCACTGCTAAATAACTATGTGCTTATAGTAATTAGAACCAATTATTACACACTTTTATTTCTATAGCATCTTAAATAATAACTGGAAAATGTTGAATTGGAACCATTTTTTTAAAAATTGGCTTTCCTCTCCCATCATTTAAATTTTATTTAAATATGCAATTTAAATCATCTTTATCTAAATTGGTACACTAAATAAGCCCAAGCACCTCCTGACCTTCTCTTCCATTTCTGAATATCTATTAATAGACTCAATGATGCAGACTATGGGCTTACATTAGCTTCATGTTCCTTATGCTTAAGTAACACTTTTAGTCAGCGCAAGGACTTCTCAGTACTCCCTGTGCTGACTGATGCTGGTGATCAGTAACTTCTCATTTTTGTCGTTGTCCTATTGCATTATTCTGTAAGAGGGGGGATGTTTCTTCATATACTGTTTCTTTATCCTTGTTTTGTTAAATCTCCTGGCATCAGTTTTTCTAGTGATCTACCTGGGTCCATGCTGAAACTCAGTTACCAGTTACCTCTCTCCAAGCTTGTCAGTACACTTGCTGTGACAAACCAACCACCAAAATTCCCTATTAGTAGCATAAAAAGAAATAAATCCCAGACAGAACTAATCTTCAGGACTGCATCATAGTATTAAGAAATTTGAAGCCACTTCTC
Organism: Ctenosaura bakeri; assembly: GCA_948474755.1. Taxonomy (NCBI): domain Eukaryota; kingdom Metazoa; phylum Chordata; class Lepidosauria; order Squamata; family Iguanidae; genus Ctenosaura; species Ctenosaura bakeri. The sequence continues at coordinate 152,320 of CAOLHI010001275.1, forward strand.
TGCTCCCTATATCCCCACCATTTGAAGAGTCACTCAGAGAGAGTTCATGAGATGGATGTACCTCTAGGGACCATCCCTGCCATTGGCAAGAGAGCCAGCAGAGTGTAGTGGTTTGAATGTTGGACTGTGGAAGACCAGGACTCAAATCCCTACTTAGCCATAGAAACCCAATGAGTGATTTTGGGAGAGTCATAATCTCAGACTCAGAGGAAGGAAATGGCAAACCCCCTCTCAGTCACATAGGGACGGGGGGTGGGGGGGCAATTCTCTGCTGGCGGCAATGTTTTTGGGGTGTCTCAGCCTGTAGCCACATCCCCACGCAACACAGCCACACACCCCACACAGTGGCCAAGCCTCTCATGCTGTAGCCCCTCCACACACTCCAAGCTCCGCCATTGCCCCCTCTGAATAAATCTTGCCAAGAAAACCCTGCAATAGATTCACCTTATGGTAGCCTAAAGTCAGAAATGACCTGAAGAGCAAGAAATGACATAACAACAACAACAACAAAAACAAACCCAACATTGCCCCCATGCATAAATGAGTAGAATGGTGCGGCCAATAATATGCAGAAGAGCTGAGCCAAGAGACATCTTGCTTTCAGACATTTTATTCCGGGGGCAAGTAACAAGATGGCTGCCATCCCTGTTCTGTATATATAAATTAACATGGTTGACAGTTGCACATTACTTCAACACTGACCACAGGACAGCATCCTCAGTAGCAGCCCAAGCCCCCTCATTGCTTGAAGAGGGAAAAGTGCTGCTGCCACCACTACCATCCCTTTTACCTTGGTGCTGCTTTCATAGTCCTCAGCCTGCTGCCGTGCCTCACCGCCTCATCCCCCCCACTTGCCTATCTAGGCTGAGGATCCTTCCAGTAAAAAATAAAATAAATTGCTGACTGTGGCCAGCCTCTGCCAGTACTGGGTGGCAGACAGTGATGGGCAGCCATGGCATGGTGCAGGGAGGGACTGAGTCAAGGAGGCTGAGGTGGAAGATGAGGTGGCATCGGAGGCACGACTTGAAAGAGGGAAGAAACGATGGCCCTTTCCGCATGTGGAGGGGGAAACGGGGAAAACACGCTAAAACGGAGCTTACCGGCAGCTGGGTAAGTCCGTCACCATGCGAAGCAGCGCGAGCTCGCTGCTCCGCAGTCCTCCGGCGTCCAAAATGGTGGCTTCCGGCTGGCAGAGGCTCTCCACCAACCGGAGAAGCTCGCCAGCCGGAAGCCTGCCCCCGGAAGATCTGCAGGCACGCACTAGTGCGTGCCTGCAAATCTGCACTGGAGCGCGGCGATGGAGCTGCACAAGCCTGCGCGCTCCGTGCTTTTTAAAAACCTCTGAAAAGGGTTTTTTAAAAAACACGCTGCACCCCCAGTTCCAGTCGCTTTGGAGTGGATTAAGGTGCGGAACTACGAAAAGTAGTCCGCCCGAATCCACTCCACGGTGCAGATGACCTCCATCGGTACAGAAAGGGCAAGTGTGATCCATCCATCCATCCATCCATCCATCCCTTTATATACTGTATTTGCTGGCATATAAGACACACCAGAGTATAAGACGCACTCCATTGTCAAACAGTATTTTTCAGGGGAAAAAGTGAGTCTTATACACCACCAAATAACAGTATAGTTTGCCTTTCTTCTGGAGAGGGACAGCTTACAGAAAGGTAAAAATATTACAGTAAAACACATATAGTTAAAACATTCAAAATTAAGAACAAAACAGTATTAAATGACAACACAATTAAAGCCATTTAAAAACGTTTTTTTTAAAAAGTGCAGCACAATAAAAGCTGTTTTCTTGTTAAAAATCGATTTCTAAAGGCTTGTTGGAAACGAAAGGCCTTAACCCGCTGCTGAGAAGACAACAAACAAGAAGCCATCACGGCTTTTTTAGGAGTTCCAAAGTGTAGGAGCAGCCACAGGGAAGGTCTCGTCCTGTGTTTCCAATAACTCTAAAAGCAGCGGAATAGACAGAAGGATCTTAAAAGCTCAGCCTGACTCATATGGGAAGGTATGGTCCTTCAAATAGGCTGGTAATCTCTGCCGTCCAGTCATCTGAAGCAACTGCCTCACTCACCCTAACAGTAGAGCGAACCCTTCACTGCTTGAGAAGGCATCAAGTTTGCTTGGGGTCCCACAGGCAGGTCCCCCAACACCTTGTTGCTGCTCCCACCCTGCAGCACCTGCTGCCTGAGACACCTCTCTCAATTAATGGTAAATCTCACTGTATCCTAACCCCAGAAATCTCTGGCCATTTCTTCTTGCTCAGGCAGCTTGCATCATGCTAACATTAAACTATGACCCTCTGCGGTTGCATCACCGGAGTCTTAGATGAACTGCCAGGCCTACTTTAAACGCAACTGCAGATGCCAATGAAGGGAAAGGCCCCTGCCGTTCATTTAGAAGTGCAGGGATGTCCCCCTCTTGTTCTTGGGTCACCTATTAAACAGGCTGTGAGGGAAGGTGACTGTCCACGAGGACTGTTGATGTGGCTGACTGAACTGAAAGTTGGCGCCTCTCTGCTCTTTGGAACTGGTCAGGTCCTGCCTTGGTGATTAATTCCTGTCAATCATTGACTCCAGCGACCTGGCAGCCTTGTAACCTTTCACCCACCCAGTGTGGCAACCTTTTACCTAGTAAAAGGTGAGGGGAAGGGGAGAACCTACAGGCTGGAGAAGATAAACAGCCCTTTGGTCTCAACAGCACATGCCCTTTCTGGTTTTGTGGGAAAGTGGGGTGCCACAGCCTCCCAACAGAGCAAATGTTTACTGCTGTGTGGAGAAGGAGAATGGCTGATGTTCTCCATCCAATCTGTCTCCTGTGAGGACTTCTGAATCATTGTAAACAGAAGGAACTAAATCGGAAATATGCAAGGAATGAGCCTGAGTGCAAGTCGATCTACTGAAATTAATGCAACAAGGTCTCACATGCAAGAGAGTTGAACATATCTAAATGTGGAGGGCCTTTTACAGTAGATGTTATCTCCAGTCACAGCTTGGAAGAAATGAATTACAAGTGACATATAGGGCCCATCCACACTACAAAGGCCTAGCGCTATGATTCCACTTTAACTACCATGATTCCATCCTATGGAATCCCAGGATCAGTTTGGCTGGTTGGGGGTGGTACTTAGAAATCTCAGTCAAATCTCTAGTGCCTCACCAAACTACCAACCCCATCACTTCATAAGATGGAGCCATAGCAGTTCAAGTAGAGACATAGGCCATTTCCGCACTAGATTGTTATAGCATTATTATTCAACTTTCAACATTCTATGGAATCCGGGGGTTTGCAGTTTCCCCCTCCCGAAACTGCAAACCGCAGGATTCCATAGGATGTTGAAAGTGGAATAATAGTGCCATAATAGTCTAGTGTGGAAATAGCTCTAGTGTTATATCTATGCAGTATGAAAGGGCCCATTGCTACTTGCAACATATTGCCTATTTATTTCTTAACAAGGACACAACAAAGTCATATTTCAAAAGTGACTCAACACATAAGAACAAAGTTACTTTACTGGAGCAATGAGTAATGTTGTCTAGGTACTTGTCAAAGTTACTTTTAAAGGCAGTTTCAGAGTATTTTGACAAGATTCTGAAAATGTTGATGCCATTGTCTTGTTAATTCCAAGGTTGTTTCTTTAAAAGTAAGAGACAAGTGCAGAGCAACACTCATATTATTTCTAAAACATTGTAACAAGTAATGACAATTATTTTTTAAACATTGTAATGAGTAAGGGAACAAGTGACTTTTAATAATTAACTTTTCAAGTTCCACCCCATTGGTTAAAGTCATATCTGTGTTAGAGAGTAAATATTGTTCATATGAATGTAAAAGATGTTGCCTTATGTATTAGAAGCTACCCATCCAAAGGATCTCTGGATAATAGTTGTTAAGTTAGACATGACTGGGCCCATAGATGGTCTGGCTCTTATAACTCAGTTCTTAAAAGCATTTCCTTTAAAGAGGACAATACTGTAGTAACACCAAGGTAAAATGGCTCCATGAATACTTATCATGCACTATGGGGCTCATGTCTGGGTAAATATGACTGAAGTACTCTGCAAAACAGATTAGTCTAGTGGTTTGAGTATTGCACTAGGACTGTGGGAGACAAGAGTTTGGATCCCCACTTGACCTTGGAAACCCGCTAGGTGACCTTGGGTAGGTCACACTCTCCCAACCTTACAAGAAGACAAAGGCAGACCTCTGAACAAATCTTGCCAAGAAAATCATGTGATAGGCTTGCCATGTGTCAAGAATGACTTGAAGGCACCCAACAACAATTTTGAGAGACAGAACTTACGCAGTGTTGACCCCAGATCTTTGGGACCCTCTTTACTCTGGCTTTGAAGACACTAACTTTGTTCAGTTCCGTATGTCAGCACAACTTTTATAAGCAACTTGGGGCCATCTGTTCTGATGAGATTACCTTGCTTGTCACCTCTTCTGTCTCTTACTTTGGAAAGGTGTAGTCCCCAAACTGCCTTAAAAGTAGTTCAAATATATAACCAATAAGCATCCATAGGATCAGGATGCAATGATTCCCAATCTCCTGCCACTGAAATGGTTTCAGCATACTCAGTCTTTAAGAGAAAAGGGTTATAAATAACTCTTTGGACTGTGAAGAAGGAATAGTACTAGAAAAAAATGGTTGAATATCTCCAGAGACAGAAGACAGAGGTGGGCTAGTGTAAGCAGGGCCCATTGATCTGTTTCTTTAGAACAGAAATGGACACTGTGTGAACCTACCTGCCAATGTTCTTGGACTACAACTCCCATCATTCCTTTCCCAATCTAGCTATGCTGTGTAGGGCCAACAGACCGGCAGTTCAACAACATGCGGAGAGTCATAAGTTGGCCACCTATGATTCATAGCATGGGTGGAGAAATGCTTGGCCATATCCAGCTCACAGAGCCTTCAGGTCTAGCCTAGAGCTTCTCTTCCTTGACCCTCTTCCTTGCAGTAATTTATCTTTCTTTAAAAAAAGTTCCCACTTGAGGCAAGGGAAGCTTTTAAAACCATCTAACTGCAATTAGCTAGCATAAGGAAGATACGCATCATATTCAACACTGAGGAGGAAAGAATTAACCCTGCCTAACCTACATGCTATGATTAGGGTTGGCAGGTTGAAAATTGGAGATGGCTACTGTACTTTTAATGGTTGTGTAGAAGCAGGAATTTCAGCAGGTGTTTCTTCTTACCTGGTTGCATGACAAGTAACACCTGTTGAAATTCCTGTTCTACAGTCCAGTTAAAGATACAAGAGCCACCTCCAGTCTGGCAATTCCAACTGTAATTTTGTTGAAGACTGTCTCTCTGCATAGCAATGACACCTCAAAAATCCTCCCATGCCCTGTAACCTTAGAAATTTATAATATTCACCCACTGCCTCATCACAGAAGCTCAGGTCAAAACCTACAAAGTAAAATGAGATAACGAGATAAGAAACAAGAGAAATCAAAATAAATAAACCCAAACAGAATGATGAAAACTGACTTGGAACTGAGTAATCTGTCACTGAAATATCTTGATTATCACAGAACTGATAACAGTGCCACATATTGTCCAGATCGCTGTCTCCCACAAAGCTCAAAGTATGCTTGTTCTATTTTTACTGGGCACAGTCTTAGAGACTCCAGTCATGTAATATTGTATTAGCACACACATGAAATAGCTAATTAAAATAAGCAAAATAAGATGTAACTATCATGTATCATCACGCAAGCCTTTAATTCCATCAACAGCCACCATCCAGTATTTCAAGATGTCTTACATGCTGAACTAGTTATATTTATTTGGAAGTTGTTTTCAATTCTGGAATGGGATTTGCTTGCTCAGTCAGTATCTCAAGGAGTATGACCTTACAATGCTCTCAAAAGCACTAAGAGTTTGCCAGTGCCTCTTTCAACCATCTCTTACACATTGTTGGCACACCAATGGTTTCTGAAATGGTTCACATTTACTCAAATTTTAAAAAATTAAGATAAGACACAAAGTAAGGAGACAATATTGTGACTCTATTGTGCAGGGCCAAGTGTTTTGGCAGGCTATTCTTCTGTTAGATTAATAGCCTTGAATAGTCAATCAATATTTCATCATAAAAGATAACAGGAGGTAAAGAGATGGCCATCCATCCATCCATCCCCTTCTCTTTGGATCCAATGTTGTTGTTATTGGCATAGCCCAGTTAAGAAAGCCTCTGACAAAGAAACTCCTTTTTCACAAAGTCTTTTTATGCCTGCCCAGGCCACCTCTTCCTCCTTGACTTGTGCCTAGTTGGAAATTTTTTAGCATCATCAGCCTTGGGAGAATGATGAAGGATAGCTAGAGAAGCTCAGAGTTTGAGTGTCAGGTTGCACAACATGTCTGTAATATGCAATGCAATAAAGTTTGACCTGGACAAGAATGAGATTCTAATCTAATTGATTCTACTGTAGCCATGTGTACGTGCCTATAACAAGCAAAGTAAACAGCAGCTGCCTTTGGACTCCCTTAATGAGCATGCATGAGCAGCAAAACAGAGAGAAAAGTGGAGAGCTGGTAAACTTCATCTCTCGCCAACATGTTAATAATAAGCACAGATCTCTATAAGTTTGGGTACCAAGATGGAAATCATAAGAAAAGTAGAGGCTGGTGAAAGAAAAAAAAATCCCAGGATGCATTTTGTAAGAAGCCTTCAAATGGTCTCTAGAAGATTCCCAATGTATTTGTTTCCTCATGCAAGGTTTACTTGACCTGGTTGTTTCACTGCACACGTGCATGTTCTCAGTTCTGAATAAAACGTTTTCTGAAACATGTCCAACTGCTCTTCTTTTTAGTGGTACAGGGACTTATCCATAGCCTTTCCATATTATTCCTGCCTCTGGTACCAAAGTTTCTGTTAAAGAAGTAATGCTCAGGAACACATCTACTCTACTTTGTGTTTATCTGTATTATAGAATTAATTTATATCCCACTTTTCTCTTAGTAATGAGAGTCAAGGCAGCTAACATGTTAAAAAAGAATACAGATTAAAACTACACAAAAGTTTAAAATATATAAATATAAAATTATTTAGAAGACAGTTAAACAATTGATAAAAGATTTAACATTAAAAACATTAAAGTTCATTAAAAGACAACATACAAAATTTTTTAAAAAGCGGCATTAAAAGCCTACTTCAGTTTCTAAAAGCCTGACAGCATAAAAATATTTTAACTTGCCACTCAAAGGAGAGAACAGACAGGGCCATTCCGGCCTCTCTAGGAAAGGGAATTTCAAAGTCTGGGAGCAGCCCCCAGGAAGATTTTCTCCTTTGTGCCCACCAAATGAGCCTAAGAAGGTAGTGGACAGAGAGAGGGCCACTTCAGGCACTCTTAGAACTCATCAGGAGGGAAATATCTCTGATGTATGTGAGCATGCTTTTACTTGTTCTCATTGCATATTCTTAGGTAAAATCAGTCTTATGAAAAACTGATAAGTACTATTATTGTTGTCCAAAGAAAACCAAAGCTATCACAGTCCCTAGAATATCTTACTGCTTGTGAATAGTACCAAGAGCAGGGTAGTAAAAGCTGTCCAACCCAGGAGGCGGGCAATATGAGATGCTCCATACTGGGCAGCATTAGAAAGTACTGTGCCTGCTGGAAAGTCTCACTGCTACACACCATCTGAGATGGTGAAAAGACCAGTTTTTGCTTCAAAGAGTCTAGAGTGAGTCTTTTGTGAATGATGTGACCATAACCCCTACTCTTCCCACTATCTCAGTCAGCAACTGGTTTAAAAACTGATGGAGATCAAGAAGAAGAGAGTGCTGGGGTGGCGTTGTGGAGTGTGGAGCTTCAGGTGCAGTCCTACATGACTTAGAGCCTGGAAAATTTGCCTTGTTTTGGATGGCAACTCCCAGAATCCCCCTCCAGCCAGCTAAGCCCCAACACCCCAAACAACATGATGTTTCTGATAGATAGAAATGTAACTTATGGGATGGGTGAGCGTCAATGCTACCTCCTGGACTCTTCTGAGTCAACCACCATAGGGCTGTACGCTAAGTTTCATTTATTCTATAGGAACAAAATGTTTTACACTAACCAATTAATGCAGGGCAGAGAATCCATCCCCAGGTTTTACTTCACTGATTTGCCTTTAGGGGTGAGCCCCCTCTGCTTTGCTATTAATCTCCCCTCTCCCACATGAGTGTTAAAAAACAATCCACTTGAAGTGTCGGATACACTAGGTACACCACTGCTATTCAGGGAAGTGTTAGGCAAACATGATGCAGGTTCTGGCAAACAATCAGCTCCTCTGCCGACCGTTAGGCAGAATGAAGCAGTTGCCCCAGGCAGCAGGTTTGGGGATCATGGAAAGGCAACCAACTGTTGGGTACTAGCTGAATGTAATTACACTATACAGTTGACCTTGCACATTTGCTAGGATTAAGGGTGCAGGACCTCTGTAAAAATGGAAAAACTGAAATATCAAAATATGTATTTCTGTTTGCAGAAAAGGAGCTGAAACATAGTGGAGAGCGCAGGTCCCAAGGTCCAAACTGGGTCAGAAAAAGGAAAGGGAAAGGTGTGGGTTTGCACTGTACTTCCTGTCTCTTCCACATCTCCTTCTTTTGGTGTCTGGAGGTATCAGGAGAGGGTTTGTGGTGCTGAGAAATCAGGCTGCGATCCATACTTAGCAGTGGCGAATCTAACTAAGGCCATTTCCACACTAGACTGTTATAGCACTATTATTCCACCGGCTGACCCCTCCCTAAACTGCAAACCCCAGGATTCCATAGATTGTTGCAAGTGGAATAATAGCGCTATAACAGTCTAGTGCGGAAATGGCCATAAACAGCACTTAATGGCAAGCATGGAAGTTGCACCCTCACCTTCTTAACCCTATCCCCACTCCTTTACATATGGCTTTTTTGTGCCTCCTTGGCATTGGCGCCCCAAGCATGTACCCTATTTGCCCCACCTTAGATATACCTCTGATACTTAGCTAGCCAGGCAGTGGCTGGTGGAGGACAAAGAGGACTGGAGACGGGTTTTTAAAGGGTTGCGTGACCTAATCAGAGCTGTCGAGAGGGAACGTTCCCTCAGAAAAGAAGTGCCTGAGATGTGCGGAGAGGAGGCGGAGAAACTCACAAATCCATGAAAGTTAAACCTGCAGATGTGGAGGGTCAACTGTGTTTTTACCACCAGAGAGTGGGAGAAGTGGTTGTGGGATTTTCTGCCTCAGGTATCCAAATGATTTGGATGGTCTCTGCTACTATGATCCCGGAGTGAACCCAGGGACACTATTTTCCTCTCTGCCTCAGACAGCAAAGCATCTTCAGCTGGGCCTGATCAGCACAGTCTCCAGCTGGAAATCACGCCAACCTTCACTGGCTACAAGACAAAGGCAGCAGTGTGGAGCCCAAGAAACGATCGCCACCTCATGGCAGCAGCTATGAATTTGTTAATGAGACTAAACAAGTTTTGTTAAATTCAGGATTTCCTGCTTTCTTTTTAAATATTTCAAATATTTTGTTACTTGTTTCAATGTAATATGATGTAATTATTTAAAATATGCTGCTTTCTGAAACAAAACTTCCCCATGGCAGCATATAGAATATTTAAAAAAAATTAAATACTGTCAATTAAACTAACAGAGAACAGTTAAAATAGCCATGAGAGTTAAACAATCGTAGTATAAAAATATAAATGAGTAGAATGCAGCCACTCTAGACAAGGCTGTCATCTTATACATTCTCTACTGTATACCATTTCAGGCTCTTAACAAACAATTATAAGCTGTAATTATTACAGAAGGGTAATGTTATTTGCCTAAATACCTTACAGGCAGTAGATCCCATCTGATCTTGGAAGTTAAGCAAGGTCAGCACTGATTGATACCGAGATGGAAGACTGCCAACAAATACCAGGTACTGTAGGCTATATTTCAGAGGAAGGAACTGGCAAACCACCTCTGAATATCTCTTGCCTAAGAAAACCCTACAAAATTCATTGGGTTGCCATAAATTGACAGCCAACTTGAAGGAACATACACATACAATGTTATTATTTATTCTCTGCTCCTCAGTTCAATGAACTCACAAAGCAGTTTATCATTAACAAAAATGAAGATGTATGACGTAAAAGGAACAATAACTGCAACAGCAACTCTGGAATAAAAAGAAGTCCCTGTACAAATGTTTGCTGCTCAGATCTACAATGTGCCTCATGCATTTAAGGAATCTGCCGTCATCAGAGAGCCACGAAAAACAGTTTCACCAGAGGACTATTTCTCTATTAGGAGATGTTGATCTTTATCTTGCTGTCTTTGTTACAGAATGACATTCTTCTGGCTGATAAGAACATTTCTAAAAATGCAGTGGGGGATTAGACAGAAGCCAGACAATGAGAACAGTAATCTCTACCATTGGCTTCTGATCAATTTGTTAAAGAGGGGAAACATAAATACATACAATGTAAGCCTTCTTACAACATTACATTAACTAGAGTGATCCAATCCAACAGCACGAGCATTTTACAACTATGTGTGGGTAGTGCAAGTGAAATAATTGTTGTTGATGCAATCGCTTCACTTTGGAACCAGCCTGATAAGCGATCTTCTGAATAGGGCTAAGTATACAGAATAAATACTTGGTCACGAAAACCCGTTGGATGACCTTGGATGTGTCCCACATTTTCAGCTCCCAGAAAACCCCGTGATAGGTTCACCTTAGACTCGCCATCAGTTGGAAATGACTTGAAGGCACACAATAACAACATACAGAATGTAAACCCATCAGATTAACTGCAGAAGAACCACATGTGCAGTATTTGTAGTGCTCATTTGCACAGACTATTCCAAATTTCCATGCAGAGATATACACATGCAGAAGTTTATATTAGTGTGTTTATGACTATAGCAACTTTAGGATACAGTTCTATATCCTATGCTCTGCACAAGAAGCAGCATGCTGTATCAAATTGAAGGCAAATCTAGTTCAGCATTCTGTTCACACAGTAGCCAACAAGTTGTCTGTGGGAAGCGTTCCATTAGAACATAAATGCAACTGCACCTTCTGTTGACCAGTGTCATTAAACCCATGTAATTGTTCCATTTTAAAAAATGAACCCAAAAATTATTGACTTATAATAATGTGCTCTATTTTGCTTTGGTTAGATCTCATCTAATCCAGTTCTGGGCACCTCATTTTAAGAAGGATATTGACAAACTAGAACGTATCCAGAGGAGGGTGGCCAAAATGGTGAAGGATCTGGAAGCCTTGTCCTATGGGGAGCAGCTTAGGTAGAGGAAGAGGTTAAGAGGAGGTGTGATAGCCATGTTTAAATATTGGAAGGGATCTCATGTCCAGGAGGGAGCAGGCTTGTTTTCTGCTACTTCAGAGACTAGGACAAGGAGCAATGGATTCAAGCTGCAGGAAAGGAGATTCCACTTGAACCTCATGAAGAACTTCCTGACAGTCAGAGATGTCCGGCAGAGGAATGTGCTGCCTCAGAGTGTGGTGGAGTCTCCTTCTTTGGAGGTTTTTATACAGAGGCTGGATGGCCATCTGTTGGGAGTGCTTTGACATGTGTTCCTGCATGGCACAGGTTTGGACTGGATGGCCCCCATGATCTCTTCCAACTCTATGATTTTGTGCTTACATTTTAATTATTTTTCCCTATGGGTCAGCAAGATGCTTCTTCCTTGAGACTCAATCACTTATTCCACGAAAAGCCTTGTGTCATTTTACAGAGATCAGCAAGTTTATGGATTAATGGATTTCTTATACTACAGAATAATACAAATGACTTTCTTACAGAGGAGCCATCACTCTTTGGCTTATACTTCAACTGTGTAATCCTCTCCATGCTTACTTAGAAGTGAGTTTATCTTGAGGAAACTTTATAGAAGACTGTACCATAAGAACACTTTTTTCCTCATCTCTCTCTTGAGTAAATCAAATCTTTACAATGTAGTAACACACACAAAAAAAAATTCAAGCAACTGAAGAGGTGCAATTTGAGGCCTACCTGGCACATAGCAATCCCTGCAGTATCTACAACTGTCTTAGTTGTAGATTTGGATCACTTGGCCCTACTGCAAGAACAGTTTCACTGAACCACTGGTGACGGGGTGAATTCCCAAGTCCAGTCCTAAAACAGTCCATACATCTCAGTAGCAAGAACATCCTTTAAGGTATGGCATTTTGGTGCAGCACATTCCATAGGTTCTTGGGAAGATTTATGTGGCGATAAGGAAATGCTGTTAATAGTAATACTATTGAAATGGATCATCAATAAAAGTTGCTTCCAATGCTGGTTTTTTTCCAGAGACATTTGCCCCCAAAGCAAAACATGAAGCTGATTCTTGGAATTTTCCGGTGAAACCTGTAGGTTGCATCAAGACCGTTCACAAGAGATGTGGCCCAGCCTTGAGGATCAGGATTAGGTCTTTCATGAAACAAAGGCTGAGGTATTTCTTATTCAAACTATAGTGAGCACATAGCAACTGCTAAAGATGTACAAAGTTTGCCTTAAAATGAGTCAATTCCTCTTGCTGTCTCGCCTTTCTGTTCTGTACCATTCTTGTAGCAGATCTCATCATAACAAATGTGCTATCTCTTCTGTCTCCACTATAGACATAAACAACTTGTTGACTAGACAGTCTATTTGGTTGTCTAGAGATAGGTTCCCCTGATAACCTTTGACATATTTTTTTTCCTTGTTAAGTAAAAGTGACAGCTGTTTGTTGGGGAGACAATGGAGAAATCCAGGGCTTTATAGTAGCTGAGATTTGACAGCAACATGTGCAACACACGTGCACACACAGTGGAACCATAAACAACATTTCACTTTCAAAGCTAGGTCTTACTGTGCCAGGGAAGGAGATACATATTCTTTATGTTTTTTTAAATTACCACAGTAAAGTTTCCTGAGCTAGGAAAGAAAAATGTCCAGTAATTTCCTCCTTACTGCAGATGTGGTGGTGGTGATAAAGTATATTATACTCATATTGTGGATTGTTCAGAACTACTTTTATTCCCCAGATGGAGAAGAAAAACTGGAGCTGAAAAAAGGTTACACCTTTGTAATGCCATTCAGTTTTTATTTCCATGATTTATTACTACACAAGGCACACATTGTCGAGAGGAGGACAACTGCAGTCTTATTTTAGATTAATTCATTTTGCTAACAATGTCTGTGTGTCAAGGGCTTGTTACCCCGTATGTTGGGGGTCCCGGGAGGGGCGCCCAAGTAACCAATTAAAAATACAAGTTGGGGGAATTTAGCTTGAGCACTCTCTTGGCTAAACGAGAGGCAGGGTAACGTTAGCAAGGATCTTTCACCCTATGTATACAGCGTCAGGTTAGTGAGCCAGACAAATTCAGAGTAAACCAATTAATGTTTTATTGAAAAGCAACATATAGGACAACAGACACACTGCTAACTTAGAAATAGGAAAAGGAGAGCTTAAGGATGGGCAATACGACACTTGATCACGTAGTCCTGGAAAGATGGAGAAAAAGGGAGCTCAGCACGGTTTGCAGAGGGGAACTTGCCACACCGACCGACAGCAAGGCGGGATGAAACTCAAAAGCACTTCCCTGAACTCTTGGAACTAGGGGTTTATATAGCAGAAATTGTGTTTGCGGGCCATACCATAAACATTGAGAACAAAGCAAGTTTTGGACTGGACAAAGGCTCGGAAAAGGGTCAAAACTGCCCGCTATCGGATTAGCGCGGGTAAATCAATAGTGTGGCCAATGTGCAAATTGGTGAGCACTTAACATGGTCTTGTTAGTCATTGGCGCAAGTCCGGCATCATTGTGAAGCAAAATGAATCTGCAAGCCAGGTCCCGGAGCAACGACCAAGGCTTTTGAAATGCCCGCCTGAGAGGGGAAGTTGGAAATCCCTGCCATTAACGGCTGCTCCTTGTGTACGTGCTTTTCTGGGGACCCTCGCAATCACATGAGCCAGGGTGCCAGGAAAAGGTCAAATTATTTGATATCAAAAGGGATATCTAGTGCTATCAACGTCCAGGTCTGAAACACAGTACAGGCTGCAGTTCCGCCAGAAGCTCCACAGGATTTATCACTTGAAATCAAAATGGTCATATTGAAAAGATGCTTCCACAGCAGCAATAGGAACTGATTAAATAAGCAAAGGTGTGTTGATGATTATGAAGTTGAGCAATGTACATTTATTTCTAACTAATGTTGTTGACTTAAGCTGCAAGTTCAGCATGAACTCAATTCTTGAATCAATTTATTAGAGATAGTGCTAAGGAATCAACAAATTTTATATTACCCAGTTGGTTCTTCACTGAAAGGTTGATTGTTTTGAATTTTTGCAGAATTATTTTTTTCGGTTACTCATTGCTGGGGATTTACAAAGCTTACCTGCTAAGTAGAAAGGATATTTTGGAAAAGGTGCCTCATTTGTATCTCCATCATTTGTTCTACATTGAACATCCCACAGAAGCTTCTCTTCTGTCCCAGGAAATTGAATTTGAAAGATTGTAACCCTGTAACTTTTACTGAGTCCATTTCCGCACTAGACTGTCATAGTGCTATTATCCCACTTTCAACATCCTATGGAATCCTGGGGTTTGCAGTTTAGGCTTCTGGATTCCATAGGATGTTGGAAATGGAATAACAGCACTATAACAGTCTAGTGCGGAAATGGCCTGAGATTCACATGAGAATGATTAAATTACAGAAGGGGTGCTGATGAGGAGACATGGAAAGCAAGAGAAAGGGGTTTGATGGGATGAATGAGAAGTTTTATGTTCCAAACTTAATATAGCTGATTTATTTCCTCCAAAGCTCCAAAAGGTAAAATCGTTGGATGGCTTTTCCCGCTCCATTCTGGAAAGGCTCTTAATGCTGGTATTTAACTTAAATAGTGTAAAAACACCAACTTAAATGTAAATGGATTTTACTGTTTTTTAATGACTGCAAATTAATCCTTTTCTACCAGATTTCCTATCTTTCATCTATCATCCAAAAACGCTATGGTCCTATTTGCTGCGAAACCCCAAAAGTTCAGAGCAGACGAGGCTATGCAGAATTCACTTGCATGGCACTTAGCACTTGCAGAAATATTGTGCTTTCACCATTCAGACTCAAAAAAATCTATACACAGTGATATAGCAAGAAGATCCACTGAAGTTAATGGGACTTGCTCCTGAGAAGACACGCAGCGCTGCTAACAATGCCATTTCCGCACTACACTCTTATAGCGCGATGATTCCACTTTCAACATCCTATGGAATCTTGGGGTTTGCAGTTTCGGGAGGGGCCCTCCGGCCCCTCCGAAACTGCAAACCCCAGGATTCCATAGGATGTTGAAAGTGGAATCATCGCGCTATAAGAGTGTAGTGCGGAAAATTAGGGCAGATTTGGCTCAAAAGCCGCATTCGACTTTTCCTCCGACCCCATGAGTCAGCCGCCTAGAATTCGTATGATGCAACCTCAAGCAATCCCGCCCACCATCAGGTTACTCTTTTCCGATTCGTTGTAGGGCCCGGCAGAGTGTACGATTCTGACGACTCTTCTTATTGGCCGCATAGAATGAGAGAGGATTTCTATTGGTTCTCCGTTAACGCTGTGCCCGCCTCCGCCGTGCTGATTGGTTAATATAGGTTTGCGAAGCCACTGCCCTACGGTGGGCGGAAGAAGAGTTGATTGCAGTAGAGGCAGCAAGCATGGCGGCTGAGGAACCGGACGCCTTGGACCTCTTCGTGAGCATCGGTCTGAGCGAGAGCAAGGCTCGCGAGACCCTTCGGAACGAGGCGCTCACCGCGTTGCTTCGCGAGGCAGTCGTGCAGGTCGCATCAGCCACCCTTCCCTCGCTTACAGGCCATTTCCGCACTAGGCTGTTACAGCGCTATGATTCCACTTTCAACATCCTATGGAATCCTGGGGTTTGCAGTTTGGGGAGGGGCTTCCCTAAACTGCAAGCCCCAGGATTCCATAGGATGTTGAAAGTGGAATCATAGCGCTGTAACAGCCTAGTGCGGAAATGGCCACAGTTACTGATCTTTAGAACTCGTAATGTGCCTCCCGTGGGGTTGCCACGCTCCCTGCTCCTTCATAGCCTTCCTATGTCTTTAAAACTTATCTGGCATTGTAATTCACAAGGTGTAGTTTTCTTCATCCCTTCATTTCTAGAACAGAAAAACTTGCGGGCGACCCCTCCCTACGCCGCATTTTCTGTTCACTTCATCTGTTAGCTCAGGAGTGAGAAACTGTGGCCATTTCCGCACTAGCCTGTTATAGCGCGATGATTCCGCTTTCAACATCCTCTGGAATCCTGGGGTTTGCAGTTTCGGGAGGGGCTGGCTGGCCCCTCCCGAAACTGCAAACCCCAGGATTCCAGAGGATGTTGAAAGCGGAATCATCGCGCTATAACAGGCTAGCGCGGAAATGGCCACAGTTCCTCCACGTGTTTTGGGGCTGCGTCTGAGTCGCCATGGGCCATGGTCAGGCATCATGGGGACTATAGTCAGGAAAATCAAATGATCAACTCCCGTGCCACGTGTACTGAGGCTTAATTCAAATTTAGAAAGAGATCTGAAGTGGAAGTGTGTCAAGATTAATTAAGGTCAACCACTGTGAAGGCCAGCATGCTTCCCAATTTTAACACAATTGTCATAAAAGTTAAACCAGTGAGCATATCTAGTGTTTTAGAACTGATACTTCATTGCAGATGGTTGCTTTCCAAACAATAGCTGTTCTGTACTGCTGCTCTGGGAGCAGAGGCTGGATGGCCATCTGTCAGGAGTGCTTTGAGGGTGTTCCTGCATGGCAGGGGGTTGGACTGGATGGCCCCTGGGGTCTCTTCCAACTCTACAGTTCTATGATTCTATGAAATCTGAAAGTGAAGATGCTCCTTTGAGTGGAGAATAAATAGAGAACAGGCAAAGTGAGAACAGAAAGAGATGGTTTTCTGCTTCTTTTTTCATTTTCATTCTTGGTTAGAATGAAATCACTGGAGAGGTAAACCCCTTGGATGTGATTGAGGTGGGGTGGGATTGGTATGTACCTAAGCAGAATGTACCTCTTCCTTTTATTTTTAGAGAGCAGGCTGTTTAAAATTATAGTTCTCTCAAATGCTCACAGTTAATGCATGTTGCAGCAGAGAGATGCCTCATGGGGTTTAAATAACTGCTTACTGATTCACAGGGTGCAACAAGAAACAGGTAATTGTATGTTGCGCTATTGTTTAGACGCACATGCCTGTGTGGATGAGTGCAGCAGCTCAATGCACTGCATGGCTATTGTATAATCATGACTGTCTTGGTTAATGATGACAGCGCCCCATCTCTTAATTTGCTATAGCTCTAACCCTGGCACAGAAGGTGAAAGGGGCAGAATGAAAACAAACCTGGTTGGATTTTTCGCCTAACAGGCTGACTTACAGTTGCTTAAGAGAGAAGGAGGCTTGATTTTATAGGACCCTCTTCTCTCTTTTTGACATCTTTGGAACAGAGTGTAACATCAGCTGTTATTTCAAACTGATTTTTAACTCTCCTATTGATTTCTCTTGCTTTTTCAGGCACAAAGAATCCTTGGTTCAGTGGTCGACAAGACTGTGGGCACCCTGTTATATAATGTGGCTTCTCGGCTTAAAGACCCAAAGCATCTTGGCTTCCTCGTGGAATACATCGCTACCAAGAAAATTATTACAGATCTACAAGTCAATGGTACATTTTTTAGAACAGTATACTGATTATAGTCAAAATGCCCTCTGATCTTTTCTTTTATCCTTGTATTTGCAGAGCTGTCTCTTAATCTGAGTGATCAAGCCATGTGTGTGTATATGTATGTATGCGTGTGTGTGTGTGTGTGTATACACACACACGCATACATACATATTGCTACAGTTATATTCCACCTTTCTTCCAAGGTAGTATACATGGCTTTTCTCATAGAATCATAAAGTTGAAAGAGAGTCCAGCCTCCTGCCATGCAGGAATACACCACCAAAGTATTCCCAACAGATGGCCATGCAACCTCTGTTTAAAAACCTCCAAAGAAGGAGACTCCACCACGTTCCAAGGCAGCACATTCCAGTGTCGAACTGCTGTTACCATTAGGAAGCTCTTCCTATGGTTTAAATGGAATCTCTCTTTCTGAAGTTTGAAGCCGTTCTCTTCTTCTGCCTTCTTCCATATAGTATCTTTAATGCACTGTCTCCTCACAACAACTGTTTGAGATAGGTTAGGCTGAGAATGATTGACCTACAGTTATATATTGATTTTCATGACTGAAGTGGAGTTGTCAATTTTCACCCAAGCATATTTATGTAGGAATATCCCAAATCCTAGTCTAACAGACTAACCACCATAACCTTTTAGTGAGCAGAGAAGCCGTGGACCACAGCTTTACTAGAAGTGTAAATTCTTGCAAAGTCCAAAGGAAGAGATGGGGTAAATAGTGGCAGACACAAGGTGGTATTTAAGGTATTGTGATGAACAAGGATGAACCTTGCTTTTGTGGGTTTGGATGCAATATGGTGCCAGCGATATGACTGGCACAGTTCGTCTGAGCTTCCTGAGATAGTGGGGAAGCTCTGCTTTGAAGTATCTGAGAACACTGCTTGCTCTGGACTTCCACAGAGTTGTAGAAGGTAGCTAGAAAAAAGGCTTCTGTCTTTGTTTTGCACTCTCTGATGGGATCTTTTGTGCTTGAGCTTAATGCCATACTGCATAGAAGGTTGATTAAGCTGAGAGATGGTAACTGGGCTTGCCTTGGACAAGCCAACAGTCATTGCAGCTGAATGATAGGTTGTAACCAAAGTCCTGTCCCCAGCCTAATCCAGTGCTCTTAACTTCTGTACCACACCAAATGCCCTTCTAAGCCACCTGTATTCTTTTTTATTTGCAGCCGCTCTGGACTACATTAAAAATCACCCTGTGGACACCATTGATTCAGCGGACTTTGACCGAGCATGCGGCATTGGTGTGGTTGTAACACCAGAGCAGATAGAAGAGGCAGTGAGTATGAGCCCTGCGTAGGGGCAAAAAATGACACAATGGCTACTGTTAGCTTCTTCCAGAGCTGAAAAAGTTACTTTTTTTTGCACTGCAGTGGTCATGCTGTTTGTGTAATTCTGAGAGTTGTAGTTCAGACAGGTAATCTCTTTCACACTTGGAACTGGGCAAGTAACATTTGCTGGATTACCCAGACCTCTTGTGTGTCTGCTTTTAATTTATTGATTTATTTACTTATTAAGCTATGTGTTATTTCCCTCCACAAAAGCAGTCTCAAAGTGAGGTATGCAAAAAAGGATAGAAAATCCAGAATCAGTATAAATACTGTCATCCCTCCACATTCACTAGGGTTAGGGGCATAGGACCCCCATGAAAGTGAGAAAAAAACATGAATAACTCTAGGCCCTCCCAAACCGTATTTAACACACAAAAAAGTCTGATCACCATATTCAACCCACCGGGGATTCCTTTGAAGCGTCAGGGTTCCTTCACAAGGCAGAAATGAGTGGCTGGTGGGGGTTACTGCCACCACCACTGCTGCCCCACACCATTTTTAATAGGGACTTAAAAGCCTCATTTGCAGTTTCTCAATCTCATGAGGTTTGCAGTCCCTATTAAAAATGGCATAGGGAGGTAGCAGAGGTGAAAGCAAATAATCCGTGAATAATCAAATTTGCAAAAGTGAAACCCGCAAATTTGGAGGGTGGATTGTAATGAAACAAAACCAGTGTAGACCACAAAGAGCGTGTAATGATATACACAAGCACAATAAAAACAATAACCTAACAGGAATACAATCCTAGAAGTTTTGATAATGCACAGATGGAGCACCAAATATCCCCACCCTCTACAACCCAGAATGAAAAGAATACCACGATACCAATCCACATGTCTGGCTGTAACATATCTCAATGCTTGAGACAATAAATAAAAGTTTTATCTGCTACTGAAAAGGCAGCGGTTCTGATGCTAGGGGAGCTTTCTTGGGAAGAACACGTCATAAATTTGGACCTACTATAGCAAAGACCCCTTGACAAATTTCCCACCCCGCCACAAACTTTTTTCTCAGGAGGAACATGGAGAGGGGCCTTAGGGTCTTTGTAGGTTCTAACTCTTGAGGTATAGGTATCTTGAGCCATGAAGGGCTTTATAGGTCAAACCCTATCAAGATACTGCTGATCCTGTTGTTCAAGATATGCAGATGTTTAAGGTTGAAGAACCCTGTCAAATCCATTTATTCAGGGAGTTGTTTGGCTGAGAAGAAGCCACTGAAACCATGAAGGTGTGATTCAAGAATGCTCAGATACCAAGGAAGCATCCAGGGTCTGTCTCTTCCCATTGGTTGCCACTTGTCCTGATGGGTCAGTAAACTTAGGGTAGAAGATTTATCAAGAAGAGAGGGATGGAGCTTTGTAAGTGTTTAGCTACTCATAAATAAAATATTGTTTTTGCATTGTCACAGATGAGTCTTCCTCTCTGAAGGTGCTACACTGAATTTTGAAACTTTTTCATGGTAATTTTCCTCATGATTCTTGAACTAGGCACTGCAAAATAAAGCATTTATATTATAAAAGATGTTCCCCATTAACTTACATTACACCAGAAGTGGGACTCTAGATACGTTTGGTCTACAGCTCTCCTCTGTCCTTGCTAGTGTAGCCATTGGTGATAGATTAAGTGGTTGCAATCCAAAAACATCTGGAAAGCCTCAGTTGCCAATCCTTTTATTACACCATTTGTGCTCTTATATTTTCAATCTTATCCTTAACAAATATTTCTTAGGTGTAACACAGTGAATCCCTGTACATGCAAAGTTTTTAATGTGCTTTAGACTGTAAGGCGATATAAAGGATTTGTATTGTTTCTTGATTTTTATATAGGACCTAGTAATTTTATCCTACAAAACCAATTATATGCAAGGAACAACATCTGTCCTTGTTTCTGTTTCCTAAATGCCCCCTATTGGACTGCATTGCAAACTATGTTTGCAATGGGAAATGGAGATATACATTGCAGATTATGATGGTATTGGTGAAAAGTTGGCAGAGACAAGCCAGTGCTATTAGATGCACAAAACAAACCTGGATGTAAATATCTCTGCCTTTTTGAGTATCATGGCTTAGTTCTGTTTTATTCAGCCATGTCTAGAAGTCACTGTGATTTCCTTTCCGCCAGTGATGTGGGTTTCATAGGAGAAACAGAGCTGGAAAATTTTTCAGAGCTCTAAAAACATCTGATTTAGTACATTTGGTTTAACTGTATTTGCTGGTGTATAAGACACACTGACGTATAAGACGCACCCCATTTTTATGTTATTTTCTGGGGGGAAGCTTAATTTGAAAAAATAGAATGGGTCTCCTGTTCTCCCCCTTCCCTTCCATTTGGCAGGGGAAGGGAAAGGAAGGGAGGGAGCTCCAGAGGGGCAAAAAGAAAGCTGCACAAACTTTCTCTTCTCTTCTCCAGAGCTATCTCTTTTCCCTTTCCATGCAAAATGGAAATGAAAGGGGGAGTGGGAGAAGCCTTGCGCAAGGGTTCCTTTCCCCTTCCAAAGCTTCTCCTCCCTTTCCAGTGCATTTTGCCTCCGTGCTGAGAATTTGCATGGTGGCAAAATGCATAGGAAAGAGGTTGGTTTTTGCCAGCTTATAAGACCCAACAGCATATAAGATGCACCCTATTTTTAAATGTTATTTTTGAGGGGAAAAAAGTGTCTTGTATACTGGCAAATACAGTATATTCAAGCACATTCAAAGCTGTAAGTGGAAATCATTTCAATTGGAATATTTGTAAAAATATAAATGAGGATAGCTTGCACTTCTCTTATATTTATTAAAAGGTTACTACATCTGAAAGGACACATTTTTAAAGGTTTCATACCTAAACTGAGTTGCATTTAATATCTGTTATATCAGCAGTTTAACTTTGTTTTGCTGAAGTATAACTGCAGTGAGAGCCAGCATCGTGTAGTGGTTTTGAGTTATAACTCTGAAGACCAAGGATCAAATCCTTGCTCAGTCATGGAAACCCACTGAGTGATCTTGGGCATGGCACAGTCTCCCAGCTTCAAAGAAGGGCAAAGGCAACCCCCTGCAAAAAAAAAAAAAACTTGCAAGAAAACCCATGATAGATTTGCCTTAGGGTCATAGAATCATAGAGTTGGAAGAAACCACAGGGGCCATCCAGTCCTACCCCCTGCCATGCAGGAACCCACATCAAAACATTCCCAATAGATGGCCATCCAGCCTCTGTTTAAAAACATCCAAAGGAGGATCCATCACCACACTCTGAGGCAGCATATTCCACTGCTGGACAGCTCTGACTGTCAGAAAGTTCTTCCTGAGATTCAGGTGGAATCTCTTTTCCTATAGTTTGAATCCATTGCTCCTTGTCCTAGTCCCTAAAGCAGTGGAAAACAAGGCTGTTCCCTCTTCAATATGACATTCCTTTCAAATACTTAAACATGGCTATCACGTCCCCTTTTAACCTTCTGTTCTGCCGACTAAACATACCCACCTCACTGAGCTTGTTTTCCAGACCCTCCACAATTTTGTTCATCCTCCTCTAGACATGTTCTAGATCAGTGGTTCTCAATCTTCCCAATGCTGTGACCCTTTAATACAGTTCCTCATGTTGTGGTGACTGCCAACCATAACATTATTTTCGTTGCTACTTCATAACTGTAATTTTGCTACTGTTATGAATCATAATGTAAATATCTGATATGCAGGATGTATTTTCATTGTTACAAATTGAACATAATTAAAGCATAGTGATTAATCACAAAAACAGTATGTAGTTATATATTGTGAAATATTTATTTCTAATTATAAATAAATGAACTTTTCTCTTGAAGCATGGTGTGGCATGGGTAACAGTCTTAATATAACAACAGTAAACTACATTGCTACATTTTGCAACAGTATGCGAAAAAGCCAGTGTCAGTGTGAAGTTTGAGATTGCTTCTTTCTCACCAGATCAGAAATTCTCAGGGCAGTCTTTGCAAGAGCACAACGAAGATCATCTTCCACAACAAGTCTACTTCTGTATTTAGACTTGATAACCAACAAGCTGGAAAACCCTGTTTCACAAAGATACGTTGTTGGAAATGGAAGAAGAAGGTGCAACACAGTCTCAGACAGAACAGGATATGACTGCAAACACTTGATCCAGAATTTTGTAACTGGCATTGTAGAGAAATCAGTTCTCACTGCATCGCTGTTAATAAGTTCAATGAACTCCTCTTGTGCCGTCTCAGGAACATCTTCAACTTTGACTGTGAATGGGCTTCTAGCAAGTGCAAATGGGGTGTCAGGTAGATTTGGAAAGTACGACGAAATTTTGTCTGCAAGCATGTGCAAGTGTTCTTTCACAGAAATTATCATCGTAATCCTTTTGTCTGGTTCAATGTCGTGTTCCTCAAAGAAAACAGATAAGGTAGGCAACATGTAAATTTTATTTTCATCCAATTTTTTTTTGCCAAAGCTGAAGTTTCATTTGGAATGATCGGATCTTTTCAGACAAATCGAGGCATGTTGCATTTGGTCCTTGCAGTGATAAATTTCACTCATTCAAGATGGCAAAGATGTCAACCAAGTAAACTATTTTCTGCAGTTCACTTTTATCGCTGAAAAGTGCTTCGAACTGCGGTATTGCGTTCTGATTAAAAAACATTTTTAGTTCATCGCGAAGCTCAAAAACACGTTTTAAAACTTTTCCTCTCGAAAACCATCTCACTTCAGTGTGAAATAGCAGAGCATTGTTTGGCGCATCCAGCTCGTTGCACGGTTGTGAAAACAGTCGACTGTTTAAAGTGCTCACCTTTACAAAATTGACAGAACTTATGACGCTTTTCATTACTTCTTGTAACTCTTGTGACAGCGTCTTCGTTACTAATATTTGCCGATGAATCATACAGTGAGTTCCGATCACTTTTGGTGACTCATTCAGTTCCAAACGTTGAAATCCAGATCGACATCCTAGCATAGCTGGAGCACTATTGTGCAAACACCACAAACCTTTTCCCAAGAGATCTTATGCTCTTTCAGAAATGAACCAACTGTGTCAAATACATCACGTGCAGTAGTTGTCATTTCAAGAGGCTTGCAAAAAAGAAACTTATCTTTAAAGTTGCCATCATTAATATACCTCACATAAACCAGTAACTGAACAGTTTGCAACGTCTGTAGATTCATCAAGCTGGATACTAAATATTGGAAATGGAGCAGATTTAATTTCCTGGATTACCTGATCAAGAATATCAGCAGACATGTCATCTGTTCTTCTGCGGGCAGTGTCATTAGATAAGGAAATTGCACTTAATTTCGTAACAAATTCATCTCCGATCATAACTCGAACAATGTCTTTGGCCGCTGGCAACAGTAAATCTTCAGCAATGGTGTGAGGTTTCATAGCTCTGGCGATTCTGAGTGCCCCCAAATATGAAGCTTCAACGGCTGCTACGTTTTGTTTGTGGTACTTGTCACCAGTGTCAAGTCTGGCTTTCTTGAGTTCATCAGCTTTGCTTCTAAAATAGTTGGTATCCTTGCCGGCAAAGCTCAGATGCTTGCTATCAAAATGGCGTTTTAGTTTGTTCAGCTTCATAGATTCGGCTGATAGAACTTCACAACAAGTAACACATTGCAGTTTCTCAATTCCTGCTGTAATTATTGAGGTAAAATCATACTGTAAAAAATCCTCACTATATTTTCTTTTCTTAACATTCTTCTCTACACGATCCATTGTCATGGGATGGTTTGCTAATGAAAATAATATATAACAATAGCTTTAATAATACAAAAGATGATACATGGCATAGTTCAGTCAATACAGTTCATTAAAGTTTCCTATGATTTACCATTCTCTGTGTTGTTGTTTTTTACATACCTGTTATTGTCACAAGGGGGCAGTATTCACATCAACCACAGCTGAATATAAAAAGACTAATCAGCACCCAGATTAAGTTCCCATGGTACAGATATTTTTATTTTTGCACTAGTTGATGATTTTACAGTACATGATTTTACATTTACCCAGTAATTATAATTCATGAAGTGTCGTTTTACCTCCAATACTGCTGCTTTCAACAGAGTTGAAATTTTAGAGGCTGCGGCCAAGTGAAAATGACTCCTACCATTCGAACTTTCTTGTGGGGAGCAAGGCAGCCCACCCTCAGGCTCATGGCACTGGCTGAACCAACCGATTGTGCTACCTGTAGCCCACGACACATGTGGCGAAGTGGCCTCTCTCTGACCCACTGATGCTTCTGCCCCAACGTCCCAAATACACAACACAGGCCATTTCCGCACTGGACTGTTATAGTGCTGTTATTCCACTTTCAACATCCTATGGAATCCTGGGGTTTGCAGAGGCCCTTCCCTAAACTGCAAACCCCAGAATTCCATAGGATGTTGAAAGTGCAATAGCAGTACTATAACAATCCAGTGCGGAAATGGCTACAGTCGCACACCTCCCTCTGGAAAATGCTCAGTCCTCCTCCTACATGCATCTTTTCACCGAGGAAAAAAAATCAGAGGAATCCAAACTAAAAATCTCCCTGCTCTTCAGTTCGTTTCTAAGACCATTGGAAATATGTGTTTTCCGATGGTCTTAGGTGACCCCTGTGAAAGGGTCGTTCAACCCCCAGGTTGAGAACCGCTGTTCTAGATTATCAATATCCCTCTTGAAATGAGGTGCCCAGAACTGGACACAGTATTCCAGATGAGCTCTGACCAAAGCAAAATAGAATGGTACTATTAGTTTCCCCGATCTGGTCACCATACTCCTATTGATGCAACCAAGAATTGCATTGGCTTTCTTGACTACCGCATCACACTGCTGGCTCATGTTCAGCTTGTGGTGTACTGTTGTCCAGCCAGGTGTCTCCCATCCTATATTTGTGCATTTCATTTTTTCTGCCTAGGTGTGGGACCTTACATTTCTCTCTCTGGTTCTTAGCCTCACCATAAGTCAGAAATGACCTGCAGGCATGCAATAACAGCAGCAGCAACATAACTGTAATACCTTCAGCTTCACTCAGTCACTCCCTCTCTGCAATACCTGCCAGTTTATTTTTAAGTGGGGCAAAACTGATTCAGTAGAACTAGCTGAATATTTTATTTCACTAAATGATGGATGTGAGTCTGTGGGCCCAGGTAAATTATCATAATTTGTTTCTGAATGTGTGCCTGTTTGAGGAGCAAAAGGTTATGTGAAACATAAAGAAGCTTAGGAATGTGTTGATTGGTTAGACTGTTCTTCTGCACATTAGGATTTGTCAGTGCTTGTCTCCTTTGAATAATAACTAGAAGTTCATATCCTATTTTTAGCCCATCTAACATGATTGATTACAGTACAGCAGCACAGACAACTATGGATGTGTGTCTCTGTGTGTGTGTGTGTGTGTGTGTGTGTGGTGTGGAAAATTAAGTATAGTATCAGAAAAGTTTCCACTCCACATTTCTGCATTCCACCCAACTCTGCCTTTTTTTTATAGTCAGAATTTCTCCAATTTGTCTCTAGGTGGAAGCTGCCATCAACAAACACCGAGCCCAGCTCCTTTCAGAGCGTTATCGCTTTAACATGGGGCTTCTGATGGGTGAGTTCTCAATTTGCTTTTGGAGAGGGGAGAACATCACACTACTTTCCCTCTAGGGTATTTCTGCATTGCAAGCATTACTGTACCTATTTGGTAACATGGCCTTGTACAATGATTCAGATTCCCACCTATTTCTCTCTTTCCCCTTCCTTTGCAAACATCACCTCATTCAATGTAGGACTTGGTGGGAACAGTGGAGCATAAGAACAGCCACCCTGGAATAGAAGCCCATAGGTCTGTTCCAGTGGAGAAGAAAATGCGGCCCTCAATGTTATTGGAATTCAGCTTCTATCATTTTTCAGCATTTACTGTGCTGATTAGGACTGGTAGGATTTACAGTTCAATAGCATCTAGAGGGTTCTTTGTTCTCAACCTCTACTATCTAATCCAGCATTCTGCTTTGCAAAGTGGCTCACAGGGGGCCTCCAGGATGCCAACAAGCAGGGCTTGAGAAAAAAACGCTCTCCTCTGCTCCTACACCCCCAGAAACTGGTCCTGAGTATCATACTGCTTCTGAATCTAGCGACTGTGTAAATCTGTTGTAACTAATAACTCTTGCTAAGCTCATCTTCCATGAGTTTGTCAAATTGGTCTTTACAGTCATTTGTGCTACTGGGCACTGACAGTCAATTCCATAAACCCAATTAGATGAAGAAGTACTTTCTAAAGAGGTAACTAGGTCAATCTGTGATTGATTGCAATTATATTTCACCTTTTTCACAAAAACCACAACGAGTCCCACAGCACCTTAAAGACTAACACATTTATTCCAGTGTGCATTTTGATGGATTCTTCAGATGTATGAAGTATTATCCAGAATTTCATTCATATACAATATGGATGGTTGCAGGTAGGATTGTAAACAATGAAATTAGATTTTATTTAATCTAGTTAATGAAAAGCAGGCAGAACTTTGTTTTCTGATCTTGGGATGGGTTAACTCTGTTTTGGGCTTCCATTGTGATAATGCCTATCTTGCCCATCATATTCAAGAACTGTTACTTTGAAACCTTCCCTGTAAGATGTTTACTATACCAGCACATTTCAAGGATTACTAGAGACTCAGGCCATTTCTGCACTACACTCGTATTCCACTTTCAACATCCTATGGAATCCTGGGGTTTACAGTTTAGGGAGAGGCTGGCTGGCTCCTCCCTAAACTGCAAACCCCAGGATTCCATAGGATGTTGAAAGTGGAATAATCACGCTATAAGAGTATAGTGTGGAAATGGCCTCAGTTATGCTATATGCTTTCCATCATTACCCTGTGAGCCAGGGATTCCCAGTGTGTAACTAAGACAGGAACCAAATGTTGGTGCATGGCTAAGAATCCATGGGATTCTTTTTCAGCAGCCATTTTATCTACCCCTGTTTCCTCAAGTAACGTTGGCCACGCTGGAATACTGCAGAAACCAGTACTGCACTATCTTTTTGTCTCCTCCCTTACTCTGTTCTAATCAGACTTCACAGATACAGAAACACTTTGTTTTAGACAGAGACCCAGCTTCAGCAGCCATAGCTGTTTGCACTATTCCTGATTATAGAGGTCATGTTTATTCATCCTTCCCAGGGATCAGTGAGACACATCTGATGAAGCCAACACTGGCGAGAGCTACCATGTGTTTTGTTTTTGTCTGTTGCAGGAGAGGCACGGAGCAAGCTGAAGTGGGCTGATGGGAAAATCATTAAGAATGAGGTGGACCTGCAGGTATGGCCGGAGCCTGGTGATCACTCTTGGGATTTGGCTTAAACACTGCAACAGGATTTAAATATTCATTCATTCATTTGTTACATTTATCTCCTGCCTTTCTCCCAGTGGAATACATGGAATAATATCTGGCTCTTCTTCTCCACTTTATCCTCTCAACAACCCTGTTAGATAGGTCAGGCTGAGAGTGTTACTGGCTCAAGGTTACCTAGTGACTTGAACTTGGATTTCCCAACATTGTAACCACAGAACCGTAAGGATATTTAGTGGGAGGAAACTGCCTTATTCTGAGTCAGATTGTAATTCTGTCTTGCTTAGGCTTGGCAGTGGCTCCCCATGGTCTCAGACATGGAAGGCTGTTTTTCATTGGCTGTGACCTAATTTTTCTAACTTCACTCAGCCTTTTAACTCAGTGGGCCAGTTACACTCTATCAGCATAAACTACATCAGAGGATCATTGTGAGAATATATCACAGAGTGGACAGAGCCAGGGCTCTATCTTCTTGTATGGGCTCAACCTAAGAAAGACAGCTGCTGCATCAGTAACTGGACTTGCAAATGTGTATGGTTGTGCAGACCAAATGATGTCAAACTACGCCTTTTCTTGCGTAGGCTGTGTATAGAGAGCCCTTTCCCACAGAGATTAGGTTTAGAATAGGAACTGTGGCATATTTGGCTGGAGAGGTTATCTTAGGGAGCTGGATGAAATCCAGAGTGCCCATCCAGATAGTTCCCCCTGTGCTCATTCAATCTCCCTTCTTTTCCCTGCAGGTTCTCCACTTGTTGGGCCCTAAGACAGAAGCTGACCTGGAAAAGAAAGCCAAGGTAGTATTGTTTGCCATCTTCTTAGCCTTTTTACTTCTAGGAGTATGTTTGTGGCTTATGATCTGTGTGTGTAGTTAAGAAGGCAGATCTGTCTTTCTAAATCAACAGTGCTTTAGTACAGAGCAGGGAACCTTGGAACTTCTAGGTGCGTGGGATTTCAAATCGCAGAAGCCCTAGCCAGCATGGCCAATAATAAGATGTTATGGGAGTTGTTGTAGGGAAGGTCAAACCTCTCTCTCTTCCCACATTCCCTCTCCCTCCCATCCTCTCCCCCAACCCCATCACTGTCAGACTATGCTGTTATCTCACTCTTGGTATGTATGCCCATGCTTAAGGCAGGATAAAGATGGATTTGTTATAGTGTTAATAGATAGTGTGGAAAGGCCAAGGAGTCATCTCTCCTACATGCTCCAATACCTTAAAACACCTTTTATTGCTTCATTCCCTTTTGTTCTGTCTGCCTGGTTCTGAGAATAAGACACTGTTGCAAGCTATAATTTCTATTGCGTGTCATAAGTCTGAGACATCAAAAATCATAACTTTGCTTATGCTTATGACTCCTGGGCTTGCTAGGAACAGGACAGCTAATAAAACAAAGGCAAAAATTTGGTTCTCTGTTCTGATTGTTTATTTTATTTATATCCTACCATTCTCCCAGTGGGGACTGTAAGGCAGCTCACAATATGAATTAAAACCAAATACAGTTAAAACCTCAAGAAGATTCTGTCTTGTCAGGGAGATGAATTTAGTCATTGGATCCAGCAAAGCGTGTCAGTAGAAGTCAATTTGTGTTGCTTTCACCTTCCCTGACCTGAGAATCCTGCAAAAAAGTTGCCCTGATAGTTGTCTCTAATTATAGTAAAAGGAAGCAATTCACCTGGCATGGGGAAAATGGCCAAAAGTATTCAGAGCACATGATACCCATTAGAGTACAGTCCAAGGAGAAAGCTAAGCACCATTTAACTTCTCAAATGGGAAATTCTGTTTATCTGGACATCATACTCTCTCGTCTGGAACAGTGACTGTTCCTGCCAGTTCCTTCTCTTTTAACAATAGCCCCTGAAGCTTTTCCTGTAGGTTATTTTCATGCAGGGAGAAAAGAGCTTAATCTCATATTTTTTTGTGTTGTTGGCCATGGGTGTCTTTAAAACCTAAGCTCCTGTTAACCCTATATGGCTCAAGTCCCAGCAGTTTGGCAGACTGTATCTCCCTGTATGAATTGGCCCACGCTCTGAGATCATCAGAGGGGCCCTTCTCTCAGTCTCAACACCCTCACAAGCACAGTTGGTGGGAATGCAAGAGAAGGCCTTCTCAGTGGCTGCCCCTAGACTCTGGACCTCCCCATTCAGAGATGCCAGAATGGCCTCTTCCTTGTTGTCCTTCCAGCAGCAGGCCAAAACCTTTTTATTCAGGCAGGCGTTTTAATACAGAAAGTTTTAAAGGGTTGGGGGGGGTGAAGTTCTGTTTTAGTTTTAATATTGTTTTCTTTCTTTTGAGCTGTTTTAGTTCTTTAGCAATTTAGAAATACTGTTCATATGTTTTTAAATTCTGTTATTTTAAAATGTGAGCTGCTTTGAGGCCCAATTTTGGGTAAAAAGCAGGATGCAAATATAATAGCAACAACAACCGTTGAGGCTTGATTGAAGCAAGGAAAATTCAGTGGCTGTTCTTGCTTCCTTTCTCAGACCCCAAAGTCCCGTGCGGCAGAGCCAGATAAGAAGGGGAAGGCAGCTGTGGTAGAAAATGGTAAGGCCTTTGCTGGCTCTGGTAGCTGGCACCTGTCTGGCCCTGGCATGCCCAGCTCTGCAGCCTTTCAGCACCAATCTTCTCTGTCTCATTGAAGGATACACAGAGCTAGTCTGAAAGAATATTGGCAGCAATATATTCTTGCAGATTGCCATGATGCACAGTCTCTCTCTCTCTCTTTCTCCCTCTCTCCCTCTCTCGTTTTTAATTTGCTGTCCTGGAAAATTCCTCTCACCTGCTGAGAGCTTCAAGTCCTGAGCTTTGATTGAGATTGTGAATGTCCCCTAGTGCCCCCAGGAGTAATAGTTGCCACTATGCAGAGTAACTGTATCTGCTATAAACCTGAGTCTTTTATAGAAGCACAGAATAATAGAGTTGGAAGAGGCCATCCCGGCCATCCAGTCCAACCCCCTGATATGCAGGAACACACATCAGAGCGCTCCCAACAGATGGCCATCCAGCTTCTGTTTAAAAACCTCCAAAGAAGGAGACTCCACCACACTCCCAGCCAGTGCATTCCACTGTTCTCAAATGGGATATTTTGTGGTTTGAGCCTCTCTGGACATCACACTCTCTCGCCTGGAGCAATGACTGTTCCTGCCAGTTCCTTCTCCTTTAACAATAGCCCCTGAAGCTTTTCTGTAGGTTATTTTCACGCAAGGAGAAAAGAGGTTAACCTCATATATTTTTGTGTTGTTGGCCATGCATATTCCATTGTAACTTTAAAAGTGGCTTTTGCTTATTTTATTGTTTATATATTTCTTGTTTTTGCCAGCTGCTTTTTTCCCCTGTGTTACATGTACAGAGGTGCTTCAGTCTCAGACTCCAAGACACTATCTCTCTCCCTCTCCCTCTCTCTCGTTCTATCTATATATTTGAGTTTATTATCTTACAAAACAAAAAGTTATACACACCATATCATAACAGTATACCCAACATTTAATTAACCACTCATATACATACAATATTTCCTTCTTTTTTGCCCCCTCCCACCCCCCACCCACCCAGGGGACGGTGTAACTTATTAGTTTCCTTTTTTTCTGATGTGGAAAATCATTTTAACTGTTTCCTTCACTTTCTTATACCCCACTCTTTCCTGAACAAACTCAATCATTAATCTTCAATAACTAAACCAGACCTCCTCTTTCCTTTAACTAAAATATACCCTTCTTTTTTCAAACTCCAAGACACCTGTCTGAAACACTGGAAATTGCTGCCACTGCCATAGAACTAGAGTGGTGAACATTTTGCTTTCCATATGTTTTGGACTCAAATTCCATCATCTCTGTTCAGTGGTCATGCTGGCTGCAGCTGATGGGAACTGAAAGTCCAGAACATGTGGAAGACTAAAGTTTGCCCACTCTTGCCATAGATAATACTAAGCTAGGTTGAACAATGATCTAACTGTATCAGGCAACTTTTTCTCTGAGGAGCTCTCCCATTCAGGTGCTGAGGAAACCCAGACTTCAGTTGTAAGGCTGCATCATGTGTCATCAGAGCCTGAAGACATTCCTTTTTTTTTAGACTACTACTCCCAGAATCTTCCAGCTAGTATGGTCATTGGCCATGCTGTCTGAGGGTTTCTGGGAGTTGTAGTCCAAAGAAGTAAGCTTTCCTTTTTGCATTTCAAAGCATAGCCTGGTTTAGCTTGTAATGCTGCTGGAGACAAGGACTGTGAGATTTCAGTCTGATGTTTTCCTTTGGATGCTGGTAATCCCTCTCCATTGTGATGGCTTTTCTGCTCTGCAGACCTTTTTAAAAAGGAATGAAGATGAAATGGTCATTTTACAGGCAAAATGACAGATGCCTTCCATGAGGAGTTGACATATGTAATTTATTTATCAATTTTTATACAAAATAGCATAAACTCTGACCGTCATTTTTAATGTAGACATTAACTAAAATTAAAACACCATACTAAAACAATAAATTAAAAAAAGACTAAACATTAACATACTAAAACATAAAAGGACTATGACCTCCCCATCCAAACTATAATGATAAAGAGAAAATAAGAAAAGACTGAAAAAATATTATCTACCATTACAGATCCACCTAACCAAACTACTAATATGCATATCCATAGATTATTGTGTCATTTGATTTCTTATTGCTCAAAAAGTCCATAAATGGTTTCTAGTCTTTCAGAAACTCTTCAGTTGGCTTATCCTTTAAAATCCACATTAATTTGACTGTTTGGGATAGTTCAGCTAGTGTTTCAGTCAACATATGTAGTTGTTGATGTTGGTCGGAGGTGATAACAACAGGGAATGTGGAAGGAGCCCAGTAAGCGGGTGAAGGAATTAGAGGTGGATATTGCTTCAAAGAGGGATGTTTTGAAAATCCTGCTTCTTAATTCTCTGGCCTCTGTGCTAATGGAGTCCCAACTCAAACTATTTCCTGCAGGTGATGTGTACCAAGAGACAAAATCTCTCATGGAGCAGCTGAGGGGCGAAGCCCTTAAATTCCATAAGCCAGGTAAAGTATGTTAAATGGTCCTTGCTCCTGCCAGAGTCTGGGTGGCATTAGATACTCTGGAGTGCATTTATCTGATTCTTCATCCGAGTTCTCTAAATATTTCAAGACCCATGAAAACTTGAGGCCCAGCCTGCAGAAGAAAGGTGGCCTGGGGTAGTAAAAAGAACTATATTCAGTAGTGTTGCTCTTGAGCAGCTGGTTGCACAAAAGAAATTGATAGGATTGTGCTTGAGGATTTAGGAACTTAGTGAAAAAACTTATTTATTGGGACATTCATATACTGCCAGTTTATGACAAGTCAAACTAGAAATTCCTTACATTTAAAATATAAGTTGTTCCAAATGCTAAAGCAAACTGCATCATAACAGTATACTTCCTGGCTAAATTGCAGGGGATTTGGAGGTTTTGCATTTCCTCCAAATGGTTTTTCACTTAGTACTTGGACGCCAGCACTGGATTTCTCTCCGGAGTGAAATTTGGCCCTGATTCTATGAATCCTCAGTCAATATGGCCACTAGTTGTGTGGACAAGGGAACTCTGGGGCTACAGTCCAAAAGGTCACTTTGTCATCTCTGGGTAGGGATGGCTTATCCCATTTGCTAAACTGCATAGACTTTGCAGCCAAGAGTGGCAGCTTATTAAACAGGCAGCTGGGCAGAAGTTAGCATAAAATATTTCCAGTTTTGTAACTCAGGTTTTTCAGGGCACAGAAGATGGACTTTTAGTGCAAATTCCACAACCAGTAACTAATTTTCTCTCACCCCTGTCCTGTGTGTTGACATGTTCCTTACTTCTCCAGGTGAGAACTACAAAACTGAAGGCTACATAGTCACGCCCAACACCATGAAC
Source organism: Ctenosaura bakeri (assembly GCA_948474755.1). NCBI lineage: Eukaryota > Metazoa > Chordata > Lepidosauria > Squamata > Iguanidae > Ctenosaura > Ctenosaura bakeri. The sequence continues at coordinate 186,491 of CAOLHI010001275.1, forward strand.
CTCCTGAAGCAGCATCTGGAGATCACGGGTGGACAGGTGCACTGAGAGTTGGGACTGCTTTTCTTTTTCACTGTGGAGACTGGGTCCATGTAGCTGCTGGCTTCTGTAACTTGTAGTTTCTCAAGCCCTGTGAAACCTCATGCACATCTGAGGCACCTAAGTTGTTCTTTTGGGAAGAATGACCCCACTATGGTTTGCCACTGGGGCCCCCAGCCTATCAGTTCTGGCTCTTTCCCGTTATACTTTTTTTAATGTATACATGAGTGAGTGTGTGCGCGTGAGTGTATATGTATGTATGTGTATGCTTGCATAGAGGCAGAAGACGTTATTTTTTGGACAATAACTGTCAACATTCTATGGCCATATGCTGACTGGGGGATTCTGGGAATTGTCATCCAAAAAAGCAAGTTTTTCCTAGCTCAGCAGATGTACGTGTATTGACTTACTGGATTAGCTATCATCCAAAGGAGATAACTTGACTAACACTTTTGAGGTATCTTCTGCTCTAGGTGTCAATCATTTCCTCCTGAACCCAATGGCATCCTACACATTGGTCACGCCAAAGCAATCAATTTCAACTTCGGTTTTGCCAAGGTGAGAGATTTGGATCTGTGTATGTGTGTTCAGGTTTTTCTTGAATTGTGGGCTCAGGTAAGATGAGAAATGGACAAAGTGAGGCAGGATTCCTCTTATGTGCCTCCAAGTTTGTTTATTAGCAAGTAATGCTCTTCCTCTTCTCAGATTTTCTTTAGCAAGTGTGTGTGTGGTGAGGGGGGAGTGTAGCTCAGTGGTAGAATACATGCATTGGCTGTATGTGATCCCAGGACTGATTCATGAAGGGATCTCAAAAAGGCTGTGCCTAAGACTTGGAGAGCTGTTGTCAATCAGAGTAGATGATTCAGAGCTAGAGGAACTGATGTTCTTTCCCCAACAAAAGTGACTCCTCTACTGTTGTAAAGTGTTTTCAAGTCAATGCTGACTTTTGGTGACCCAGTCTGAGGTTTCTCTTGGCAAGATTTGTTTAGAGAGGGTTTGCCAGTGCCTTCCGCTGAGGTTGAGAAAGTGTGAGTTGCCCAAGATCACTCAGGGAGTTTCCATGGCCAAGCAGGGATTTGAATCCTGGTCTCCCAGAGTCCTTGTTCAACACTGAAACCACTATTGTGTAACCTGAGCCTAATACTGAATTTTCTTTTCATCCAGCTCATTCCTCTACACATAGCCCTGTTGGTTGGAGGAATCTGGGAGCTGTAGTCTCAATGTTGTCATGGCGTAGTAGATGGGTGAAATTGGGTGAAATTGGCCATCCTTGCACTACACTATGATGTAACTTCATATGTGAACAGGATCGTAGAGTAATGGTTTTCAGGCATCAGGTCAAGCCTTTCTTTCCCCTTCTCCCATGTTTTGATGCTACCCCTTTGTCCATCTCTCTTTCTTTCCTGTATGGAAAGGGAAGAATGGGTCTTCTTATTCTTTCTTCCTCTCCAGGCAAACGGCGGAATTTGCTTCCTGCGGTATGATGACACAAATCCTGAAAAAGAGGAGGAGAAGTACTTTACAGCCATCCGTGACATCGTGGAATGGTTAGGTACGCACACCCAATGGGAAGAAAATGGAGCTGCTGTGGAATCAGACAACCTGTCTTCTGGAGTGGGCTTGTGGGGCGGGGGTGAGAAATAAGGCTTTTGGCTTTGCTGGTCTCCACCCCAGGTTAGCACATTTTTTGCACTCTAGCTTGCACCAGGGTTTTAAAAAGTTTCTGTTTTGGGCCACAAACCTCAGAATCCCTAGTCAGCATGGCCAGTGGGCATGAGAGTTGTAATCCTAGAAGCACCACAGAGCCATCACCTGCAGTCTGAAGTGGTGTGATGCAGATGTTAAGTCCATCTTCATTGAGTCATGGCCACAGCTTAGGCCATTTCCGCACGAGACTGTTATAGCGCTATGATTCCACTTTCAACATCCTATGGAATCCTGGGGTTTGCAGTTTCGGGAGGGGTCAGCCGACTCCTCCCGAAACTGCAAATCCCAGGATTCCATAGGATGTTGAAAGTGGAATCATAGCGCTATAACAGTCTCGTGTGGAAATGGCCTTAGACAAGTTCCTGTTTGGACTATGATTCCCAGAATCCCTCAGCAATTGATCGTACTGCCTGGCTGGATTTGTGGGAGTTTTAGACGCAAACAGAAAGTTTTTTAAGCTCCAACATGAAACCTGAGTATAAACCCAGGGGTGGGGAGCTAGGTGTGCTGGTGATGGCATCTTCATCTGAACTCAGGAGATGGTAACAAAATGGGAATATGGGATGAATGGAAAAGTTGCTCCTTAGATATGTACTTGGTTATGATAGTAGAGACTGGCACAAAGATGGATTGGCTTTCTCATGACTGGACATTAATTTTTCTCAGGCTATACTCCTTATGCAGTGACGCATGCGTCCGATTATTTCGACCAGTTGTACACCTGGGCTGTGGATCTCATCAGGAGGTGAGAAGCATAGTTGCGTCAGGGACTTGGAAGAAAAAGCTCCCATCCCAACTTCTCCCTGTGCCTCCGCAGAGTGTCCCTTCTTGTATGCTTTTTGTTGAAGGGGCTAGAGGAACATCTGTCTGTAACACATCTGATCTCCTTCCTGTCTAGGAGCATGTGTTCCTTGTCATTGTGGCTGATGTCTCTTTTCCCTTCCCAGGGGCCATGCTTATGTTTGCCACCAGAAGGTAGAAGAAATCAAAGGGCACAACCCACCCCCCTCCCCATGGCGGGATCGGCCAGTTGAGGAGTCGCTCCTGCTTTTTGAGGTAGTGGCATTTCATGTGAGCAAACTAGGGGTGTGTGGCTCTACCTGTGCGTTCAGGCTGGAATTGAAATATCCTTGGGTTCTTCTGTGTGTCTGAGGTCTCCAGAATTCTTTGCTGTAGTCAGTGATGAGTATCTTCACTTTTTTGAAATTCAGCAATCTCAGCTTCTTAGCTGTTTATTCTTTTCCACCAACAAGCTTCTGGCCCTCATGGGTGCATCTATAATGATTGATGAAGGCTCAGAAAATTGTACAAGTCTCAGTAGCCAAGAGAATTGTTTTGCATATTCTTCCACTCTCCTTTTGTGGTTATTGGCCCTTTATCTTAATCCCTGTGCATTCCCTCTTCATCTGTTCTCTTCTATTACTAACTTGTCCTCATCCAGAATACTACATTCTTTGAAGTACCTGAACTTTGGAAACATAGGTCCTGGTACAAAATACCAGTAATTGCAATTCATGTATTTTGACTTACATGCTTTGGGTTTCATTGGCGTGCGTGTGTGTGCGTGTGTGCGCGTGTATATATGTGTGTGTGTGTGTGTGTGTGTGTGTGTGTGTATATATAGTGGGGTGGAATCTTCACCTTGTAACTAGCTGGTCCAAAGCTCCAGTGTCTGTTGTGTCTCCACAGGACATGCGCAAAGGAAAGTTTGCAGAGGGTGAGGCCACATTGCGCATGAAGCTGGTGATGGAGGATGGAAAGATGGACCCTGTTGCATACCGTATCAAATACACCCCACACCACCGCACTGGAGACAAATGGTATGCAAGATACTTTGCTTGGTGAAATTCACATTGGATGGGACTGCATTGGACACTGAAATATTTTCTTTAATGCTGTTGGGGCAGAGAAAATATAAGGGGAAGGAAGGAGTTTTGATTTATGTTCTCTGTTGGGGTTGGTGTGCCATAGCATTTGTGACTTGGAAATATTGAGCAGTAGAAGTTTGTGCTGGGTCTTATAGTCTGCAGAGAGAGTGCTTTAAAACATGTATAGAGTGTTATCCTTTTGGTCATAAGGTGAAGGGAACATATTTGTAGGTAGTAAGGTTGTAGCAGAGTTATTCTTCTCATGCTGTCTAGGGGGTTCTGGTAGTCCACAAGAATAACTTTTTTGCAGGCTCTGAGTTGTGGGAAACTGAAGCCATTGGGGGGGCATGGTTGGCTGTCTGTACTTAAAAAAAGAGAGAGAGAGAGAGAGAGAGAAACTGTGGGGAGGAAGTAGCTGCTTCCCAATTGAAGTGGCTGGTTCTGGGTATCTGAGCTTGTGGCTGCCCTTGGCATTGCAGGTGCATCTACCCCACCTATGACTACACGCATTGCCTCTGTGACTCCCTGGAGAACATCACTCATTCACTCTGCACCAAAGAATTCCAGGCCAGGTAAGACACAATAAACTGTCCAAAGGAGAATTAAGCAAACAAACAAAAAAGATAATGGCCATGGCTTTTAGGGAAGTCCCTTATCCCAAGGCTAGGGAACCTGTCATCCTTCAGACGTTGTTGGATTCCATCAGCCTGAGCCAGTGTGACCTGTGACCTCTGAAAGTTGTAGTCTATCAACACCTGGAGGACTGAAGTTTCCCCACTTTTGACTTTTTCCAATAAAGCATTGGTATGGCCACAAATTTCTGGACGCACATGCTGCGATGGCTTCCATATTGTATGCACGCGCGCGAGAGAGAATCTGATCAGAGTATTAGGGCCTTTCCATAGTACCCTGTTATAATGCTATTATTCCACTTTCAGCATCCTCTGGAGTTCTATGGTTTGCAGTTTAGGGAGGGGCCTTTAGAATTCTCAGCCAGAGACCTCTTTGGCCTCAGTAAACTACAAACCTCAGAATTCCACAGGATGTTGAAAGTGGAATAGCAGCACTATAACAGTGTAGTGCGGAAAGGCCCTTAGTCTGAACTTTAAAGGAGCTGTCGCAAGTACTGAATCCTACTTCCAGAATCAGTTCAATCTCTTAGATAGCTCCCTTAAAGTTTGCATTAAAACCTGGAATGGATTCACCATCTCTCTGATATAGAAACTACCAGTTATCACTGTGTAGAGATGCCTTTAGTTCTCTGCAGAAGAGTAGAAACTGCTATGTAGAATGAAATTTAGCATCTTAAGGATTCTGATTTTTACCTCTACTGGAAGATGGATTTTTAGCCCTCATGGTTAAAAAAGGAGAGGAGTTGACTTGGTCTCTGCTCTTACTCCATTTGTTCCTGAACCTCTGCTCCTGAGCTAATATTGTTTTGCTAAAAAGCAGACTGGTTGTGAAAGCCCAGAACATTTGACAAAAATGGAGATACATAAAAACATGTCTCTTATCAGCCTGAGGCTTGGGTCTCCTCTTCTGTGTTACACATGCTCTGACAGGTGCTGCTGCTTCCTTCTCTCCTGGCAGACGCTCCTCCTATTTCTGGCTTTGCAATGCCCTGGATGTATACTGCCCTGTACAGTGGGAGTACGGGCGCCTTAATCTCCTCTACACAGTCGTCTCCAAACGGAAGATCATTCGCCTAGTCGAGACAGGGGCAGTCAGGTAAGGAGCAGATTTGGCCAGGCTTTTCTGTGTACAAGGGTGGGGGTGGGGGGGATAGGCAAGAATAGCTTGAGCAGGTGCTGGGCTTCCTGCTCCTCACTGCTGGTATTGCCTTTGCAGGGACTGGGATGACCCACGGCTCTTTACACTGACAGCTCTGCGGCGCCGAGGCTTTCCCCCAGAGGCAATCAACAACTTCTGTGCTAGGGTAAAGGCATACAACGTGGGGTGTAGGGTGATGCTGCAAGTGGATGCCTGAATATTGGTGGAACAGGATGTTGCTACAGAGTTGGGCTGGAGTCTTGTGGGATGAGGAGCTTCAGCATAATTATTGGTCTTGAGTGGCCCCCTGAGCAGCTAAACACACTGGGAGCATCCCTCCTGTGCAGGTGTTGGTGATTGCTCTGCACAAGGCTGGATGGATGGCTTTAGAAAGGGATGGGCAATTGGAAGCCTGATTTCAAAAACCCACTGTGGTTGACTATTTCTGATCAAGAGTGATCTTCCTTTCTTCTGGCAATCCTGTTGGGAGGGAGAGGGAAAAGAAAAGTGGGTCATAGAAGAGAGAGAGAAAAAGAGAGAAATCAAAGGGAGTGGGAGTATGGGTGAGTGAGACAAACAGAAAACAAAGCATTGGGCAGTGGTGGCTGGTAGCTTCCATGTTGGTGAAGTGATGAATCTGCTCCAGGTTTTAGTCTAAACGTTACAAGTTGCTGAGCCTAGTTTTGGGGATATGGGTTCTCACCTTGTATAGAAGCATGAATGTATGCAGATTCACTGGCCTGTGGAGAACACATGCATGTGTGTGAGAGGGTGCATGAGGGAGGGAAGAGGAACTTCTACTGACCTCTGTCTTAAGTGCTGTCTCTTGCTGATATGGAAGCCCTGACAAGTTACTCCTTGAGCAGATGTGAAAGATACGTAGCTTTCGAGATGTTGTTAGACTCCAGCTCCCACCAGTCCTGCCCAGTGTAGTGGTGAAGAATTCTGGGACCTGCACTTTGCAGCTGGGACAGGGGAGCTGCACAGTTTCCACTTTTACTTTAGGGGGTGATGTTCTTTGCAGAAGAGCAGTTCCTTACTCCTGCTTTAGAAGACAGACTGGACTAGGAAGCCTGTTGGATAGTTATTGAGCAGCCTGAGCAGGCATTCTCAGCTGCTTCAGTCTTGCTGACTCCTTAGTCTTAGTAAGACCATCAGAACAGCTGGGCTGGATGAGAGCAAAGGCCTATCTAGTCCAGCATTCTTTTTCCCACAGTGGCTGCCAGGATGCCCAGGGGGAGTCCACAAGCAGGGCATGAGGGCAGCAGTACCTTCTTTTGCAAGTTCTTCAGCCAATGTAGTACGAGGGTGGTTTTGTTCTGATACTCCAGACTGGAATCCACAGCCATCATGACAAGCAGCCTTATCCTCCATGAAGTGGTATTTCTGTAGAATGACTCTGGCCTGTTTGCCTGACTTTCACATTCGAACAGGTGGGCGTGACAGTCGCTCAGTGCACCATGGAGTCCCACATGTTGGAAGCCTGTGTGCGGGAAGTGCTGAATGAACAGGCGCCACGGGCCATGGCCGTGTTGGAGCCATTGCGGGTGACCATCACCAATTTTCCTGAACCCCACAAAGTAAGTTTGTGATTTTTAGAAATGGAGGAGATGATGGAATGGCTGCCTTACCTGCCTCTTGGGGCCTGGTTGTCTCTTAGCAGCCCTGGAGCACACATCCAGCAATGATTCTCTCTTCCTTCCAGACCATTGACGTCCTTGTACCCAATTTTCCTGTGGATGAGACCAAAGGCTTCCACAAAGTCCCCTTCCAGCCAACTGTCTTTATTGAGCAGAGTGACTTCCGTGAGGTGAGTCTGTGAGGAACTGTATAACCCTGCTGTTGAAACAGCTTCACTAATTACCGGTCCACTTCTGGACAGAGGGCTGGTTATGACCTTTAAAGCGCTATATCTCCCTATATGGGCCTGCCTGAGCTTTAAGATCTTCAAGGGAGTGCTGTATTTCTCTCCAACAAATATCACAGGGCATTTGGTGAGGCTGAAGGAAGTAACCTTCTCAGAGGTTCTTCCCAGACTATGGAATCCCCTCCCAGGAAGGCTTAGTTGGGTCTCTGCTCTCTTTCCACTGGCAAGCAAAACGCCTTTTATTTAGACAAGCCTTCAACTTTTAATTGATTATGACAGATAGGTTTTGTAATGGAGAGTGCTTGACTTCTTATCTTTACATTTTAAATATTTTTAAAAAAAAATTAATTTTAATATGTTTAACAGCTTTTAATTTTTTTGTACTATACATTGTTTTAGTTTCATTTCATTCATTGTAAGCCACATCCCATAGTGAGAGGAGGACAGGACATAATATAAGCCTAAATGAAGAAAGTGAGAGAATGAAGGAAGATAACCTTTGTGTTTCTAGACATAGAACTGGGATTGAGGAGTTACTGCAATATGGTATGCACCCTATTTAATTGTCATCTGGATGTGCCTCATCCAGTTGCAGGATTCTGAAGTGGGCAAGACATTGCCTGTTTCTTCATGGGATGTGATTCCAATCTAGACAAGTGTGTTTTGTTGTATCTGCTAATTCATGGATGAGGAATCTCCACAGGCTATGGGAAAGCCAGTACATTTACTTTAAAAACAGCTCTTCCAGTACAGCAATGAGTGCATAGGTGAGGAACTTGTGACTGTTGTGTGGATTCTAGCTCCCATCTGCCCCAGACAATATGGCCAGTGGTCAGGAATAATGGGATGAGTAGTCCAATATCCCAAAGCTTCCCCTCCTTCACACTTATTCCTGTATAGGAAGGGAGAGCTTTCAGGTAAGTGTCTTCAGTCCAACCACCATCTCTGGAGACTTGGTCCCTGCTGTCTGCAGTCAGTCGGATCATTCCTCTTGATGCAGTTACGTGTAACTCCTGCGTTCTCTGGGCAAGGGCCGTGCCTGCACTGCAGATTAATTCATTTCTCTTGGATGAACAGTTTGCTCCTGTAACTTGCAGTATATTTGAATTTGGCGTTGGCCCACTGTGTGGCTACATCTCTTGTCCTTGTGCCAAAGCAGTGAAACTGCTGCATTATATAAAATCTTTCAGTTGTGGGGAAGGCTTGTAGGCAAACTTCTGTTTCTCTCACATCGTGCAAGAAATCTAGAGTCAGAACATCCCCAACAGCTGGCTGTCTGATCTCTGGCTGAAAGCCACCAGTAAGAGAGAGCCCCGCACCTCCAATAAGGGGGTTCCATTTTTGAACTGATACCTGTTGAACTTACTGTTGAGCTCCCCCTTTTTCATCTTTTTCTTAAGAACAGTGCACAAAACAAAAAAGAGTCTGAACTGAGCTTGCACAACTAGGCCTCCTCTGATCCTGCCAAATTGCTAGTGACCAAAATGCAAGATCCACGTCTTCTGCTCCATACTTCAGCAAGCTGACCACTTGTTATCCATTTTGTCATGTACTTTATTCATAAAGTCAGAATAATGGTCTTCTTTGATCTGGTGCAACAATATTACAAAAGAATACCTGTACTGCCCAGTATAAACCTTAACATGTGTATATTCTTGTACTCCCAACCATCTTATTATTGTTGTTGTTGTTGTTATCGTCATCATCATCAACAACAACATGCCACCTTTCTCCTGACAATAGGACTCCAGGTGGCTAGCAACATTAAAGCAGTACAAATTAAAATGTCCATGAAAGTATAAATATAAAATATAAGTATAAATATAAAATTAAAAAAACCAATTAAACCATTTATGAAGTTAAAACATTACATAATGAAAAATATCAAAAACATTACAAAACTATTCCAATCTTAAAACAGACTCACAGAGCATCAGTAGTCCAAACCCAGTCAATTTATAAAAGTCTGATAACACAAAAATGTCTTAACATGTCATTGGAAGAAGAGCAAGGAAGGGGCCATTTTGGCCTCTCCAGGGAGGGCGTTTCAAAGTCTGGGAACAGCCACCAAGTAAATCATTTTTTTTAAAAAAGCCTCTCCTTTTTACTCTTCATTTGTGGACTACATCACACAGAATCCCCTGCCAGCAAACCATTTATTTGTGCTAACTGTGAACAATGGATTTTTTAATCCAACACATCTGGCAAGGACCAGGTTGGGAAAGCCTGGTATGAACAAGTTCATCTGTCTTATAAACTGTCAACAGATGTTATAACTGCATCATCTGCAATATTAACATATAGTTATGGAAGGTACAGATCATGGTGCATTGTTGGTTGTTCTGAAAGTATACTAACCATGTCCTTACCTTGGCCAGGTTTCATCAGAAGCAGTAACTCTGCCACCTTCCCATGATTGATGATTTTTGAGTGGAAGTAGAATCTGCTCAAACAGAATGTTGGCCTGTTACTGCCTTGGTTTCAGCTTGTGGTCCTCCAGGTGGTGTTAGACTGTAGGTCCCCTTACCTCCAGTAGACTATCTGGCTAGTTCTGATGGGACTTGCAGTTCAGTAACTTCTGGAGGGTCATAGCCCATCCCTGGCCTTGATGAACAGCCCAGGCAACTCCCTGACTGTCCACTGCATTGTTCTGGCTGAGCCAAGAATGTGCATGGATTCTGCCTTCCTTCCTCCAGGGTCACTGAGACAGCTATGGTGGAAATAATACTCTGCACATATCTGTGCTCATAAGAGTTTGTAATCTAATAGAATTTATAGATGGATAAATCTCCCTCTCTTAAATTATAAAAATATAAGGTAAAAAACATATAATACGATATATGAGTTATGATAGTTGATTTAATAAACTGATTGCTTCCTCTGGTCTTCTTTGATGTTAATACCTTTTCTTTATCAGGTTCCAGATAAAGGCTATAAACGTCTGGCACCTGGCCAGCCAGTGGGTTTAAGGCATACAGGCTATGTCATTGCTGTCCAGGACATCATTAAGGTGGGTGTGGTCTGGCTGTTTCTGACAAACTCTTGTTGCTTTTAAAGTAAGACCTAGGAGAACAGTGCAAAATGTGCAGCTTTTGACATGTTGGTGGGCTGTACTTCCCATCATTGCTAAGCAGAACATGTTAAGGTTAAAGACATTAAGGTTGATAGAAGCTGTAGTCCAAGAATATCTAAAAGGCCTTGTATTCCCCCTCTGTCCTAATCCTAGGAGTATTTAGTCAAAGGAAAGTGTCAACAGTGATGCTTGTCTCAAATTAGCCTCATAGCCTTTTGTAGCAGCTAAGGTTGCAACAGCATGGGAATGCTTCTTGAGTCAGTCCTGACCCAGCTGAGTCATTTTCCCCCCCAATCTTCTGCTCACCTGGAGAGTTTTGCCCAAATCTGTGAACAAGCAGTGAAATCAAATTTGTTTTATTTTGGTGGTTTGCACTTACTTTTCAGTCGAATGATCCTTGAGACAGTTTGCAATAATAGAAAGTGGGGTGGGGGACTCCAACACCTACCCACCCTGAAATCTATCCTATAGCCTTCGTGCACAGCTCTCTGAAGCTAGGTGTCCCTCTTGCAAAGGTCAGAAGTACCCTTCAGGAGAGCATTTTTCCCAGGCTCTGTGTTGCCTTTTGATATTTTCTCTGACATGCTATTTCTGTGTTGCATGCTCCAACTGAATGTTTTATTCTTGCAGTTATAGGACAGGACAAGGTGAGTCATTGTAATACTGCCTGTTCAGTCTTATAAGGAATGATAATCTTATCACTCAGTGTAGCAGGAACTTATTAGCAGTGCCCCATCAGTCTTGAAAATAAAACTCAGATGAGCTGAATTTATTGTTTCTTAGGCTTGCTCCTTTTTAAAAACAGGAAGAAGAAGAAATAAAAAAGAAATACTAAAATGTAACCTAGACATTTTCTGATGTTTAGGGATCATTTTGCAATAAAATACTCAGTTTAAGGAGATGTATGGGACAGGAAAATGATTCTCTGACTTCCATGGTAGCCGCCAAATACTACCCAGTGGTGAACTGTGAATATCAGGAACTTGTTGGGGAGATACACAGGTATAGTTTCAGGCCTGGATATATGGCTTCTGAGCTAGAGTGCCCAAACAAGTAGAAGCAGGATTAGCAAATTCATCCATTTCTCTGCACTGCTCAGAATCATAAAATCATAGAGTTGGAAAGGACCATTAAGGGTCATCTAATCCAACTTCTATGCAGGGATACACAGCTAAAGCATTCCTGACAGATGGCCATGCAGCCTCTGTTTAAAAACCTTCAAACAAGTAGAGTCTACCACTCACAGTGACTGTACATTCCACTGTTGAACAGTTCTTACAATAAGAAGTTCTTCCTCCTGTTTAGTTGAAGTAATGAGAAGGACAGCTTCTCACCACAGTAAGGCTATATTTGGAGAGAGAAAAAGACTATCAAGCCTAAGCATCTATGAAATAAAAAAAGAGAAGGAGGTTTGGATGGCCCCAGGAACTGACGTTCACATCTCTATCCAGGACACTGATGGACATGTACAAGAGCTTGAGGTGACCTGCACCAAGTCAGAAACAGCAGAGAAGCCCAAGGCCTTTATCCACTGGGTGTCAGATCCACTTGTCTGTGAGGTTCGACAGTACGAGCGCCTGTGAGTATCGGAGTGGCAGCAGCTCTGATTCAGCTTACATTAATGGAAGCCGGGGGAAGAAGGCATGGCCAACTGGATTTCCCTCCCTCCTTGCAAATCTCTGGTATGGGAAGCCTCCCATCTCCATTTTGCCCTTTAGTGAGAAGGAGTGCTGATAGAGAGGAGGAGAAATTCCATGTCTCATCTCCTCCCTCTCTCACCTAAACTTTACCCCACTCTCATTATTTATACACATTTTCATCCCCTGCCACATTGATGGTAATGATTTCTTTCATGATTGGAGCGAAACAAAAGTTTGCCTAGTAGCTCCTACAATCCATAAAAATTTCCTTCACACCACCTTCCATGCAAAATGGGTCCAAACCAGCAACTTTTTTAAAAAAACCCATAGGTTCCCAAACTTGCACAAAAAGTGTTTGGTATTTCAACAGTATTTAGGGTGTCTAAATAACCACATTTGGTCAAAATCAGTTCATCAGTAAGCAGTTGTAGGGTGAAAAATACAGAAATGTGGAGTGTTTGTTCATGAGTCATCCAGAGTGGTTGACGGATCAGAGCCAGAACCTTACTATGGTGTTTAAGTCCTCCTGGATAGCATTCTGTGTGTAGTGTCCGTGGGATTAGGCACATGTATTTGTATAGCATAAAAGATAGGCAAACACTTTAAATTGCAGTACATCCACAAAAGCCCTTGCCTTTTAACTCCCTGTTATCTGAAGACTTGCTCTTTTGACAGTTACAAAGTAAGGACGAGTTCCATTAATTTGATTTGAGTTCTGCTCTTTCATCAGTTCTTTCCTATGGAGGCTTATGTGGGACCACTCTCGCACGCATGCTGCTTGCAAAGCAAATTGAGAGCAGGGAAAGGGTGCCAAGCCAGCTGAGAGACATTGCTAGCAGTTGGTCTCATGTGAGCTCCAGTACATCCTTTATGCAGTACATGTTTTCTGCTTTTCAACCAATTCCATTTTCTGAACGTGCTCCGGTCCCTAACCTGTAAGATAAGTGGAAGAAGCCTGTACATTTTGAAGTGATGACATACGTAATTGAAGAGAGTGGAACACTGCTAGAGTTCCACTTTTTTGAGCTTATCCTGCCAAAGATGGAGAACCACAGGATCTGGGGTCCTGTGTAGCCATCTGCAGGTTCAATAAGGTCATGCCCTCTTCCAATAACAACATCATTTGGTGATTTTTCAGCTTTAGTTTCCTGTTCTTTAAAGACTGCAGTGTCTGTCCTAAGGCTTGGTTCATGTCAGCTGAAATATGCCAATATTTCTGGATCTGCTTTTTTTTTCTTTTTCTCTGCCTACTACTGAAATGTGGCCCATGAGAACTTCACTGAAATTGAGTTTGACCCATGTGCTGAAAGACATCCCCCACTATTGATCCAAAACATAAAAAACACCTTGTGATCACATTTGTGAATGGAAGTTGCAGCTTATAGCAGACATTTATTATAGCAGACTTTATTTTAATATTTAGGGCATAGATTGGCAACTTCCAAAAGTTAAGGGGCTGCATCAGGCCTCCACAAGATCATACGACTGCAGCCTCCTTCTGATTACCCTGTGCCTCCCCAAATATTGTGAACTAAGAACTGTCAGTTTCACTCTGTAGGGCATTTTGATCCATGCAGTGGGGCTATTTTAACCTCATGGAGGACTTCTTCCCCCCCCCCCCAAAACTAGAAGTGATCATTAACCTCAGTACCAGGGAAACCTCTGTTGGGAAAGTGTTTCCAGAGCGGGATGTTACAGTTGCCAGTAGACTGGACACCATCTGGCTCCCTTCCACAGACAGAGGGATCTTAAGTAAGATTGTTGAAGATGACTGTCACATTTCATCCTTGGTATTTAGACAGAAGTTCACACAGAATCAAGGCAGTCCTTGACCTCCCTGAGTCCTAAGTGATAAAGAAATTAAATCCAGTCCTTTGGATTGAGCCTGAAAAAACACAGCGAGTCAGTGCTGCTGTTCAAATGATAGGCAGGATGTTCTCCAGCTACCAGCCTTGCTAGAACAAAAAGAAATTGCCATTGCCACATGCTGATCTGATTGCCTTCCAACCTAAAGCAAGGCATCCCTTTGCTTTCCACATAGCACTGAATGGTGGAAGGTGCAGCAAAAATATCTTGGCTGACCTACTGCAAAAAGAGGAGCTTTTCCCTAGGATAATATTCCCTTGTTGTTTCCTACCAAACTGATATGGAGAAGAGTTCAAGAAACATTCTCTGGACCTTTGTGAGGCTGAAGTTTTCACTGCCCAGCTTGCATTGAAGTGACTCAGGCCTGGCGTATCTGCTTGACTCAGCTAGTTCCCCAGAGGAAAGAGAAGGCCACTGTGCTTGGCGGATAGAGACATCATGGGCCAAGCTGTCCCATGGAAGCTTTATCATCATTTCCAGCAACCCAGTCCAGTTTCTAAACATGACCTAACCCTTTGGCTTGCAGGTTCCTGCACAAGAATCCTGAAGACCCCACAGAGGTGCCAGGGGGATTCCTGAATGATGTTAACCCTGTGAGTTTTGGGTGCAAAACCCTTGAACTGAACAGAAATAAGGTGACAGATGGAAGGAGTTTAGGATGCGAGGGAGGGTACAGCAGAGGAAATTTTCTTTGAATGGAAAGGTAGAAAACTGTTGAGACATGCTATACATGGAATGTTAAGATTAAAGTACAAATATATGAAAACATAACATGAATAATGATATATGATAAGTTAATGCATATATGAAAGACAAAATTAATAATATACAGGAAATTACCAGGGATACATCATCTGTCAGAAGGGAGCAGAAAGGTGAAGCTATACTTTGTTGGGTGCTTCCTGGTATGCTACCATCTATCTTGATATATCTGATTGGGAGGGAAGTGTTAGTGAATTGGACTTTCCTGATCTAGCTGAGCATGCTCACACTCACACCTATGCTGTTTCAGAGGTGTGTCTCTGTCAAGGCAGCCTTACAAATACTGGTGAAGCCAAGCAGCTAAAACAGTATGTATGCTATGAGTTACATGTAAGAAAAATGCATATTCTAGTCTAAGGGGGTGAAAAGCCTTTGACAAAGCACATCTCTGAGAAGAAGTTCCATTACCCTTTGTAATCTCTCAAACCTCTGCCACCCCAATCTTTCTCCTCCTCTCCAGGATTCCCTCCGTGTGATTGAGAAGGCACTGGTAGACAGATCTGTGAGTGGAGCTAAACCATTTACCAAATTCCAGTTTGAGCGGCTTGGCTATTTCTCTGTAGATCCTGACACTACAGATGCAAAGGTGAGTTCCATGAAGCTTCTAAAACAGAGGTGGGCAACTGTAGGACTCTAGGGGCTGCCTTAGTCCCCTACGAGATCTGGGTGGGTTGAATCTCTCTACCACATTCCCTACTGCAAAAAATACAAAAAACATAAACAAAAATTTGCTCCAAATGCCCCACAATGCCTTCTAGGTGCTGTGGGGAGCATTTTTGACATCTTTTTAGGGCTTTCTGCACCAGAATTCACTTCCATTCTTTTTTTAAAAAAGGCCTTTCCTGGGCCTAAAATGAGAAAATATTTTTAAAAATTGATCACCTAGGAGGCATGAGGGGGGTAACATCTTCTAGGATCTTGAACAAAGCTTAGGAAACTGACTTTTGGGGACTTCTGTCCCAAGAATCTTATAGCCTGCACAACCCCCAGTGATGCTAGCTGGGTAGTCCCAGGAAATGTAATCCCAAAAAGGAACTTTCCCAAGTTCTGCTTGTGAAGCCAGCTGGAGGTTTGGGGTGGCCTCTAAAATGGGAGGTTGTGGTAGTGGGATTGGGGAGATGAGCTGGATTCCTAATGCCATTTGCTTCTTCTGCAGCTTGTCTTCAATCGGACGGTGACCTTGAAGGAAGATCCTGGGAAGGTGTGATAAAGTTTCCATGAATGGTTTCTAGTCAGCCACAGAGTTGTTCAGGAGTCGCTTCCCCACTTCTTTCCGCTGCTTGGACAGGGGTGATGGTGGCATGCATCACTGCACAGTTGTCTGCTGTAGTGCCACAGTTGCCTTAACATGCACTCTGGATAGAGACCCATTTCATTAATAAAAAGGAGCCTCCAGATATCTTCCTGTGTTGTTGGGGAGGGGAGGGGAAATGTGAAAGAAGAAGGGACAGTGCTTTAGCTGTTGTGTCCCTGTTGTGGGTGAGTGAGTGTATCAGTGTTCCTAAGATGAACAAAGATCCTCTTAATGGAATTTCTTGAATCCATTTATTATTCCCAATTAGAGCAGAAATGCTGAGAAGTTGGTAAATTCATGCTGTAATCCCTTTTATTCAAAGGTTCAACTCTATTTGGCTGTGAGAATTAATTTTTGGTCCAAAGACACAAATTCTTCAACTTTTTGTTTTTTGCAACTGCATTTCAATTGCAAACAGCAGTTTCAAATTGTATTGCTGTTCTGGAACCAGAATTGGGACTCTTTCCCTTGGATCTCTCTCTTTGTTTTATGTATTTGTTTATCACCTTTCTGGGCAAAATGTTCCCTTAAACCAATTTACACAATTTAAAATATTACAGTTATTTTATCTTTATTTTATCTTTTATATTTTAAAAGAGAGACATTCAATATCATCTTTAATATGGCAGCAACTCTTAGAAGACTTCAACTACAGACAGGCATCAGTTAGTCAAGTAAATAAAGTTTCAGTTAAAGCCACATTCAGAAAACCAGCTAAAAGGACCATTGAAAAGCAGTAAATAAGGGGGCCAGATCCATTGCACAGAGGAGGAAGTTCCATAGTGTTGGAGCCAGTGCTGGAAAGGCTATGTCTCACATGATATCATGGACAAGCCTGTAATCTACCTGCCTATCATACTGAAACTCCTTTGGCTAGGAAACCAAAACCAAAAAAAAGAAACAACAAAAAAATCCTCTGTGTACACGAAGGGAAGTATGTTCATAGTTAAGCCTCCATATTTGCAGATTCTATATCCACAGATCCAACCAATCGTGGCTTGAAATTGAAATGAAATGAAATGAACATAATGGGCATCCACAAATTTCGATATCCACGGGGATACTGGAACCAAACCCTAGGAGATACTGAAGACCCATTGTATTCTTATGATTCTTCCTAAGGAAGAAAAGGTATACATCTTTAGGAACTGCCAGGCCCATTATGCAGGCACAAGTAAAAAATTATGAAGTGTACGTAGTAGATTGGTAGGTTTGCTCCTTATTAGTATTAACATTCTTTCCAAGCTTTCTGTCATTTTCCCTTCACTCTCAATATGCATTTGACTAGAAGTGTACGTTTTGGAGCCTGGAAGCTGGATGGGTACAAATATCTGCTGCTTGTCATTCCAACCTTGGCTGTTACAAATAAATCCAGGCAGGGGAATGAGATGGCAGCTCCATTCAGGCGGGGCTGTAGCTGTAACATAATTTCCAGGAGTTACCCTTGATAATGCAAAGTTTAGAAGTATCAAGTGACAAGTAATATAGTTATGTGTAACAAGTTAGGAATTTTTGGAAATGAGGATGCAACAAAATCACATTTCATGGGAACAGATTTATCTTCTTTGTGTAACACATAACATTATCTTGTTATTTTTATACATTATTGCTGTTCTCATCAGTTCTAAGGATTCTCCCAAGCAATGAAAAATAACAAAAGTGAAGAGCAGCATAACAAAAAAAGTTGAGGTTTTTTTTTTAATTCAATGAGTAACAGCCATTATTTTTGTACACTAATGAGCAATGGAACTATTTACTCTTTAAGAGTAATATTTCAAAGCTCTGATTTAATGGCATTTCTTTGAAAGATGATTTTCTCCTCTTGTACTCTTACTGCATTTCATCCCAGTCAGGCAGCCATTAGAGCTGTTACAACAGCTTGTGTGATCCCTGTAGCCAGCTCCAGTTAATAATCACGCTGTGGGTCTTTGGACCAGTTGAAGTTTCTGAACACTCTTCAAAGGCAGCCCCATGTAGAGTGTGTTACAGTAATCCAACTGGTATGTAACCAAAGCATGTGTCACTGTGGCCAGATTTGATATCTCAAGGAACAGGTGGCACACAACCCTTTACTATGTAGATGCATTCATGATCACTGCTGAGACCTGGGCTTCCACGCTCAGAATTGAATCTAGGAGCACCCCAAGCTACAAACCTATGTCTTCAGGGGCAATGTAACCTTGTCTAACACAGGCTGAATTCCTATTCCCTGATCTGACTTTTGACTGACCAGGAGCACTTTCTCCTTGACTGGATTAAGTTTCAACTTGTTTGCACTCATCCAGTCCATTGCTGATGACAGACACCAGTTTAAAACTAAAACAGCCTCCTTGGCTTGTGGTGGGAAGGAATAATAAAGTTGAGTGTCATTCTCATACTAATGGCACTGAACCCCTAAACTCCAGACAACCTGTCTCAGAGGTTTCATGTAGATGTTGAGGGACATGAGGGACCCCACAGGCCAAAGCTTCAAACAGGAGTTGCCCAGCACCTCCTTCTGGGTTCAGCCCTCCAGCAAGGAACGAAGCTATTGTAAAACAGTGCCCTGAAGTCCCATCCACACAAGGTGGCTCAGAAGGATACTATGGTTGATGGTATCAAAAGCCACCAAGAGGTCCAGCAGAACCGACAGGGACACACACACCCCCATTTAGTTCCTTGCGTAGGCCATCCACCAATGTGACCAAAGCTGTCTTTGTCCCATAGAAAAGCCTGAAACTAGATTGAAATGGGTCTAGATAATCTGTTTAAACCCCTGGAGCTGGGAGGTCACTCACACACTCCAGAACCTTGCCCAGCAATTGAATGTTAAGAGTATTTCTTTTAAGCCATTTACATTTCAGGACAGATGTATTTTACTTTTGTATTATACTGCAATCTCTTTCAGGGTATATCTGCACATACATATCAAATAACAATATCAATTTTATTCTACTTTTATTATCATATTTCCATGTTAAAGTATCCTAGGATGTGTAGTTCTGTGAGTTACTTATCAAGGCACCATGAGAAGAGAGGGACTGAGAATCAGAGCAGTTTACTTCTATAGTACAGATAGGGAATTGTACTTCAGACAAGTAGAACAGAGCTCTCTAGCAGAAAATTCTAAATGATCTCAGCAAATTCCAAATGCAAATTTGCTTTTGGATGGAGGAACAGGAAACTGATATAACTGGGGAGTGCTGATATCTTTAGGTGGCAATCCTGTACACATTTATCAGGGGATAAGACCCATTGAACACCATGGGATAGGATTTACTTCTGAGTAAACATAGGTTGTCATGGTAAACAATTAAGGCTAGAATTCTATTCATGCTTGATTTGGAGGAAGCCTTGTTAAATTATGACAAGAGTTGCCTGTCTGGAAAGCAGGACCTAAGGCAGAACAGTAAATTGTCCCCACTATGCACCCATCAAAGTTTATTATTGAAGCCTAGTGAATTTGTTTAGGTACCTGAAGCAAATAATCTGACAAGCACTTGCCCTGTGGCAGTAAGTATACAACAAAAAGTTAATAAAACTTTCAGTGCATCCAAAGGTGTGAGCCACTGTTAGCAATTAAGAAATTTGCGGCAGTGTCTTATTAGCAAAGGGCTTTGTTGTTCTTTAGACCAGGGACGGGAATCATGCAGCACTGCAGCTGTTGCTGAACTACAACTCCCAGCATCCCTCTTCATTGGCTATGGCAATTGATAAATTGTGTAAAAAGGTCTTTTAATTGCAACCACTTTGGGCTGCCTTTAATCCTGGTTATATTTTCTATACTATTTTAAATTCTTTTTAATATGAGAGATATTTTAATTTCTTAAAAAATATTTTTATCATGAGGTTTTTAGTTTTGCTTTGTTGTAGGCACCTTTCAGGGGAAAGGCAGGACACTGAAAAGGGGTGGGGAGCATGGAGAACTCAAGCCTCCCAAGACTAGGCTGGTGGGGGTTATAGGCTGAGCCTTCCCCAAAAAGATTATCAAAATTGGACCATTAAGACTCCTATGAAGTTGGGCGTCCTCAGGATTTATTAGAAGTGTACTAAGTGTTCACACACTAAAAAATATTAAGACAGTAATTTATTGTTGAACCCTCCTAGAAATAACAAAGGTTGCCTCCAATCTAGCCTATGTAACTTACTTGGGAGTAAGCTCCACTGAACACATGCAGGTATGCACTGTACCTATTGTGCTTGTAAGAATCTTCATAGTTACGGATGTTTCAGTGACGATGGAAAAGGTAATTTGTCTTTCCTCTGCAAGCAGGCAAAATTAATAACAACCTGTCTGCTAATGTTGAACCCTTCTCCATCTTAAAACCAGTTATGGGGTCCCTGTATATATGCATTTGCTAGTTGGGGTTTCTGGGAGTTTGTGGATCCAAGGTTTGTTTAACTGAGTTAATTCGCAAGCAATGCATAGTGGAGTTAGTCAGTGACTTTCCCCATTAGGTTTACAGATGTCAAGTAAGTGGGATGTGAGAAAAAGTTGGCAACAATGTATTACTAGTTATTAATTACATTTTGTCTACTTCCTTGCTATGATTGAGTTAAAGACAGTGTTCAACAACATCTGGGGGTGGTAAACAGTTCCTAGCCCTACTTTAGAAGATGGAGGATGATGAGAAAAATAGCACAGTAAATATGAAGAGAGCCAGCATGCATAGTGGTTTGAGCATTGAACTGTGACCAGGAAACTAGTGTTTGATTCCCCACTTGGCCCTGGAAACCCACTGGGTGACCTTGAGTGTATCACACACACTCTGCCCCAAAAGACCCTGTGATAGAAAACAGCTTCAAGGCTCACCAAAAATAAAAAAAACGTGAAAGGTACATTTAAAAACAAACAGTGATGGGATGGAGGTAGGTATTGGTTTGTAGACATGTTTCCCCATTTCTGGAGTTGTCTCTTGAGATGTTGTACTTCCTGCCAATGTTAGTATAAGAAACACAGTATGAACAAAATATTACAGCAGGACTTAACATAAAACCCTCTGCCACATTATCAGGACTATTTGGGCAGATCAACACCAGTGCGCCTCAACTCCCACCTCCACTGTTGTACCTGTATGCCGCAGCCCCTGGACATACTGCTGATAATCTGGGCTCTTCAATTGGGTGTGTTCAACCATTCTGTAACTAAAACTCCAAGCAGAGGCAGATACTGCTGATCAAGAAGATCCCAAGAGGATCAGAGCTGGTTAGGAGCAGTTGATGCAAGACTGATTCTCTCAAACAGTCCTATTTAGTTTGGCCACTTGATTCCTCCCAGAAAAGGCAAGAAAAGGGGAAACCAGCTGCTGCTCTGTTGATGAGGTATGAGAATAGCTGACTCTGTTTCTGAAGAGTAAGTCTGCTTGGTGATATACTACTTGATAGCTATAATTTGTGTATGTGAGATGTGTAATTGTGGTAATCCACAACCAGACTATATTATCATATGTAGTGGAGTTTGTCTTCTGATTTTCCCCATTGGGTTTATGAAGCTTAGGTTACCTGCATGGTGAAAAGGAGCTGTCAATAATTTATTATTAGTTATTCATGACATTTTTTAAATCCTGCCTTTCCCTGAGTGACTTCAAGACAGCATTTATATGGTTCTCCTTTTTCCCATTTTTCATCACAACAACCCTGCGGGGTTGGCCACACTGAGGGAAACTGACCAGCCTATGGCCAGCTAGTACATTTCATGACCTGATTAGAGTGCAGGGGGAGATCCAGGTTCTAATCATTGCACCACATTGGTTTTCTGTCCATGTCATTCATCTGTATTGATGTGGTTCTCTCCACTTGTGAAACCCAGAATAACTACCAGAAACCCAGAATAACAGAATAATCCCCTAAGAGTGACGAGACATACTTATGAAACTGCAGAGGTGTTCTTTCACAGTGGGAGGGCAAAAGAGACATGGAGCTTCCCACAGACACAGGTATGGCATTTTGTTATTTTATTTATTCCATCAATATCCCACTTCTCCACCAAGTGGCAGCGTATGTACTTTTCTCCCTTATCACTCCCCAAGGGCTAGCCCTGCTATTAGGCACAGCAAGCAATTGTCTCAGGCAGCTGACTGTGGGTGTCATGAGCTGGAAGGAAATTGTTATTTAACTAAAATACAGAGAGAAAGAGAGAGCGTGTGCTCAACAGTTTGACACTTGAGGTAGAAAATAGCACACACATCTTCCCTTCCTCTAAAATATGTGTGTGTGTAAGTGTGTTTGAAAGAAAGGGAAGAAGCTTGTAGGATTTTTGTCCCAGGTGCCAAAGTAGCTTGAACCTGGCTGTGAGCAAGTGCGCTATTTGCTGCTCTGGGCCTCACAACTCTGCAAGGTGGGCTAGTGTGACAAGGAGCCATGCTGGCTGGGGGATTCTAGGAGTTGCGGTTCCCAAACAACTCTCTTGGGAAGCGGGGACACTGAATGGCTCAAGGTCACAACTCAGTGAATGTCTTAGCTGAGTTAATTTTTCGATCTGGGCCACCATGTGGTGTGAATATAACTCATCTCATCTGACACTGGAAACTAGAGTTGATCTTGGTTAACATTTGGATCAAGGCATTTTTAAAGTCATAGTTGTATGTCCAAATGGACATCTAGATCTAGCTTTTTGGATGCCCAATAAGGACAAACAGGCACATACAATTTAATCAGTGAACAGATTCAATTTGCAAGCTATGGTAAGTAATGCTAGGATATAAAGGCTGAGAACCTCATCAAGGAGTTGAAGTGTAATTGACAGCAGTTGCACAACATGTCTTTTTAATTAGCTTTGATGTTATGCAAGCCAATGTGCATCAACATCCAACCATCACATGCAAAATCATGTGCATCAATGCACAACTGTGCCCAACACATTACCATATACAATGCATCCATGTATGATGTATCACATGCACAACTCCATTTCCACCACCTTGAACTGAATGTATTCATCCTGCATCAGACAAAAACGTCCAAGTGCTTAAGCTGGAGAACTTAACTTGCATAGGACAACAAAAGTGTATATAAATATATTTGCAACTCTGTATTTAGTGTGATGTAATGGTTTGGGTGTTAGATTAAGACTCTGGAGTCCAGAGTTGAAATCTCCAATCAGCTATGAAAAACCACTGGTGATGTTGGGCAAGTTATATATTCTCAGCCTCAGAGGAAGGCCATGGCACTCACCCTTTGAACAAATCTTGCCAGAGAAACCCCCGTGATAGGTTCACTTTAGGGCTGCCATAAGTCAGAAATTAATTGAAGACACATAACGACAACAACAAATTGATGCCCTGTTTTTAAAAATCTTTTACCTCAGTCCTCTTGGACTGTAGGTAGCAGAAAAGAGAGCCAGCATGGTGTGGTGCAGAGCTTTCCAAACTTTTCATGTTGGCAACACACTTTTTAGACATGCATCATTTCGCAACACAGTAATTCAGTTTTACTAGCAAACTAGAGGTTAAACTAACCCCTTATAAGAGATATGGACGCATAAATTGTAATAACAAAATGTATGGGGACACACCTACAGATAGTGCAGACTAGGCGGCTTTTTGTCAAGCAGCTGCACATAGATTTTCATATTCACTATCACTGTTTCAACCCAATTACACATAATGCACATGTGCAGTACCTGAAAGATTCCTTGACCATGGTTTGCATACATGGATATGATGAAAGGGGAATATACTAGTGCATCATACTAATCGGCACCTTTGCTGCATAACAATGCATGCAAGTTGGTATTGCTTATTTCACATAGACTCATCGCTTTCTCGTTATGTTCGCATGACTCACCTACACAATGCAGTTGACACACGTGTCGTGACAGACAGTTTGGAAAGTTCTGGTGTAGTGGTCTGAGTGCTGGACTATGGGCCGATCTTGGGCATATCACACATGCTCAGCCCCAGAAAACTCCTTGATAGGGTCACCTTAGGGTCGCCATAAGTCGGAAACTACTTGGAAGCAACCACAACGTATCAAGAAAGCTTTCCATTCATGACAGAACGACATGAAATGAATGAGAAAATGGATATCCGGCAGTAACAATTTATTTTAAAATGCTTTGACTTGGATGGAAGGCCACCAGGGATCTCCAGGGAAATCTAGAAAAAAAAATCTTGCCTGAAACCGCGGAGGGCCTCTCTGCCGGTCAGAGTCGACACGATTGGGCTAAACGGATCCAGAATCTGACCCAATAGTGCGCAGTTTCCTAGATTCCTCCAGCTCAAGGTCATTCATTCCTCCTTGCCGCAAAGACTCGGACTGGACAGATTACGCATCTTCTCCTAAAGGCGAAGCCCAGCTGATCGTTGCCAGCTCTCGTCTTGAGGCACCCGCGTCGACAGACGCACGATGTAAACACGTAGGCATGCACGGTCCGTTATGTAAAAGCCAGAGGGCTCGGCCCTGTTCTCAAGAACAAAGGAAAGAGCGCTGGCTTCGCCGCATTACGCAAAAGCAAACAAGCCCAAGACGCGTGTAAGCAGAAGCCGCGCATTACGCGACCGATGTGCAGGTTCTCCTTCGCCTTCTGGCTGGCCGGATCTCCGCTCTCTTCCTCCTCGTTCGAGGCCGGGACAGTATAAAACTAAGCCGCTTGCTTTTGGGAACTGCTGAACGAGCTTTCTTTCCCCTTCCCCAGAGTCACCGGGGAGAGAGGCCGGCGCCACCAGCCGTCTGCGCTCTGCAGGGTGGGCGCGCAGGAGAGGCAGCGGAGATCGCCGGCTGAGAAGTCTGCTTCTCCCTTCCCTAACCTTTGCCCTTCCAAGCGGACACCGATCCGTGCCTGCGTCCTTCTCTCCTTTCTCCTCTCCTCTCCAGAAGGCTGAAATTCGGGTCACTGCACCTTTAAAGTCTCGCACATTTTCTGCTGTGTACAAACACCAAGGTCTAGGCGCAAAGTTGGTAACGCTAGGCCCTTTTTAAGGTGGACTGGCGAGGGTGGCTAGAAACCAGCGCCCTGGCTCTGGGACCCTCTTCTTCTCAGCTGGGGCAGGGCGAGATGGAGGGGCCAAGCAACCCCCCCTTCCAGTCCCCAGCCGGCGAAAAGGCTGGAGAGAGGCGCAGATTTCCTTGGGTGAGCCACCGTGGCCTGCAGTGTGACCAGCTGCCTTGCCACCTTAAGGAGCAGTTGTTGGTACTTTGGAGTGGGAGGTTGTCATCAAGCACATGGGGATATTAAAGCAGCCTGCGCTTTCCCCTTAGCTAGCCCCGTTCCCTGGGGACAGGAGAGGCAGACGGGCTGGGCCCCCCTCCTGAGACATGGGTCCTGGGTGAAGCACCTGGAGGGAGACTTGCTCTTCCCAGCTCCCAGGCACACACCACAACCATCTTGGTGCCAAGAAACTGAGACCTTAGGGAACCACACATGGAATGGCTTCTCTCACTCTTCAGAGGAGAGCATACTGGCAGGTCAGGATGGTGAAGCACAGCTGCATGAAAGTTTCTGGGCCCACTGTGAGAACAGGCACTAGATGTACTTGCTGACAAAGAGTTGCAGGTTAGGCACCCTTTCTGCTTAGGGAGGTGCGTCTCTACACTGTGTTGGCAGTTAGCACCACTTAATTGTGATTTCTCCCCACCCTATGATGTCGGCAGCCATTACTCTAATTGTAACAGAAAGGGGATTTAAGCTGAGTTAGTGGTACTGGGGCAGTAATAGAAATGTATGGATAGCCTCACTGTCTGTAGCCATTAGACTAGAACAGTGTTGTCATGTGTCCTCAAGTCATTTCTGACCTTATGGTGACCTTAAGATGTACCTATCACAGAGTTCTCTTGGCAGGATATGTTCAGAAGAGGATTTGTCATGTCTTTCCTCTAAGGCTGAGAGAGTGTGACTTCTCCAAGTTCACACAGTGGGTTTCCACAGCCAAGCAGAGAGTTGAATCATGGTCTCCAGAGTCCTAGAGAGCCAGTAGGTTTTAGTGGCTTGGGTGTTAGACTACAACCCTGGTGACTAGAGTTCATTTCCCCACTTGGCCATGGAAACCTCCTAAAACTGCAAACCCCAGGATTCCATAGGATGTTGCAAGTGGAATAATAGCGCTATAACAGTCTAGTGTGAAAATGGCTGTACTCTCAGCTCAAGGAAAACCCTGTGACAGGTTTGCCTTAGGATTGCTATAAGTCAGAAATTACTTGAAGGCACACAATAATGACTCCAGAGTCCCCCATAGACCCTCAAACTACTTTACCACACTGCCTCTAGACCAGTATACAGGCTGCCATCCCTGTTGGAAGAAACTGGGTACTATTACTGGGTAGATGGGAGATAACCCATGACAAAAGAAAGGAATCGAAGGAACATGCAATTCCTTTAGGTCATGTTTATCCATTTTTTCTGCATTGTCTTTGCTGTTCTTTTGTGTGGGTCAATTAACTTAGGGAATTAAGTACTGCTTTGCTCATTTACCTTCCTCATGGGTGTTTCCCACGTGGCTGTTAAAGAAGGAATGGTTTTAGTTTCCTGCAAGTGAGGAGGAATTTAGGACTTGAAGGCATCTGGAAGATGGTGCCAAGTGATGGCTTTAAACAGAAAAACACCTCATGACTCAGTTGTTTTTAACTACCTGTCCTATAGGGCTGGGAAGGAAATGTACTTAAACCCATACAAGTAGTGTGAAGAGTTAAGTTATCCCATTTAGCTGCTAAGTCACTTTGCTCTTTTGTAATACAAAGTGAAGTTTAGTCTCGTTTGTTCATTTTTCCCTTAGTGACCTTTTTTTTTTTTTTTTTTATGGTAAATGTAGACTGAGGAACAAAAATAGAATTGCTTTCTTGTAGTTTACTACTAGAGCCCTTTTGGGATGGCAATTTATGTCTTTGTAGAGCATAAAGCTAAGCGAAAGCTAAAAAAATCTTCAACCCCCAGTAGTACTGGCCTTGCCCACCTCCTATAGTCTGCTGAGTCTGCAGCTGCAGCTAGAATCTTAACAGATAAAAGAAACACAACAATTTACCTGCAGAAATTGCTCAATTGGCCCATTTGGGAGATAATTTGGGGGCAGTATGTTTGCTGGCTTGGGGACCAACAGAAATAACTGCTCTTCCTGAAAGACAAAAAAAGGAGGAAGTGCTCTTGGTATAAAATAATGAACTTTCTAATTTCCCTTTTGTGGTGTGGGATTTGGTTAGAAATATGTCTTCATTTACTGGGGTGTAAACCTCTTTGTCCCCTAAACCCCTTGCAGTGAATATGGCTGTGGGGGGCGGGGGGAGAAGAAAGAAATCAGGTTAAAATCCTACACCATTAAACTTATCAAGGGACCAATACAAGGTTGTGCTGCAAGTCTCATTTTAATTGATATAAATTACTTTCAAATATCTGTTACTTCCATATATGAGTAAACTTCCCTAATGCCATTAGAGCCTTCCTATAAACCTGTGTTTATATTGCTAATACACAATGAGGAAATTCCTGAGTTCTGTATGAACCAAAGTGCTTATCTCTGAATCTGTTAATGCAAACTTTGCTAAAGCCTAGACAGAGGTTATGGACTTTGGGTCCTGGGCACTTCTTAAGACAGAATTCATAACTGCGAATTATCTTGAGGAAAACAGAACATATTGAAAATTTCCTGAATTCTTTATTAACAAAGTTTTATTTTGCTCAACTTTACTGTATGGAGCAATTGTTATTTCTATGCTACTTCATCTGATCTCATAATATTTGTAAAGTATTTGCAGTTTTGAAAGTCATTTATACTTCCATTACTTGTTCAGCTACATGGTTTCCTGTGCCAGGAAACCTCAGTCCTTCTGGCACACAGTTCTTCTGCAATTCTTTTTTCTTTCCTGTCTTTATCAGATTTATATTTTTGTTTTGTTTTCCTCAAAATTAGGACTTAAGATATTGACCTGTCTATATGATTGTCCCTACTGGAATTTAGGTGCTTATTCTCCATAATTGAAAAAATATTTTTCTGCAGCTTCTGACAGTTCTATAGCTGTGGCCATACTGGCAGTTTCCTTTTTTTGGTGTTCTGGAAAACATAGTTTTCCTGGTATTGCTCCCAAAAGCCTTGGCCTCTGTTATAAACCAAGTGGGAATCATGTATCCTACCAAATATTGTTGGACTGCAACTCCTTGCCTTCTTCACCATTGGAGACATTAGCTAGGATAGCTGGGACTTGCAGTCAAATGACATCTGGAGGGCCACATGATTTCCTACTCATTATAAAACTTCAAAAGGAATGCAAGCTTCTGACTGAATATAATTTTGCTTAGGCTAGGGGATAGAGGACTTATAACTGCTTCCTTTTTCCTTCATAGGAACTAGAAATTATCCTAATCAAAACAGAATAGCGACATTGCAAATCTTTAATCTTCATATAATTCCGTTTTTCATGGCGACACCATGTGGGCTATTTCCATTTCTGCTCATGGAATATTATAGTATTGTATAGTACAGCATACTAAAAGGTTGTTCCTTCGTAATATGCTATGTAACCCTGAAAGGTGGATATAGGTCAACTTATCTCAAAAGAAAGGAATAGCAATACAGTATATTAGATGAAATAACACTTCCTGGCCTAGTTAATTTCTTTTATGAAAGTGACCTAGCAGGCAAAATTCCACTTGCAGACTGGTAACTACACAAAACATTTCCCACCTCACGGTGGGGAATCTGGGACACTCCAGATGCTGTTGTATGATAATTCACCTCATCCCTGACCACTGGTCATACTGGTGGAAGCTGGAGTCCAGCTACTGGCTTCTCCCCCATGTCCTAGCCTTGGCTAGGAGTAATGTGCTTAACTGGAAACATGCCGCACATTAAGGTCCTCTGGGAGGAATTTACTGCAGCCAGTCAGAACTAGGTTGGCTGCGGTTACGCAGAGGACCTTCTCTTCTGTTGCTCCCAAGTTATGGAATGGCCTCCCGGAGGAGACCCGGCATATTACCAGTCTTGACAGCTTTAAAAAAGCAGTCAAGACTGTTCTCTTCCGACAGGCCTTCCAAGACTAGCATTTCCATCGCCTCCCACCAACTGTCCTCTTGCTCTTAATAGTTAATGTGTTTTAGGGGTTTTTAGATGGGTTGGTGGGTGGGGAGGATGGGTTATGTTTTAATTGCTTTTGATGTATTTGATATACTGTTGTAGTACTGCCTCGATCTGTCGGAAGAGGCGGGATATAAATAGTAGTAGTAATTATTATTATTATTATTATTATTATTATTATTATTATGTGGGCTGTTTACCAGAGTAAACTGTGGACACATACTGGAATATTTTCAAAGGGGACCAGCAAGAGCGCTTCCCATGAAACAAATATAACTTCATTGCTAAACATGTAATGAGGGTAGAGGCCCAAGCCCATGGACAGCTGAGGGAATCCTGTTTTCACAAAGATACACGTTCAGCTGGAATGCTAATGTGACGTAGTGGTTTGAGCGCTGGATTACGTTTTTAGGAGACCAGGGTTCAAATTCCTCTTCAGCCAGGGAAACCTACTGGTTGACCTTGGGGAAGTCACACGTTTTGAGCCTCAGAAGGCAATGGCAAACCTTTTCTGCCAAGAAAAGCCACCATGAGAAGACCACCGTGAGAGCTGACTTTAAGGCATATAACAATACTGTGTTGAGAGAACCTTATTAAGAGCGTGACCAGCCTGTTCTGAAACTTATTTTCGGTAGGATCTACTTATGGGAGCCCTAAAGGATATTTAGCAGCCCAGGACCACATATTTTAACAGTCTCTTCCATAAGCATGAAGCACAAGGGTAAACCCTAAGAGATGCTACTAACGACTGGTGTCTGGCAATCTTGATTCTCAAGACTTCTGAGGCTCTTCAGGGTGGCACAACTCTCCTTCACACAAGCGTTGTTTGTTGCTTGTAACACTTTCACTGAGGAAAGGCTTTTGATCTGTGGAACAGCCAGAGAAAGCTGCACAGAAAGAGAGAGATTAAGGCCGTTTCCGCACTAGACTGTTATAGTGCTATTATTCCACTTTCAACATCCTATGGAATCCTGGGGAGGGAGGGGCCTTTAGAATTCTCAGCCAGAGAGCCTTTTGGCCCCAGGAAACTACAAACCCCAGAATTCCACAGGATGGTGAAAGTGGAATAATAGCGCTATAACAGTCTAGTGCGGAAACGGCCTAAACAAGAATGCTAAGAACGATGCGCTGGAGGGCAGCACGGGAAGAAGAAGACACTTCCCTAAGCACGGTTTTATTGAGGAATCATACAAGGCTACAGCATTTGGCTTTCCCTCACCAAGGAGGACCGGTAATCCCGTTTTTATACCCTCTCCTCCTCCTCTCCCCCTCCCTCCTCCGAAGGCGCCCGTCCACTTTAAGGCGAGGGGCAGGGCTCGCGCGGCAGCTCTCGCGCGGCGTAGAGGCGGAGCTGTCGCGAGCTTGAGCCCCGGCGCCGATTGGTTGTAGCGGGTTGAATGTAAGATGGCGCCCAGGGAGCTGTGAGGGGAAAAAAGACGCGGGGCCTGAGGTGGCGACGGCGCGAGGCGGCAGAGGGGCCGGGGTGAGGCGGAGCTGGGCTAGGCCGCGGAGGGTTAAGCGGTATCTACGGGAGCGGGGGGTGCGGAAATTCGGAGGGGAGGCGCCGTCCCAGACGGACAGGCGGGAGGGGGGAAGGGGGGAGGGAGAGGAGGCGACGGCGGCAGCCGCAGCAGCAGTGAAAAGGAGGGGGAGGGGCGGCGGGGCCCAAGGCGCGCTCCCGCGAGCCCCGGCTGTTGTGTGGCGCTGCCTCTGCCGGGGGGCGCGTGCGGGCGTGGGGATTGACGGCCACAAGGGCGGGATCTGGCCGGTGGCGAGGCCCGTATTATTCCTCCTCCTCCTCCCGCCACCCGTGCTCGGCCGCGCCTCGGCGGTCCCAAACTCTTTTCCGCGCCCCCGCCCATGGGGAAAGCGGGGGGAGGGGGTGAGAGTGGGCGCGCTCGCGCGGCTCCTTCCGCGCGGCAGAAACCTGGCCTGAGGTGCGCGTGCCTGGGCGCGCGCGCTCGCTCCGTTCCTCTCTAAAAGGCGCCGACTCGGGGCCCGCCACGGCGGCGGCGGCGGCGGGCGGCGGCGTTCCAGGATGAGGCCGGCGGGCCGCGGTGCTGCAGAAGCCCCGGGGAGGCGGGGTGAGCCGCGTCGCGTGGCGCCGGTGGCGGTCCATGGCCGTGCTCCGAGCCGCTCGCGCCAGCTTTGTGCGAGAAGGGATGCTTCTCATCCCCACCCTTGGTCAGAAGGTGGTTAATAAGGAAGCCGAGGCGCAGGCGGCGGGGCGGGGCGGGGCTCCTGGGTGCGCGGGCCTTGCCTGGGAACCAGCAATAATTTATTATTCGTTAAGAGTTTGGAATTGCTTGGTGCTCCCTAATGAGCGGTTTGCACCGTGAGATACATACGGGCCCGTTAGGCCAACGGAATGGTCGTTACAGCTAAGTAACTTTTCTCCTTTAAGTTGGTCGTAGTTGTATAGGTGAGTTTCGAGATTTCACCCCTTTTTTTTTTTTTTAAAGAGACTGTCTCTTGGATATTACTCTGTCTTTGCAATACCTGGTTGAATCATTCTGCAGTCAGCATACCAATGGGTGAAAGAACCAACTGGACTGAACCTTTCCTGGACTCAGTGAACCAGCCTATCACGTAGACTGCATTCCTAGCATCCCTTGTGGTCTTGTGGTATGGTAAAGATGAACAGGTTTATTAGAGCACAAGCGCCCATGGATTTCAGATCTTTCACTCAATTCATACTCTTTTAGACTATGGCCATTTCCGCACTAGACTGTTATAGCGCTGTGATTCCACTTTCAACATCCTATGGAATCCTGGGGTTTGCAGTTTTGGGAGGGGCCAGCCAGCCCCTCCCGAAACTGCAAACCCCAGGATTCCATAGGATGTTGAAAGTGGAATCATCGCGCTATAACACTCTAGTGCGGAAATGGCTTATGAAAAGTTTTGGTTGATAAATCTGTACGTGTAAAGCACACTTCTAATATAGAAATCTGATTACCTGCACCTGCTCTCGCAACGTATCTTACCTGGTGGAGAGGACAAGAAGTTTGGCTACATAGAACTGTGACCTGTATTGGGCGGCTGATATCAGTGTTCTGTTTTGAGGTCTTGCAGGCTTTTCTAAAAATGATTTTTTTAAAAAATTCCCCATTTTTTTCCATAATTGAATTCAGGACAGGTTTCATGGGCTGCCCGAAGTTTCCCCCATTCTAGCATTCCCATCCTGACCTAGATCTAGACATGGTTCATTTCCAGTGCAGTTCTATAAGGAAAGAGTCCCTGTACTGCTTAGCACTACTCAAAAACATCTGGGAAGGGTGAAACATGTTAGGAATTAGAAAACCTGTTGAACGCTATCATTGAAAGCGATGCTGGAGCATTATGCAATGTAACATTGCCTTCCCTGTGCATATTTCTTAAAATACTATTAAAAATGGGGATGGAAAGAGTTTCTTTGTTCTGTCTTCTCCAGAATGTCCCAAGCCTTAAGAGTTTCAAAACATGAATGTCAGAAATACAGCATGGTTCCTGTTGAGTCTAGATTGTCCACATACTGCAAATGTGTTTGCCTTCAATAATTTTTAAGTACTCTGAATTACTTGCTTGCTAATCACCATAAACTGGCCTTCCACACTTAATATTTACGTGAATGTACAGATAAGACAAATATTTACTTATTTGGCTAGAATTTTTTCTCAAGGCACTTTTTATTTTTTAAAAAAATAAAAAAAACTGTGTAAAGCACATCATGCAAAGTCTTGTAAGGATGAAAGATCAGTGAAGAACAGATCCAGTGAGTTTTGATTCATCTATATGATTCTAGCTGCACTGGTACTGCTAACACTATAAATATATGCATGTATCTGTGAACATTGGCTACAGCAGTAATGCATGATATAACAGCATTTTCCCCCAGATGGTATTCTTGAACACTAGGCTCCTTCATCTTGTAATTTACTGGTGGTTGTTACAGATAAAAGGGCAAATGACTGCTCCAAGACGGGAAGATCCCAATGAGGTAAGGTGTTGGATCATCTTAGGTCAGCCTATGGGTAGGTGGGTTTCTGAAGAATTGCCATACTAGATTTTTTTCATTCAGAAGTTTGCACACTTCTCCCCCATCCTAAACTGACCTGTCACCTTGTTGTCATCATGGTGAAACTGTTAAAAGAGAAAAAGTACATTGTTTGTGAGAGAGAATATAAAAAATTACAGTATGACATTTCTGATCTGGTGTTCTTCCCACAGCTGTGGTAATGAGAGTGGTGGGTCTGAAGAGGAAAATTGCTCCCTGCCAGTAGGTTATCAGAGGTTTATATGTGTGAGGGGGAAGTAATAGTCAATTTCACCTGTTACTATTCAGTTGAAGAAGGGAATCTAGAAGCAGGACAAAAGTATTCTGTTTTAATATTGGTATCTGGTAGAATTTAGGCACACACACAATATGGTGTAAATTTCTGTAGTGCTGACTTGTAAACTATTGTTGCATGAAGAATTTTTTAAGATTTATGGGGAGCTAGATGGAAGGTTTCCTGGCTCCAAGGTTGACTCAGCCTTCCATCCTTTCGCAGGTCGGTAAAATGAGTACCCAGCTTGTTGGGGGCATGTATAGAAAAATGTATCGAAATACATGCTATTTGTAAGTTGTTCGCCGCCTCGATCCATATGGAGAGGCGGGATACAAATAAATAAATAATAAAAAATAAAAAATAATCTGCTCCTGTTTGGTGTAATAACAGAAAAAGGCAAAGCTGATAAAATGTTAGCCTAGATTTTGAGATTCCATTTAAATAATCTAACTTATGTAAAGTGGTTCTTTCCCCTTAGGAGTGGGAAGAGTTTTCCTTGGGCATACCATGTGACCTGACCTCTCCAGCACAAATAGATGGTTTTCAGAACCAGCACAAATAGATGGTTTTCTAGCTCTGACTTGTATTGATTTTACCAGGCTTGGAGCTGTGTGGCAGAGTGGATTGCCCAGCCCTGTAATTCCCTGTAGTGTCTGCTTCAGTGCCCATAATCACTCTTTCCCCTTTGTCTTATCTCCCTCAATCTGAATCTTGAGAAGTTGTTCTTTTCTTCAACTGGGCAAGTCTCAAAATATCACCAGGTCTGTCTGGGTGCTCTATAATGACAGGCAGACATGGATGCTTCTGTTAACATTTCATGTTGTATTAGTTTTTTTAGATACAGTCTTACATTTTCTCCATATATATCATTTCATTTTTATAGTGTTCCAGCTTAAAATATCTGTGAATTTCACTATTTGTAAATGTTAATTTTATAGTATTTGTAATTCTGTAGCTGAATTCTGTTCTTGGCTCTTACCCTGCTAGTATTGGAGGCACCTAAATTTGCTGGATCTGAGACTAGTTATCCCAGCACTTAAAAAGTACTTTCTTAGCCTTTCTCAGTTCACAGTGAGATATACAGAGTAGATGATCACTTTTGTGAAAACTATAATAAAATGTAAAAAATCAAAATGTTATTTGAGAGACTTAAACCTTACGCCAGATTTATGCGAGGTGGCAAAAATTAAAACAATAACATACTGTTTTGCTAACTATTCAAGAATCTGTTTATCTTTAATTACTTGATTAGATTTACATTCCATTGAAATAATTGGCATTTAATGTTTGCCATTAGTTTGTACTTTTCTTCCATTGTGAAAGCTAGTACCCATTTGAGAATTATTATCCAAATCTGACAGTATAAGACAGCATATTTTTGAAGTCTGTTTCTTTAATGACAATTGATTGGCTTCAGCTTGGACTGGCTCAAGTGCCTTCTCTTTATTTCTGGTGGGGGAAAAAAACACTGTGTCAAAGATGTTACATTTAATCTCCCCTGCTCTTGGGAATTGTGTTTACTGGGTCAGCAGCAAAGGGAATAGCATCATTAGTTCTGGCTTGCACAGAAAGCAAGGCGTCACATGTCTGGTAACTGGAACTTTCATTGGAAAAGTAAGAATCTCTTTTTTTCCTGAACATCTTAATTGAAAAATTCACTGGCTAAAGTACAGTTCCAATCTATTTCATTTACTATTTGTTCTAAAAAGCACTTCAGTCGTAATAGTTAGCTATCACTTAAAGTTTTGCATAAAATGTGGAAGATTCTTTTCCTCCCAGTGTTAATAGTCAAATAATTCCAGTGTAAGAAACATGAAATTACTGTAACAATGAAATTCTGATTTTAAAAAAAAATACTTCACTTGGATCTCTTCTCTTTTGGATTCATATGCACCTGACATCACATGTTTGTAGCAATACCTGACCTGATTGGTGTTCAAACACATTAAACTTCGTACATATTAAACTGTTTCTTTTGGAGTTGATTAATATCATAGTAAGGCCTTAAAAAAAGTGAAGCCCATAGAAGCTGTGTGTAATACTTTGTTGAATTAAGGTCTGGGGTTCCATTTATATATTACCTGGATTAGTGCAGCTGCTGCTATCTGGTTACTGCTTCCATATGGTACTCTGTGCAGTTCATACAGGTGTAGAGAGAACAGATCCTATAATTACCTGGGATGGCCATTGTCCAGTTTAGATAGGCTTTGCTACTGTCATTTGTGATCCAGTCTTATAATGTAGGTTGCGCTTGTGGAAATCACCAGAAGTGGTGCTGGAGCAACCAGGAGAGCAGCAGCAGTCCTTCTGCTCCAAGTAATGTGTGAACAACTCCTGGGATATCTGCTTGCCTTAACAAGAAACGAGTGTCAGAAGGCCCACTGCTCTCAGCCATTCCTGGAACCTGAGGCCTTAATTTGATTCCTGCAATAATGAGATGAAGACATGTAGCATTAGTACATATCTTCTAAACAGCTTTAGAAATGACACATGATTGCTTATATTTTTTTCTACCTTGGGAGAATAAATGTGTCAAATCTCCAATGACCAAATAAATGTTGGATGGTTTCAGGGAAGTGACTGTGAAAATGTTTGGATTTCTTCTTGTCTTAGACTTTCTTTATGGTGATATATTTGTGGTGGTGTTTCTATGTTTTCTGAGGTTTTCTTGTTCCTCTAATTATGCCGATTCATTGATCATGGAATGTTTAGCAACTAAAAAAATTTAGTGTGTATGTTACAGCTTATAAGGGACAACTTGTAAATTTTGTAGTGCTCTAAATATTTCAAATTATTTGCAAGTATTAACTTGTTTTTTTAGAAAAAAAAATCCACAGAATCTGAGAAGTAGGGTATTAACCAGGACTGTTGTATATGCTGCATATGCTGTACAACTTTCTATTCTCATCTTATACTATGAATAAAGAAACAAAAATCCTAGGTTTAAAATAAATAAAGAACAATGTGGTGTGCCTATATATTTACTTTGAGGTTATTTTCAAAGACTGGAAGTTTTTGATGAATTTGAATGACAGCCAGGAACTGAAAGAGGGCAGAGTGTGGAGATAAGGTTTAGGAGAACTAGATGACAGGGAATGATGAAAGTTATAAAGTTCCTTCT
Source organism: Ctenosaura bakeri (assembly GCA_948474755.1). Lineage (NCBI taxonomy): Eukaryota > Metazoa > Chordata > Lepidosauria > Squamata > Iguanidae > Ctenosaura > Ctenosaura bakeri. The sequence continues at coordinate 222,779 of CAOLHI010001275.1, forward strand.
TCTCTTCTGACAGAATCTTTGCCATGCATTGCTCATGGTCAGTTTTTTTTTTTTTTGCTAGCATGAGAACTGGAAACCTTCTGTAAAAGAAATAATCATGTGAACCCTTGATAAAAGTGCTGGCTAGGTATAAGAAAAACTGTTGACAGGTCAGTTTTACAAACTGCCAATTGCACAAGTCCTTTGGGTCAGTATGAAGCTTGAACAGTAGATCTAGTGAGGTGCTTGGTTTAAAAAAATGGAATTTATATATTTTTTTTTGGTGAGTGGATAAAGGAAAAGCTACATTAGTGGAGTGTTCAGATAGTGACTGTATAGATGTATATTCTCAGTGAGTTAGAGTTCTTTCATGTGAATATCACTTAGTGGGTTGAGCACATATTTGGGCATGTAAGATAGGTGGAAGTAGGCTTCCCCATCCCCACCCTTTGAAAATGAAAATGTTACAGAAAGCATCAGGGCATTTTGCTAAACAGAGTCAGGCTGTGATGTGAGGAAGAAGAAAGTATTGTTAGAGGCACCTTCCATGGGCAGAGCTTTGTTAATAGAACGTGTCTACTTGATCTGTAGGATGCTGTTGCACCACATTCCACCCACATTGATCAGTCTCCTGGTGTTGCATGTAGCATATTCAGCGGGCTGAAAGTAAGGCTTCTGTTTGCTGGAGAGAAAAAGAATTATGCTCCGTAGTCCACATTTGCAGGAACCTAAATCTAGACCAAATGCAGAGGATCCATGGTTAAGTACAGGAGTTTCTTGTGTACGCAGAAATCCTTATATCTACCTAGCTGTGTTGCTATGTTTTGAATAAACTGAGCATGATGAAACCTAACAGGTGACGTTTTCTTGATATGGAGACAGGCAGATGGTGTCTTCTGATAATGGTGTGTATGCATGTATTTGTTTTTGGAGCATAGCCAATAGAAACTAATACATGCATATATACACACACAAACGCACGCTCGCACATACACACACATATATGTATATATCACCAATATTGTACACTTATACTGCCCAAATAGTCAGTATAATATTTTGGTTACAACTTTCAAAAGGAACGTCAGAATATGAAAGGCAGAAATTAAAAGACAATAATCTTCCCAAGTTTGTTTTATTTTGTGGGAGGGTTGGGGGTAGCATTTTTAAAAAAAATCTTTCCCATCTGTTCAAAACTGGATATAATGCACACCAGATAATATTCTGAAGTCATAAGTAATGCAGATTACTGAACTTGCCTGTGTTAATTTGCTGTGCATAATTCTGTTTGTCATGAGAAGGTGCAAGAAGCTGTGCAGAACAATAATTCAGTTCTTCCTACTGTCACCATGAATACACCCAATCTTGCCTGATTTCGGAAGCTAAGGAAAGTGAGGTCTGATCGGTATTTGGATGGGAAACTGCCAGGGATTTCTAAGTAGGGCTAGGAAGGAGGTCTGCTTGAAACCCTTGAAAGCTGCAGCCATTCAGCGTCGACAATGCAGGGCTGGTTGGAATAGTCACTGACTGAATGTTAGGCAGATTTACATTCTCCTAAGTCTTTGAAGTTTACCTTTCCACATTTTTAAAAGATAACTCTGTGTGTGTGTTTGGTTTTAATGGAAGCTAAAATCATCAGAGCATTGAATTCTTGTGCGAGGTTCCTAGTGCCCCAGTTGTATGCTTCTACTCTGTTGGCTTCGACTCTTGGGGGGTAAAAATCCACATAAATAAATCCGTTTACTGAAGCAGTGAATCCCACCTAGCAGCTACAGTTTCTCAGTTCTTTGAGAACTGTTTCCCATTTGGAGTTTCTGAACCACTAACTTCTGCAAGAAATGTAGCAGCTCCTGTTTGTTTGTTTGTTTTTTTAAATGAGCTCTCATTGTGGTGTATCTCTTTCCCTTCCTCTCTCCGTGGGTGAAAGAGAGAGCGGGGGGGGGGTTATATGCTAGTGACTAAGAAAGCCTTGTTCATAAAGACACATTTCATTTCATACTCCCCCCCAAAAAAAAAAAAAGAATTGCTTCTCGGCTTTTAAACAGGGCTATTTATTTATTTAAGATATTTGTATATTGCCCCCTAGCTCCTGAGGCAATATACAAATAAAAGCTGTTGCCATATTTGTTGTGTGTGTGGGTTTTTTAAATTGTTTTGTTTGGCTTGCTTTTGTCAGGTTCAGATTCCTGTTGGAAGCCAGTGGGAGAGATGACAGGTAGCACGAGGGGAGCTTAGCAGATAGGCACATGTTATCTGTTGCATGTGACTTTTTAACAGGTCAAGTGGTGATTGGGAGTGGCTGGACTTGAAGACCTGATGAATTATTCTTCTGATTTATAAAGAACATAGAAATAAGCCAATGGCTAGACCAGTGATAGCTTGGAGTTAATAAATGTTTTGTTTTTCTCTCCTAAGGAATCCTGAGGACCTTGCAATATGAATAATTCCTTGGAAAACACCATTTCCTTTGAAGAATACATCCGTGTGAAAGCACGAACAATCCCCCAACATAGGATGAAGGAGTTCCTGGACTCCCTTGCCTCCAAAGGCCCTGAAGCACTGCAGGAATTTCAGCAGACAGCTGCTACCACTACCATGGTTTATCAGCAAGGCGGAAACTGTATTTATACAGATAGCACAGAAGTGGCCGGATCTTTGCTTGAACTTGCTTGTCCTGTTACAACAAGTGTCCAGCAGCAAACCCAGCAAGAGCAGCAAATACAGGTGCAACAACCCCAGCAAGTTCAGGTAATTCTGAAATGATGTATTAACTACAGTTTGCTGTATTCATTCAGGTTTGTGCAGAAATTTGAGTTCTAGGGAGTTTTTTAACATCACTGGAAACGCTGATCTTACATTTCTTTGCCTTGGTCTCTCAGACAAAATAGTCTAGAAAGTAAGAGCATACATTGTTGCTTATGAGTGTTCTTTTAAGTAGGATAAAGACAATATGGAGCTGTATATGTCATAATATGAATCAGTTGCCGTGTATATAATAGAAATGAGAAACTTGATTCCAGCATTTCCATACTATTTATTTTGCTTTTTTCACATAGTATATAAGTGTCTACATTACTTGGGAGTATTCCGTGCCAGCGGTTTTTCTTGACACTTTTGTACATAACTATTGTACAAGTAGTTTCATATCTACAAATGTGTTCTCCAGTCCCAGGGGGAACCACACACAACTCTGAAGCAGTGTTTATTGTCTGCAGACTGAGTGTTTTTAGAAGACTAAATTGATCATTAGATAAATTAAGAGCAGTATACATTTCTGAAGAGCACAGAAATAAGGCCAATGATTTTTTTTTTTTTTAAAGGGCTATGTTTAAATGCCATTATTTCAAAACATTACACATGCTTTTTGGAGGCATGGTGTACCTGAATTTTCAGCCATATTTTGCAGAATTGACATTTGCAGTGTATTTCATACACATCTTCTCAATTGCTTTTGGTTTTTTAAAAAACACTAATAATAGCCATCATTCTGGCAGATAAGCACACTTATTAGTAAACAAATTGTTTACTGTACCTTCTGAAATATGTGATATTCATGGCATAAATAGTGACAACTGCTTGAGTTGTTGCTCTTTAGGCATGATGTACCCTACGTATTTCCTGGCTGTGACAGAAAACAGAGAAGTATAAAGAGGAGGAGAGAGGGTCATGTGGATAGAAATCTAGAAAGAATAGCTTATCTGTGTATGCAAGAAGACATGTTTTCTAGGCTTGTTTTTGGTTAACATTTTGTTGTTACTGTGACTGACTTGTGTGTGCTAATTACATTTTTTTTCCGTTTAGTTTTGATAGATTTAATCACAGATGGCTTGGAAATTTTCCAGAGCTTTCCTGGCCCTAGCCATATACAGTATACTAATTAACAGCTAATAAGTACCACAGTGCATTTCAGTGTGTTATTTACAACAGATGGAAGAAAATCAAAACTGAGTATTCAATCCTATCTATGTCCATTGATCCATTTCCTATCTCAGTGATGAAGAACTAACTACACTGACAGGTGCTACACTAGTACTGGAGAAAAAATGCTCACCAGTGCCCTAATAGTGGGAGTCATCTACAATGATTCTTGTTTTTAGTTACTGAGAAGATGTTGCTGGCATCGTTTATGATGATGTTTTTAAAAGCTATGGCATTGGAACATATTTTTGAGCCACCTGGTTCATATCAGCTGGCCTTATAAGCATTAAGTTGGGAAGGGAAATAACAGTGAAGTTGGGGAATTGTGTGGCTACTCATGGAACACAAAAACTTCTTCTGAACCTTCCTTTTCATGGAAGGAGTAAGAGATACATACATAGTTGTTCAGGAACCATGTCTGTAATTTCCCTCTTGTTCCTTAGTAAGCTTAGCGAGCGCAGACCTACCTGCAGGGCTTTGTGTCTGCTGTCACAGAGCTGCCATTTTTTTAAAAAAACAAAGTGCTGGCAGAAGATGAAATGTTGAGAACTCCATTAGCATTGGCAGCCTACACAGTCCAAATTTTACCTGTAGGCTTCCATTTTTTACCATATATGGAACTGGAGTTGATATTAGTTCTGTGTTACTCAGTCTGCTCTTGGAGAAAAGGCCTAAATCCACTTGTTGATGTAGCTAGCACAGCCTTATTGAATCACTAGAGTGTACATAATTGTTGATCTGTCCAGTTTCTGTTGATTCAGTAGGTCTCCTCTGGTAGGACTTATTGAATATTGATGTTTATCTTTATCTGAAAGGGAGAAAAGTGATATTGATTCTTCAGTATGTGATTTTTACCAGCACCTAGTAATTGGAAACAATTATTCCTGTTACAGATGGTGTAATCCAATTTTGGTTTACTAATTAATAATTAGGTGTTTTTCTTTGTGAAAGAATTCTACTGCTTAGGAACATGTAATTTTTTTTTTTTGGCTATTAAAAAAAGTAACAACTTTGAAGTGTGGTTTCTGTTAACAGCTTGGGGAAAATGTTCTTACATTTCAGAGCTCAGGATATCAACTGCACTTTTTGATGTTGCATGTATCACTGTGAAACTGCAATTTAATAGCTGTATATTTCTGAATTTGGCTCAAAAACTCGTAGCTATTTCCCGTTGCCTGAATGATGTTAAGATAGAGCTTTCAGTTAACTTGCCTACAAAGAGCTTTGTTTACATTAGAGAAATGATTTCTGTCTAGCAAACCTGGGTGCCCTTGACACTTAGATACAGCCATTCTTAGGCAGAAAGGCTTACAGCGGTGAAGATTTTGGTTCCAAATATGCTGCAGTACCTGAATTCTAATTCTAACCATATAAATGTGTATTGCCTTCAAGTCACCTGTCAACTTAATGGCAACCCCATGAATTTCATAGTATTTTCTTAGGCAAGGAATATTCAGTGGTGGTTTTGCCAGTTCCTTCTTAAATACAGCCTATTGTGCTGGTATTCATTGGCCACCTTCTATCCACATACTAATCAGGGCTGACCCTACTTAGCTCAGTGATTGTATATTAAATAGTGAACAAGTATATGTGAATGCAACAGATACTGAATGACTGCTATGGAATTTATTGTACTAATAACATGTATTGTAAAGAATTCATAATGTGCTTTCACATATGAAACAAATTGTGATTCAGTCCTGTTTGTGAGTAGTATTCTGCATGTAGCAACAGATTTGTGTACAGATTGTTGCTACTGCCATGTGTGCTAGCATCTGCTGTAACACTCTCCATTCTACCATTCAGCATACTGGACAGGTGAGCAGTGCAGGCCTCTTTAGAGCAGATATACATTCGAGTAACTATCAGTTAGGGTTGTTTCTTAAAATACCACCTCATTTGCTGTCTGTAGCATTTTTGCTATTCTTCAGTGCCAGTTTAAATAGAGCCCACATTGAATCTAATTTGACACAGAAACTTAAAAACTAAAACGTCAGTTTTATCTTATTTTTCTCAAACATTAATACTGTGGGGGGTCTTAAAGTATTTTGGGGCTGCTGAAGAGTTCCTTGAATGCTTGTCTGTTAGCAAACCATAGTGGAATGAGGAATAGCAGTGACATAGAATTGTGTAAGGTAAAGATGTCATCTCGACCTAAACACAGTGTATCACATTGGAAGTTAAACAAGCTGCTCTTCCTTTTAATCTCTGAGGGTACTAGCCAGTCCTACATACGCAAGCAATATTTTGCTAAGCATGACATCTTCCATATTCCACCAGCATTCATAGTTAAGTTTCTCTCTCTTTGATGAAGCACAAGACTTTTTTTTTTTTTAAAAAGCCTGTTGTCATATGATATTTGCAGGTAACTGTGGGTTGTTAACTGGCACCAGATTCGCTGCCTTCTCCAGCTGTGCTTCTGTGCAGAAGCTCACAACACTAAAACAGACAATAGAAAAGCTTGTCTTGAGGTGAAGTAAGAGGGCATATGCTTCAAACTGCATTAAACAAATAGAGGAAACTGACTTAACTTAAGGCAGGTACTTGGTACCTAAGAAAATGCAGCAGGAGGTTTTTAATTTGTTTGTGTTGACAGGCTTCAAGAAGAATGGTCTGATTGTATGTATGAAGGGATGTAGTTTATTTTATGTATAATCCTCCTTTCTTCCAACATAGGACCCAAGGCAGCTTATAACAAATTAAAGCAAAATACAGCTAAAATACTATTATCCAGAGGGGAAAAGGAAGGTGTGTTCATGCCTCCCCCCATTCCCTTGCATTTTGCCACAGCATGTGGTCTCAGCACCAGGGCCAAAGGTAGGGGACTGGAAGGGAGGAAGCTCTAGAGGGGAGAAGAAAGGTGCACACAAGTGCCCCTTTCCCTTGCTTTTTGCCTCGGCACACATTCTCTGTGCTGGCTGTATTGTTTTAATTATTGTTTTTAAGTGCCTTTTTAAATCTTTTTTTAGTTGCTTTTTTATTCTTATTGAACTGTTATTGTTTTAATATAATAAGCAGTTTAATTTGATTTTAATATTCACTTTTTATATGTTTTTAATTGTATTGTTTTTTTAAATTGTGAGTCACTTTGAGCCTCAACTTTGGGGAAAAGTGGGCTATAGATAACATTACTGCTTTGTCTGTGGCTGGCTTCATTTTGCTTCTGAGCTGATACGAAGCATTATGATGCATAAAATCTTGGCATAGTCACAGAGCCACTAGTGTAGGGATTTTGGAGAAGAGTGGTAACCGTTGAATCTTTGTTTGTTTTCTCCAGGTGCAAGTTCAGGTTCAACAGTCACCTCAGCAAGTCTCCACTCAACAGCTCTCCCCCAACTCACTGTCCACCAAGCCTCAGAACAGCCAATACAGGTCCAGGTGCAGATCCAAGGGCAGACACAGCAACAGGCGTCCCAGACAATACAGGGTCAAGCGCTGCAGAGTCCCAGCCCGTCTCAGTTGCAAGCAGCTCAAATCCAAGTCCAGCATGTGCAGACTGCTCAGCAAATCCAGAGTGCAGAGATACAGGAAGAACACATACAGCACCAGCAAATCCAGGCACAGCTTGTGGCCGGACAGGCTATTGCTGGGGGCCAGCAGATCCAGATCCAGACGGTTGGAGCCCTTTCCCCTCCCCCACCCCAGCAAGGCTCACCCCGGGAAGGCGAGAGGAGAATCAGCACTGCCAGTGTCCTCCAGCCAGTAAAGAAGCGCAAAGTGGATATGCCTATTACTGTGTCATACGCTATTTCAGGGCAGCCGGTTGCCACAGTCCTGGCCATCCCCCAGGGCCAGCAGCAGAGTTATGTATCCTTAAGGCCGGACTTGTTAACGGTGGATAGTGCCCACCTCTATAGTGCCACCGGGACCATAACCAGCCCTACTGGGGAGACTTGGACCATCCCTGTTTACTCTGCACAGCCACGTGGTGATCTGCAGCAGCAAAACATAACTCACATTGCCATCCCCCAGGAGGCCTACAATGCTGTCCATGTCAGCGGCTCTCCAACGGCTTTGGCCACTGTGAAGCTGGAAGATGATAAAGATAAGATGGTAGGAGGTGCATCGGTAGTGAAAAACTCTCATGAGGAAGTGGTGCAAACTCTTGCCAATTCCCTTTTCCCAGCACAGTTTATGAATGGAAATATCCACATTCCAGTGGCAGTGCAAGCAGTGGCAGGGACCTACCAGAATACAGCCCAGACAGTTCATATATGGGACCCGCAGCAGCAGCAGCCCACACCACAAGAACAGGGGCAGCAGCAGCAGCAGCAGCTGCAGGTTACTTGCTCTGTAAGTAAGCAATCCCAATGAAGAAAGTGTTTGCAGTGTTCAGTGTTCTGACTGTAGGAAGGAGTGGTTGTGATCTTTGTGAAAAAAGCATTGTAAAGTCATGAATAGAACTGTCTACATATGTGACTCAGGATACCTAAATTTTGCGCACAGAATAATATATAAATTCTTTTTATGTGAAGTTTCTTTACCTACAAACTTTACTCTGGATCAAATATTTCTGTGCTTTTCAAATGTTTGATGTCTTTGTAGGGAGAGGTGGGAATTCAACATGTTGGCCTCAGATAGTCACACATAGCACAGATGATTTATTGTTTTTTGCAGTACAGCATTCTGCAGACACTCTTGCATGTTTTGAAACATACAGTGTACCCTCTGTATGTACGTGGGTTCCATTCCAGGAATCCCTGCAAATAGCAAAATTTGCAAATGCTTGTATCCCATTATATACAGTGGTTGTGATGTGCCTGTGAGTGTTTCAGTGTGTCTGCATGCACATTACCACTTTTTGGGGTATAGGATGCAGTGTGGTCTCAGATGCTCAAATTTACACATCCAGAGACCACAGGTATGGAGGCCCCACTGTACTGTGTGCACATACACTCTGTACTACCTTGATAGTTGGTCTGTTTCTGTTGCACCTGGAATGTTTAGGAATCTGGACTGTATAAAGTCGAAGGCTTCTATGGCTGGAATCCATAGGTTGTTATGGGTTTTCTGGGCTTTGAGGCCATGTTCTATTAGTATTTGCTCCTGACATTTTGCCTGCATCTGTGGCTGGCATTGCCACCAGATCCTCTGAAGATGCCAGCCACAGATGCAGGCAAAATGTCAGGAGCAAATACTAATAGAACACAGCTTCAAAGCTCAGTAAAACCACAACAACCAATCTGGACTGCATCTGATCTAATGCTGCATGATTACAGGAAGTTATTAGTGTTTTCTGGGGTGATAAGAGAAATAGTAAAGCTTTCTTATTTTCCTTTTGTTCTCATTTTTGAAGTTAATCTAATTACCTGGGAGGATAAAGAGTTTTGTTACACTTAAGTCAAATTGGTGGTTTACAAAATAGCAGCTCTTTAGAATTTTACATCATAATTCTGAGAGAAATTACTGTATATACTCAATTGTAAGTCTAGAAATTTTAGTAAAAAAAACCAACCCAAAAACTTTGGGTTGATTTATTCACAGATCAGTTTACGTACTGTACCTTAACTCTTACCAAAAAAGGAACCATTGTCTTTTCTGAGTAGAGTGGATAAAGCCAAAAGCTTAGTCCATCATGGGACAATCTAAAAGAAGCACTGACTCCCTCTGTTCTTTCTGTCATGGCAGTGCTTCTGGCCTTTTTGAATGCCCGGGTGGTAGAGTGGTGGCGGCAGCTCTTTGGCTCTTCCTCTCAAGTGCCCACCAAGAGAGTAGAGGGGATTGGTGCTTCTTACAGCTTCTCACAGGATAGATTAAGTTCTTGCCTTTCAGAGAAAGGGATGCTTCCTTTTTTTGCTAAAGAATGAATTCTGTATCTTAACTTTTATTTAAAAAGAATCATCACTGTCTCTGGGTAGAGTGACAAAACCCCTTTTTATGGCTGAGTAAGAAACTGGTAGCCAGATGTGGCTGACCCCCAAGGCAGCGCTGGTAGTTTTTCCTCTCTGTGGAATGACCTCTGACTTATCCACAGGTCATATCCAAACCCATAATCTTGGCCCCAGAACTTATACATCAGGTCAGCTTAAACACAAGTATATATGGAATGCTTTGGATAGAACCTGGGTTTGTATAAAAAGCCATGTCTTCTTTGGAGCTCTTACATACCTTAGTAAAATGCGGATATACAAATGTGTAGAGCAGAGGTGGGCAAACTTCAGTTTTTGCATGATTGACGTATATGTAACATAGTGTCTTAAGTGAAAAGAGAGTTGTGGAATAAAGTGCTTGTGAGAGCACAGGCTGAGTCAGACATTTGTTTCCAGCTGCAAAACTCATCCGTGAGATCCTTTTGTATATAGATCTACTCCTGTTTCCCCCAGCTCTTGCTAGCTTTGTTAGAGAAGGCAAAGAGTCTTTTTACTGCTTTTGTTAAGCCATTTTGAATCCCTAGCTGACTACTGCAAATTACCTGGAGATCTATCCTTAGATTTTAGTTTGCCTTCTGCCCACTGCTAGTGTAGGATATAAATGTTCTGGCTAAGATGGAAGCATTAGAATAGTTTGTAAGTACAATATGTAGATGAGGCAGATGCTGTTGAACTTACACCTTGAATGTGTGCCCCTTCCCAAAGACAGAGTGGCATCAACAGTGTGTCTGTTTGCATGTCGCAATAAAATGAAGTTCTAGGGGATTACTGGCTTGTTAGTTACAACCAGCATGACAAGCCATGGCTTATAATTGCCTTTCATTGGAGAGACAAGTTAAAAGGTCCTGCTTCATTTTTCAGATCAAACAAAACAAAAAAATCTGCAGTTTATTTAGATGCTCTGGCTTGCAGAAGGTGCCAGGTAGAAACAGTTAAGTGATGTGTATTAGCGTACCAGTTTGTTCGCAAGGAGCCAGGGTTGTTTAGAATTCTGTCTTATTGTAGTATCTGAATATAGCCAGTGCTTGGAATGCTACTTGTGCTGAACCTTATTTGGAGTCTGCATGAAGTATGGGGCTAAGGATTGTGTGAAAGAAAAAGAAAAAAAGGAATGACTGTGACGGCCATAGAAATAGATTTGGCACCAAAAACAAAACAAAGCAACCCAAAATGATGAGTTGCTGTTTGTTTGTAGGAGTGATTATCAGTGGTTATCATTTGTGGGGGGAGGGAAGCATCCATCAAATGAGATTTAGAATTTTTTTCCTCCCTAACCAATCACAATTTTAAAAATAAATTATTTGTTATCTCACTATTCTTTCTCCAGTCATTGGCAATGAGCCAGATTTTTGTATTTCTTTGATGACTTGTAGTCTAGTCTGATTTGCGTGTTCTCTTTTGACAGTTTGCTTCCCAGAGATGCTGCCGTACTAACCCATAGGATTTGAAGAGAGTTTTTATGTCTCTTAGCATGCAGATCACTTCATGTTTATCTCGTGGCTTCAGTAGTGTCTAACCTTCAGATTTGCTGGACTACTGTATCATCTGTTATAGTTCTGTGAATCTTAGAAAGGCTATTTCTTGCATATTGTTTCTCCAGCAACCACTTTGATTTTATAGAGTTTTCCTGTTTGAGAATTGACCATTTACAATAGCAACTATATTGATACTAATCAATAGCATCACTCTAACCATAGTATTGCATGGAGAGCTTTTTATGTACTTATTTAAATTTATATTTCATATTTCCCCCCAAAATGTGGCTCAAAGTAGCTTAGAAAAAACAATGAAACAGGTGCTAATATTAAAAAAAAATTAAATACAACATCTCTCTTTTCTCTCTCTTTCTCACAGAGAAAGAGAGAGAGAGAGAGAAAATGCGGCACTCTCTCCCACTTAAAAGCCCTTTCCCAGCAAGGGAGGTCAGTTGCCAAAGGCTTGCATTAATAGAAAGTTTTTTTTCCTGCCAGTAGAAAGGGAAACTGGCAGGAGGGCGACCTCACCTCCCTTAGGGGGAAGTTGTAGACTCTGATCGCAGCTTTCACAGAACTGAATGTTTGTGTTCAGTGAAAAGACACAAGGAAAGAGAGAGGCAATAGTTTTAAAAAAATTGCCTAAATCCAATTCTGTCCTAGCTAGGATTGAAGAAATCAAGTGTGGTATAGTGGTTTGAGTGTTGGACTACAACTGTACAGAACAAGGTTAAATCATGGGCCATGGAAATCCACTGCGTGACCTTGGGCAAGTCATACTCTCTCAGCCTCAGAGGAAGGCAAATCTGGACAAATCTTGCCAAGAAAACTCTGTGATGGGTTTGTTTTAGGGTTGCTGTAAGTGGGAAAGGACTTGAAGGTACACAACAACAAGTATAGACCTTTTGCCTCACTGAAACTTATATAGTTGTGTACATGTACCAAGCTCCCATTGTTTGAATGGTCTTACTCTTATTAAGACATTTGGTTGTATTTTGGCCTATGACTTAACACTCAGAAGTGTGGATGTACCGTTTCCAACCATGCTTTCTGCAGCTGAATCTTTATAAGTTAATATTTGATTAAAACATGACTGGCTTTTAAAAAAATCTGAGTAACTTAAAACATGATGTTGAAGTTACTCAATTTGTTTGATTCCATTTAATATAAAGAATACATATTGGGAATGAGTGATCCCATTGTCTACTGCTGTTGCTAGATTTTTCCTCTCCAACAATTGAAAGCAGGCAGCCAAATCATATTGTTAGAATGGTTTAAACATCATTGAAACACCTTTTTTTTTTTAAAAAAAGAATGCTTATTAAAGGAGACATTTCACTCACAGAAAGTGATTTTATGGAAAGAGAGTTATCCTGAAAATTGCTATTTAGTCTGCTAATGGTGGTGTCAGACTCACTGCTTGCAAAATATTCTTTTTCTGACACACTGTTGATTGAGCAGAAGCTGTGCTGAGTTTTGTCCTCTGGGCCTTGCATCTTTTCAGTATAACAAAATCTGTATATGAAACTCGAGTCATAGTAGTACTTTTCACAGCCTTGGATAGTTAAAAGTATGTTACCACCTCTGTTAGAGCCAAATGGCACCACATAATTTGATCTGCTGCATTGAAATTGGCCTCTCTGCACCATTTTGAGGGTTGTTGGCCTTGAAAGTAGGGTGAGGTAATGGCAGGATTGTAGCCAACAATTCTGCCAGGCAAATTAGCTATAAAAGACTTGGGGGAGGAATCTGTCTGTTCATAGAAGTGGCATTTTTCTATAGCTCTTACACCTAGTATCTGTAAAGCAGTAGCTTGGCAAGTGTATTTTCAGGTTTTGGCCTTAGAATAAATTCAGATGCGAAGTCCATTCAATTAAAGGATTGAGTTATTACACATTTGAAGCTGTTTTTAAATGCAGTTTCTGCTTTGTCACCAACAGCTGCTAGTGGCTGCTGTTATACTGCAGTGTGGTCTTTCACTAGGATACTTTTGAATTTTCTTGCATTGAAGCCTGCAGCAGTCATGCTGGTTTTGAATTCTTGTGGGCAGATTGTAGCTATAATGTCTTCTTGAAGAATCATAGTTACTGATATATCCAGTGGAAAACAGATCGATGCTTACATCACAAGGTTTCTCATTTATAGAGGTCACATAAGTCGAATCTGACTTGATGGCAAATAGCAGCAACTGCACTGACTTCTAATTTGTATGTATGTTGCTGTTGTATGACTTTAGGTAGTTTCCGACTTATGGTGACCCTAAGGCAAACTTATTACAGATTTTTCTTGGCAAGATTTGTTCACAGAGGGTTTGCCTTCCTCTGAGGCTGAGAGAGTATGACTTGCTCAAGATCACTCAGTAAGTTTCCAGACCATGCAGAGATTGAAAATCTGGTCTCCAGAGTAATAGTCCAATGCTCAAACTGTGCATGTACTCATATAATTTGTGGTACATGAATTTGAAGGAATAAAATGACATTCACTAAAGTTTCCTTGCCTGTGTAAACAAATAGTACCCATCTTGAAGCCTACGAAAACCCTTCCGCAAATTTGAAAAAGAAGATTCTGCTGTTTTCGTTCCAATGCTTTTGATATATTTGCATTTATGATCATTTCATTTTAACATACCTCTTATACTTTCATCACCATGCTTTCTGATAGTATATGTATGGGTATTAATCTTAATACTTTGTGTAGCCACATTGAGTGTAAACTGTGAGAAGACAGGATTGTGTAGTGGTTTGAGCATTAGACTGTGACCCTGGGTTTGATTGCCTGTGTGCCCATGGAAACCCACTGGGTGCCCTTGAACACCTCACACACTCTAAGCCCCAGAAAACTCCTTGATAGGTTCACCTTAGGCTCATCGTAAGTTAGAAATGACTTGAAAGCACAAAACAACAATGACAACAAGGCAAGCATGGTTCACTTGGCTTGTATAAGTAATGTCTGGTGGCAGTCTGGAGTGGCAGACTGTAGAATTTACAGTAAGCAGCAATTTGAAGTTAAAGAGATTTGAGTTAATCATTGTAACTTGAAGTGACACATTTGTAACTCCAGAGGTAATAATTCTTCTTGTGGATTTTTTAGTTTTCTCAGCCAGTGCATTGACCTGTTATGTGAACATTTTTGTAAATCCTCATAAAATCCTATTTTAACTGCTTGCTTTCCAAACAGGTAAGGATGCCCTAGTTAAGCTAAAATGTTTATTTGTAAGCTAAAATATGATTGATTTCAGTAAGATTTTTTTCAGAGAACTCAATCATTCTGTAAATATGATCTGAAATGTCTCATGACCATAGACAGAAAAAATATGGCCCAGGACCATTTTTTCCAGGAAAACTGTTTTGCAGTGCTGTACAACCCTGTTTCTTTGCAGTTTGGGACATGAAAGGAGTTTCATCTTTTTAAAACCTGTGCAGTTCTGAAACAGGAGCAGGTGCAAAAAGCTGCAGTCCCAATGGTCAGCTGCAGTCCCTAGACATGTGTGTGAAATGCACACCATGGGGCCTGCATGTAGCCCATTCCTGCCATATAGTGCAGTTAGTATGTTGAACCTGTTGTTTTTTGTTTAATGAAAACATTAGATAAGTGAGCAGCCTGTAGAGGATCAATATCAGAAATATCACTACATTCCTCTTTCATTCTAATTGTTGTTATAGTAGGATGTTGCTGAAGGTCGACATTAAACATATTCAGAACCTTTTTTCCCCCTATTAACATCATTTTTATGAGTGTGTTAAAAGGGTTGTAGTTGTTAACTTAAATTGCTGTCCAACTTATTTATAAGAAACCAGATAATTCATTTGTGAGACACTTTGTGGTAACCTAGACTTTGGTACAAGTGTTTTTGTTTTTGTATGAAAGTGTGTTTTACTGAAAAGTTTGCACTTCATCTGTTGGCAGATGGTGATGGTGACCATAATCATTTGCAAAAAATGCAAATACAGCAGTTAGCATTTAGTTTTCCCCAGTAAGAGACTTTTTAAGTCTTATTTCTAGTTACTCAGAGAAATCACTTGCATTCATCTGTAAGTTGCTGTAACTTAATAATGATATTGGCCTGGTTCAGATGTAAAAGGCTGCTCCAACAAAGTTCCCTGTGCTCATATGCAATAGACAACAACCCTGGTTTTTTGCACCTTTTAAAATGGAGATTTGCTCATTTAAAAGAAGGGAAAAAACCCAAAAAAGTTTCTTGCAAGAATGGAATTCTAACTCAAGAAGGTAGTTTCTCATAGATTATTTGAGATTATCACTTCACTACCATAATCCAGAGTAATACAAAATAAGAATGTATATGTAAGCTCAGTAGTTCAAACGTGTTAGTGCACAAATATATTTTGTGGCCTTACATGTAGTCTAAGTCATAAATTTATGTAGTATTTAAGAAATTAAACAATGAGGAAGATACAAGGCAGGGAAGGAAAAATGAATGGTGTTACCGCTGTTCTTATGTTAATCATTAAAATAATTTGTTGATTATTTTCAGTTTTCTACAGTCTTTTCCCTACCTATCTAATTTAAGCTTTGATGATTTAACAAGGCCTCCCAACCTCCAAGGCAGAACTTCTGGGAAAGCTGAACAATCTCACTCAGTAGGACGAATGAGAAAAGGACTTTATATTTCACAGGTTTTACTATATTCCTGTTCCAACCTATAGGAAAAAAATAATTTAAAATTAGTCAGAAAGTTATTTTTATAATACTCTTCTGTCCTCCAGCAAAGAAAATATGGATTTGAAAATCCCACTCCAGGAAGGGAACAAACATGTTCTGTTCAGACCTCACCAATAGGGGCAGATCTTTGTAGTTCTGCAGTGTTGCAGATAGAACCTGCTGTAGTCTGCTGAATGGATGTCTATTGGTAACTGCTTGGTTGGATGGGTAGACATTCATCTTGTTTTTTGTTAGCCCAGCCCAAGTAAAAGTTTAAACACTGAGCCCCCAGGATGAGTTGTTCTGAAATTCCGCCCATCTTTCCCATGACACCTAAGCTGTGAAACCGGCTTAAAAGCTGTCTGCAAATCAAGATTGGAAACCAGAATCAGCAGAACAACGTGGGAAACAGAGAACCCAGGGAGCTTTGTCTGCTAGCAGCAAAAAAAGGGGGAAACGTGTGCTAATGCTTGCTTATCAGCTAGTCACATGGCAAAAATCCTGTGATCTGTTAGAATAACTTGGTATGTTTGAACTGGGGACTTTGTATGTTACTGTAGCAAATGGACAAATTCATAATAGAGCATACTTGGTAGCATTAATCTCCATTGTTGCCCTCAAAAGTATCCTTCATGCATCTCTGAGTATACTATTATATCTGCTCCAAAGCAAGGAAGGAACCCCCCACTAAGATTTTCCTGTTTAATTTTGAAAAGAGGGAAATATGTTTGGAAGCGACAGCTTGTAGCTATGCCAAGGGATGTTGTCTCTTGAGAAATGTTGCCCTGTTTTTGTCTTTATTTGTTCCCAGATTAACAAGTGTGTCCATGTGTGAATGTAAGTGAAAATCACCCAGGCTAAGCAGTTTCACGCTCTGACTTTATTACTGCTTTCTGGTACTTGAAATGGCAAATTGCATATAGGGGAACTGAGTGTTTTCAGTATATCTGGTGAAATTAAGAGGAGGCATTAAGAATTGTTCTGTATTGGGTGGCTAGATTTCAGACCTCAAGAATAAAAAACATTTTTCGACAAGAACCCCAAGAATCCCTGAAGACTCCTAAAATCCAGGTGCAAAACATACAATTACAATTAACAAAGTCTGATCACAGGAATTTGTTTGTAGTACTAGCACTGAATGGAGTTCACAGACCTTCCATAAAACAACACACACATGCACACACACAGAAGAAATCCCCACATGTGTATATGCGTGTGTGTATGTGTGTGCACATGGGTGTTGACACCTTTTGTAAGTATCCTGGGGCAGTGTTTGATCAAAATGCAGTCTATAAATCAAAATAAATCAGAATAGAATAATCCTGCTAATTTACTATGTGGGTGGTAGAATAGCTTTGAAATGTGTTTGAAGATACCCTATTAGCAAATTACACAAAAACTGCTTTTACTTTTGCTAACTTAAGTGATTGGACATAATTTTCTTCCACAGGCTCAAACTGTTCAGGTTGCCGAAGTTGAGCAGCAGCCTCAGCCTCAGCCTTCACCTGAACTACTGCTTCCACAGTCTCTCAAGCCAGAGGAGGGGCTAGAAGTGTGGAAGAGCTGGGCACAGACTAAAAATGCAGAGCTGGAGAAGGAGTCTCAGAACAGGCTTGCACCTATTGGCAGTAAGTTTGTAGGCAGAAATGTCGCTCCATCTTTGCAAACAGAAGTAATTATTCTTTGCTTCCCTGAGGTTTGCAGGTTATTGAATTCCGTGAAGCTGCAGTTGGTTATCAGATGTTACCATATGAACCAAACAACATCACAGTGGTTTCTGGATTTCTTCCTTCTAAAGTAGGAAAGAGCTAATCCTCTCCCTTCAGGCAGACCATGCTTCTAGTGTTCTGTTGAGTGTTGAAATGCCTCCCCCTTCATTCTTGGTTGTCCTGTTAAATTACTTTTATTTTGCTGCTATTTCCCCATAGATTGAGAAAGTCTGTTTTTTATGTTTGGTCTGTGTTTTTAAATTAAAAATGTGTCTTGAATAACTTAAAGGAACAACTAAGCTTGTAATGTCAAGTTTGCATGTGTTCTGGGTTTTCTGGCCTCTGGAATTTTTTTTAATTCATTTACACATTACCAGAGTTACACAAGATGCTAAAGTCACTCATATTGTACATTTTTGCTCAGTTCCTTTCCTTATTTTTTCCCTTCTGCATTGCCAGGTAGTCTGCCATTTGGGGGATCATCTCTGTTGTATTAAGTGTATTTTAAAAATGAAGTCTTAAAAACAACCTTTCAAGTAGATTTTTAAGGATATTATACTAGATGCTGGGGACAAATTCTTTCTTTTAAGTGGCAGAATAGTCCTATTGGGGATATAGTAGAAGAAGCAGGATCAGGTCTAGAAACAGCCGTCTGAAGAATGTCAGTAAATAACCATTGTTATGGTTTTGCAGGACGTCAGCTGTTGAGATTCCAGGAAGATCTCATATCATCAGCTGTAGCAGAATTGAATTATGGACTGTGCTTAATGACTCGTGAAGCTCGTAATAGTGAAGGCGAGCCATATGATCCAGATGTTTTGTACTATATCTTCCTGTGTATTCAAAAGGTATGGTATCATGGAAATTTTTTGTGCAACCGGTGATCAGACTATAAGGCTGTGTATTTGTTGTGATTAGAAGGATTCTTGCACATGTCGGGGTGAGACAGGCTTCCCTTCAGTGTTGAGATGCTTGGCTGTCTCTTTTACATAATGGCTTCGTGGTCAAACAGCATATTACTAAATGTACTCATATTTAGTATTCATACTAAATTCGGCTTTTGTTTGAGAAGTGAACTGAAGGGACGGACTGAGCAAAACATGGGTCTTGGCGCCCATATAGCCCATCCAAGACTTCAGTTACAGCTATGTACAATATAGTTTTATTCTAAACATATAGGTAAAAATACACATGTATCATCCATATAAAAGCACATAACCATGAATCCACCTGTGGAATGCCAGTATACTCCCATTAGGTCAAATATTTTTTTGCAAGCTAATATAATTGAATTTATCCCCTAATTACAATGTTGCATTGGTGTTTTACTGCCAGTGCAGTTGAATTTTGTTCCTCTCCCTAGTGCAGTGCTTGGCCTCAAAACTAATGCTAGAAGGTTTCCCAGCCCTCTGGAACAGATTTTTTAGGTATAGTGTGAAAGGATTATCCCATCTCCCTCTTGTGTTAGAATCTGCTCTAGAGAAACAGCATGATGTAATGGTTTGAGTGCTAAGACTAGGACTCTGGGAAACCAGGGTTCGAATCTACCAGATGACCTTGGACAAATTGCACTCTCTTTAAGCCAAGAGGGAGGCAGTGAGAAACTTCCTCTGAATAAATCCGGTGGACAAAACCCTATCAAAGGGTCATGATAAGTTGGAGTCAGTTTTGAAGGCATTTAATAACATCACCTTTCCCCAAGCAGAAGTGCAGCACTGAATCCTGTTTTGAGTCTTTAGGAGAAACACTTATAGGTTAGAGTCCAGTTGTATTATAGCAAAGCTGAAATCCTCAGACTTGTCCAGTAGTGTTTGTACTCCTTCTTTTATAAAACCACTTATCTCTCTCTTGACTACCACAGCATCTTAACATGTAATTACAAATACCACAATATCTTAGTATACAATTATATGGCTTTCATTTGTATAGGTATATAATACTGGTTTATATGATTGGAAATAACTTCCTTCTGTAAATTGTCCCCTTAAGTGCCTCAGGGGCTGGAGGGGTACTTTGAGACAATTTTTAAAATCCTCCACAAGTGTTGGGGTGCTGCGGGGCCTTAGGAAGCCTGAAAATGGTCTTGGGCAGGATTGCACGTAGCCTGTAGGCCACATTCTTTCCATCCCCAATAGTGTTGCCATACTTCAGATTTTTCATGATCAAACTTTCCACACTTTAGATAGATGAGATTGTAGTGCTTTGTGGGTCTTTCATGGGAAGATTTAGGGCAGGATTAGAGATATAAAATTTTAGGGATTCTGAAGCCACAAAGGGGAAAATATTTGTTTGGGAAAAAGAAATCTGGGAGGAAATTTAAATAAATGCTATACTTTTTATTTGAAACTCAAAACATATTTTACTGCTTTTGCACTAAGAAGTGTTATGTTAGTTAACATATAAATTTGTACTCTTTGACATGTTAAATTTCAAAAATATGTGAACATGCTATGTGCTAAAGAGAGCACAGCTGAAAAGTAAGTTATTCAGATTTCTGTGTAGTAGGTAGGATTTCTCTTGTTCAAAGAAGGCAGCATATCCTGCAGGTAACCACTGAGCCTTTGAACTAAGTGAATTTATTTGGGTTTTATACCCAATAGAGAAGGGAAGTTTACCTGAATACAAATTTAAAATGCTGATTCTATTTTTAATAGTTAAGAAAATTTACATACAGCCATATCACCTTAACTTTTAAGTCACTTTGCAATAAAATGAGTATCTTCTGTAGATGTTGAACAAATCATTAAAAAAATAGTAGAATCAGATTTTGTGGGCAGCAACCAGTGTGGAGTATTGGTTTGAGTACTGGACTACGACTCTGGGAGACCAGGCTTCAGATCCCCACTCTGCCATTAAAGCCCACTGGCTGACCTTACTCAGGTCTAGGGATGGGATGAATCCAGAATTTTCTGAATCTGTGTCCGAATCCCTGGAAGGTTCTGGGAATCCACAAATGTCACAAATCTTTTGAATCCTTTTTTAAAAAAGAGTTTAAAAAGTAAGAGAAAGAAGGATAGACACACTCTCTCAGCCTTAGCAAAAGCCTAGGCAAAAGCAAACCTCCCTCTGAAGAAATCTGGCCAGGACAATTGTCATAGTTTTGCCTCAGGATCTCCTCAGATTGAAAATGACATGAAGGCCCTTTCTACACAGGTGGGAAAATGTGGATTAATCCCACATTTTCCTGCCTGTGTAAACAGGGCCACATACTACAGTACAGAGATAATCCAGGTCAAAACTGGATTTTCTTTGCATAGCTACTTATGGCCTCCTGGGGTTTGTAGTTTGATGACGCACCAGCACACTTTGGCAGAGAAGGCTGTGACACCTTGTAAAACTACAAACCCCAGAGTGGTACATGAAAGAGCTTTGCAAAGGAGCTATGCAAGGGAATCTTTCAGCTGTCCTTGATATCTCAAGAAGACTGTACCTTCCAGCCAATCAGGCCTTTGGTGGGCTCCGGAGACACCAGTTTTTAAAGACAATTTTTCCTTTCTGTTACATGTACTTTGTCATGTGGCTCATGAGAAACCTGAAAGACATTCCACTTTTCATCCTATTCTAGCTTTAGCTTTATAACCGGGCACTGGTCTTGTGGAAGGAGGTACACTGGCCTAGATGTGGCAATCACTGGCTGAGATTGTGTGACCTTGCCCCACTATTTCTGATAGACATCAGGCCCACTGACCCCAGCATTGATACATGTTGATTTTCAGTACGGAAAATAGTGCTGAACTTAAATACTAAATGTTCAATTTATATCTATTAGAATACAGCCCCAGATGTAATTTCCGAAATTGTTAGCAAAGGCCATTATTACTCCAAGAGAAAAATTCACCTACTTGCCATCTCCCCTTGTGTATCTAATCTCCCAGATTTTCAAGGCATCCCGGTCTCCAACAAACTATTTGGTTGGTGGATTCAAAAGATTCAGTTTGCCTGTTTTAGCACAGGGATTCAGACTCGCGAATCTCGAATCCTTCCCAACTATTTGAGGATTCGGTTGCCCCATCCCTAGTCAGGTCACACTCTCTCAGCCCCAGACAAAAACAAAAGCAAACCCCCTCTAAACAAATGTTGCCAAGAAAACCCTTTAAAGGGTCACCATAAGTTGAAATAGACTTGAAAGCATGGAACTACAAAGCTACTGTTCATTTTAGATTTTTCTTAAAATCTGTTGTTATCAGGGAAGATTTCTAGCCTGCATGTTTCAGATGCAGTATTTAAAACATGGACAACTTGACTACCTTCTTGATATTTCATTTTTATGAACTGGAATCCTGTGGAGAAAGCTGGTCTCACCTGTGTTTCTTGCAGTATCTATTTGAAAATGGGCGTGTTGATGACATCTTCTCTGATCTTTATTATATACGGTTCACTGAGTGGTTACATGAAGTTCTCAAGGATGTCCAGCCTCGAGTCACTCCTCTTGGTAAGAGAATGGTTAGGCCACAGTAATTGTAGAGAAATAATGTGAAGCACTTTATTTATGTAGGCAACTGCTCGCTGTTCCTCTTGATTTCAGGCTGAAAATCAGCCCCAAAATTGCGGAGATGTTTATTTGGATGCTGGCTGTCTAAGGTTTTGGTGAAACATCCAGGCTTTCAAGAGGTTTAGAAGACTGAGGGATGTAGCATATGGAAATGTCATTCAATTCAATTTTGAGAGGGGGGCATTTTGGCGTCATTTTTCCAACAAAAAATATTAAAAGATAAGGAGGTTTGGGGAACTTGTGGGAGACTGCAAAAAGATATGGGGGCTCTCGTGAGCTGTGAGTTGCACCCTTCTTTAATAATTAATTAAACAGTTTACTAGATTTGTTGTAAACTGAAATTCTTGGTAGTAACAACCCTCTCAGTAATCAAACTGCTGTAAAGCTGAGGAAAATTTGTCATGATTTCTTCTTTTGTATGGAAACTTTGGTGGATGGGCGGAAATATTGCTTGGTTTCCATGCTTTTGATGATGCTGTCCTCTGGTCTTCTTAGGCTATGTTCTTCCGAGTCATGTAACAGAAGAGATGTTGTGGGAGTGCAAGCAACTGGGAGCTCACTCCCCTGCCACCTTGCTCACTACTCTTATGTTTTTCAACACAAAGTATGTACTACTGTATGGTTTTGTTGCTAGCACTGTAGCAATTGCTTTAAAATAAGTAGAACCCTATTGTTTACTGAATCTTGGATTGTGATGTGTGGAAGTAGAGGAAAGTAAAGGCAAACTGACAGACGGGAATTAACCTAACTGATCAGATCAAAATGCATCCAGAGTTAGTGAGTTGCAATTACTCAGAAATTAAATTCTAAATCAGCAAGTCTCCACTCTCATACCTTGCCTCTTCCATAAACTTGATAGGTAGCCTTAGATAAGTCACTGTGCCTTGTCTTTAGCTCATCTGCAGTTTGGATATAATACCGCTCTAGATATTTTAGATATTTGTTGCGATATTTTCTAAGGTAAGATGTACATAAAACACTGCTGTAAAGCATTTGTTTCCATAGTGGTCAGTCCAGTGGTACTGCACGTTATGTTGTCAAACTGCACCTCTACCTCCAGCATTTAGTTTTGGAAGGATTCTCTCTTGGAGCAAGGGGAGGGGCTGTTTGGCTAGTACAGCTATATCAAAGTGATAAGGAATATGCCACATGAATTTACTAAAACTCCTTAATTTACAATATACTTATCTGCAGTAAGATCATGATAAATACGTGATTTTGCTGTGAAGGTACCAAAACAGCATTTGTTTATTGAAAATAAATGGTTTTTAAAAATGCACATGATTCATTATATTTTAATGTGCATCTTTAACCAGAATTTCTGTCTCTCCTCCTCTCCTTGTGAAGATACTTTCTGTTGAAAACAGTGGACCAGCACATGAAGTTGGCATTTTCAAAAGTCTTGAGGCAGACTAAAAAGAACCCTTCCAATCCCAAGGATAAGAGTACGAGCATTCGGTATCTGAAGGCACTTGGTATACATCAGGCTGGCCAGAAAGGTAGAACTTTGAACTTAATTTTGCTTCTAATGGCAGATCATATTTGTTCTGTAATGCTGTCTTTATGTAAGACAAAGAAGGAGAGAAATAGGGCTTTATGGTGTCTACAAACTGGCATTTTATTTTATTTATTCATGTACCATATTTTTATACTATCTTTCCACATAAAGCTTCCCCACAATAGTTCACAGAGTTAAAATTTAAGTCCTGTAAACTTGCTTAAGAGTAGACAAAACTTATCATTGAATCTTGATAGTGGTGTTGCTCCTTTGTGTTCTGCAGATAAAAATGTTTCTTTCTACACGATATATTGTCTACACTTTTTTGTAATCTTATTTCTGCTATTTTTGGTATCTGTGTATGATTTACTAGGTTTAACTGGGTGTGTCAAACCTACTTCTCTAGATTAGAGCCAGAGGTCCTTTTTCAAAACATATTTACTTTTCTTTTCCATAAATGACACCACCATGGGTTTGGGCAGCATAGCTGCAGTTTTAACCTCCAGCTATTCCCATTTTGGACTTTTTTTCTTTTTCTTTTTTTTGTTGAAAAAGAACTTCTGTCTCTTTGTCATAAACTGGATAGAAGAGTGAAAGGTTTTGTATTTGGCTGTAAACAAGAGTTACCCAGACCAAAAAAAGAAAAGAAAAAAAAGGTAAAGGTGGATTATCAGCAACAAGAAAGAGATCAGGGCATATTCTCTATTGTAGTTAGCTTCCTCTGCAGAGTATCTGATGGGCTTCTGTTGTTGGGGTTAACTTGCAGTTACGGATGACATGTATGCAGAACAGACAGAGAACCCTGAGAACCCTTTAAGGTGTCCTATAAAGCTCTATGACTTCTACCTCTTCAAATGGTGAGTGTTTCTGTCGTTCCCATTGAGAGCCACAAAAGATAACTGGCAGAATTATGGGAGGTTTGCATTTGATTTTAAACTGCTTTGATGTGCTTTTCATTATACACTCATCCAGCTAGATTGACTCTTGGAATTAAGGATGGGGTGCAATCTGTATAAAAACTGAACTGTCTAAAGTGGCAAGTGCTGAATAGTGCTCTTCACTAGAAGATACTACTTCCGTCTGATTTCTTTGTCTGCAAGTACTGTATTTGCTGGTGTATAAGACTCAGTATTTTTTCTGAAAAATACAGTTTGAAAATGGGGTGTGTCCTATGCACAGGTGTGTATTATACACCAGCAAATATGGGTATTAATAAAATGAAAGTTGAAACTCTTGGGTTTCAGCACATGTGGATCCTGTGGTTATGCAAGTAAATGCAGCCCACATTACTAGAATCCTATTGGTAGAAATTAAAAGGGTATACTTTCAGAGTGATAATTGCTTAATGTTCAATCTCTTCCTTTCTCTCTCTCTCCCCACAGCCCCCAGAGTGTGAAAGGTCGGAATGACACATTCTATTTGACTCCTGAACCAGTGGTGGCTCCCAACAGCCCAATCTGGTATTCCATCCAGCCAATCAGTCGAGAGCAGATGGAGCAGATGCTCACCCGAATTTTGGTGATACGAGAGATTCAGGAAGCTATTGCTGTGGCAAATGTCAGCACCATGCACTAAGGCATCCCTGCCAACTCAGAAAATGGGTGAAGGTGGGGTAGGGTGGGGAGGGTAGGCCATGAGGCCAGGATCAATTGTACAGCCTTTTACACTAAAGGAGATGCCTAAGTTTTTTGTTTTTGTTTTTTTTAATTGGTGTAGTTATGAAGCCCTTTTAGGCTTCCTCTGTTTAAAAAGAGACCCTTCCCATTGTGTATCTGACCCAACTGCATCAGCCTTCTGGACACATTGAGGGCTGTGTTCTCTCTCTGGGAGCTGTGAGGTGCCGTAGGTTGACTTGGGTTTTTTTTATGATGTGGAAAAAAACATTTAACTGAGGGACTTGGCCTGGCTGGGCCACTGCTTTGGCGCTCACACACTTGGAAAGAGCAGAAAATGATCTAAAGAGAAGCAATTTGCAGTTTCCTTGTGCTCACACTGACATGTCATGGAGGGGAGAGAAGACTGTCCTGCAATTATGATTTATAAGAAGACAAAGAAGAAAATCAATTTCTATTAAGACCTTAAAAGTGACATTTTTAGATGTTAAGTACAAATTACCACGGTCCGTTCTTTCTTTCTTTCTTTCTTTCTTTCTTTCTTTCTTTCTTTCTTTCTTTCTTTCTTTCTTTCTTTTATTTTTGGCCTGATGTTGAGGCCTTAAAATCTTGAGGCTCCTGTGCCTGATGGAATTCTTGTAACATACACTTGTGTATCATATAAAGATACCACCCTGTTTCTCTTATGTATTCTTACGCTAGTTGTTTATTAAGAATGACGAGCACGTCTTTTCAACATGCTATTGAACAATGTGTCTTTATTTATTAATTTCATTTGGAAAAGATTAGTGGTATGATAGGGATGTCCCACTGATCAAGTGACAAACTGTTAAATTCTGTTAGAAATTTTTGCTGTTGGCTTACTGCTTTCATAGTGAATTTTCAATTCAGTGAGGTTGGAATGAGGATGACATACTTTGAAGCCAAGAATATTTCTTCTTTTTCAGGTACCCAACCTCCTGGAAAATTCAAACCTACACCTCCTGGAAAATTCAAACCTATAGCAGAATACAAATTAAACTAGGATTTAGATAGCATGTTTTCCTATAGTTCATTCTGTCCCCCTTCCATCTAGATTTGGTGGTACCTTTGACCACTGAGAATGGTGTTAATTCTGGATTGGCAAAGTACATTTGGGAACAATCCCATTTAATCGAGTTGGCGGAAGTTGGTTATAATGGTAAACCTGGGAAGAGAGGTGAAAATTTGGGAATATGTAATCCCTTGTATTTTACATCTACATTTGGCTCATGGAAAATTATTTTAAATTCTTTGAATAATATGTCATTGAACAGCTAAACCTATTTGCAGTTTTCATTTATCATAGACTCCTGTTATTACAAGTAGAATCTGCTTTTCTGTTGGGACTAAAGTCCTGCAATAGTATCAGAAGCATTAGGCACAACTCAATATTTTCCTTCAGATTGGTCCTTGGTCTTGTCAGTTGTCTGCTAGCCATAGTAGAAGATTTGATGTTGCATCAGTTCTTCATTGTTTAGAGTTTGAAGATGGTAAAGTTTCACCAACTCAACACTGATTATAGATTTCATGTTTTTCCTTTTTGCGGGAGTGGCAGTAAAATGTGGCTGAGATTTGAGATTGAGGTCTCTAATTCTATACCTGCTGTTTAAAAAAGAAAGAAAAATCTTTCCAAGAAAGAACCTGAGCAGAAATGTGAACAAATCCTACAGTTAGATTGCAGTAGAGGGTAGCTATTCCAGTTCTTAAGGTTGCTCTAACCGCCCAGCTGTTCTGCTGTTGAAGAACTTGGCGTAACAAAAAACTCTTAACTAACCAGATTGTGAAGGAAGCTGCAGCAACATGTAAATCAGTATTCTTATTCAAGCTGAGGAACAGATTGCAGGAAACAGTAAAGCAGCCTAGTTGAGAAGGGAAGTTGCCAAGTGACAGAGAGAGGTTTTGCTTTTCTGAGATGAGAAACATATGACCCCTTCCACAGACAATGTTGTTAATTTTCTTGGAAAAATAATTATCTAGGGGCTTTCTACAGTCATTCAAAAAGCCTGATGTTTCTGTGCCATATGTAAAAATAAATTGATATGCAGCAGTATATGTTACATGCTGCTGTTAACTGAGGATGCCACTTCTAATCCTGCAGTTTTAAAAGGGTTAAAATCTCTACCTAGCCTCATATTTCATGAAACTATTTCATGGAACTTACGTAGGCATATGTAAGGTGGCTCAATTCCACAACTTAACTAGGATATAGAATATGTGATATTTAAATGGTAAAAACTATAGCTTGCTTGAGCAGATTTAATGCAACAGCAAGTTGTGCATCAATGTTGTTACTGTATTTTCTCAGTTGTTAAATTAGCCACTTAGAATTCTCTTTTCATAGCTGCAAGGGAGCTGATGTGTGTGATTATCTACAGTTGGACAAAATCTGTCACTGAAGCGTAAATAAGCTTTAATGCAACAGTGGAAGATGGTAGGTAAGTTGCATGTTGGCAACCCCAGCCTAATTAGAATTTACAAGAGGACGTTAAGAATGTAAGGAGAGCTGTGCTGGTTTAGACCAAAGGCCTATCTAGCGCAGCATTGTGTTCACACAGTGGCAAACTTGAGCGTATCCTATAAGAACAATTGCTCTAGCTTCTTGTTAACCTTGCACTTTCTTGAGGGGCACAGTATTAGATGTGGCAGTCAGAACTGTATTCCAACTGTGGTTTGGAATCTGTTTCACCACAGATACATGCAGAAAGGCATATGGACAATTTTATTTTTATTCCTAATGATCCCTAAGGTGACGTCTTCCTTTTTCATAGCAGCTTGTACACTGGTGGTTTTTTATCAAACTGTGCACAACAGACCAAAAATTGTTTTCCTTTTTTTTTTTTATTTATATAACTGAATCACAAATACAAAACAAGAAAAAAAAATTAAACACCATGTGATATACATAATAGTGAATTAAAAAAAATTTTCTTTTTCTTTTTTTCCCTTCTCTTAAGCAATACTAACTTTCATTGTTATTTTGCACCTTTACCCTTAAATTTATAAATCTGTTCAACTGTTATAATTTCACATTTAATTCAATATTTTTCACATCCCCTTTAATCTATTTCTATTGTTAATTCTTTTAACTTTTTTTTAAAAAAACATTAATATCACTTATCCATTTAAATCTATAAATCACAAGTTTGACACACACACCTACTAAGAATTACAAAATATACAACATAAAAGAAAAACAAAACTAAAACTAAAAAATACCCACCCCCCAGAGCCAACTTTTTATTTAATCCACTTTCCAAAATTGCCATTCTTCTTTTGACAGGGTAGTATTACTATCTCTTTTCAGAACTTTATCCAAAAATATTTTCCAAATTTCTTCAAAATCATTCCCTTTAACCAAACCTTTCATAAACCTAATTCTACATGTTAGTTTATCATTAATTGCAATTTTCCACACTTCGTTATACCATTCCTCTATTTGAAATTTTTCATTTGCTTTCCATTTTTTTGCTATTATTAATCTCGCTGCAGTTAACAAATTTGTTATTAATTCTTTCTTTACTTGAGTACACTCAACCTTATCATATATAGACAACAATGCAATATTTGGACATACTGGTATATCTGCTCCTATAATCTCTTTTATCTCTTTAAAAACCTTTTGTCAAAACTCCATTATCTTATTGCAATTCCACCACATATGCATATATGTACCAATTTCTTGACATCCTCTCCAACATAATCTTGAATATTTCTTATCTATTTGATTTAATTTCACTGGAGTCAAGTACCATTTCCACACTAATTTATAATAATTCTCTTTTATTCTTATTGATAATTTTTTTAAATGACGTTGTTTCCAAATTTTTCTCCATTCTTGTATATCTATATTTTGTACTATCTCTTCCTCCCACATTTTTCTAAGAAAATCCTCTTCTTGTTCTTTTGCTAATATTTTATATATTTCACTTGTAATACCTTTTAGTATTTCATTTTCTTGCATATTTTCTCTTTGAATAATAATTTGTTCAAATTTAGTATATTCTTTAAAATCCTTAACATATCTTTTCATACTCTTTGTCCATTCCTCTAATTGTATATAATTTAACCAGGATATTTTAGTTTCCTGCAATCTCTCTTTCATTCTATCTTTATTTATCATTATTTTCATCCAATCTTTTAATCTATATATTTTTTGTTTTTTTATTTCTTTCTCTATTATTTCTCTTAAATTTATTGGAAATTTTTCCATCATCACTATCGGAGTTAATATTGATATATTCGGTAATAATTTTCTTTTATTTTTTTTCCATATTTCTATTATATTTTTTATAAAAGGATTTTCTATCTTCTCCATTTCTTTCTTTGAAAAATTCCTAAAAAATATATTTTCTAATTTTGTCTCAATATTCATATCTTCTATCTCTAACCAATCTAAATCACCCTTTCCTGAAACCCCCTCTATGATATATCAAAAATTGTTTTCCTGCTGCCTTATCACACTATACTGTTAAAGTGCTATAGTCCACCTTTAACCTCATTATGTGGAATTCTAGGGTTTGCAGTTTAGTGAAGCCCAGGTGCTTGCTGGCAGAATTCTAAATGGCCCTCCTTAAACTGCAAATCCCAAGATTCCATAGGATGTTGCTATGGCAATTAAAGTGGATTATAATGCTATAACCTTGGAGTGTGATAGGACAACTACTCACTGCCAGCTTTTGCCATAAGACATAAACTTGCACTTCCTTACATTGAACCACATTTGGTAGAATCATAGAATCATAGAATCATAGAGTTGGAAGAGACCACAGGGGCCATCCAGTCCAACCCCCTGCCATGCAGGAACACCCTCAAAGCACTCCCGACAGATGGCCATCCAGCCTCTGCTTAAAAACCTCCAAAGAAGGAGGCCCCACTACACTCCGAGGCAGCAGATTCCACTGCCGGACAGCCCTGACTGTCAGGAAGTTCTTCCTGAGGTTCAGGTGGAATCTCCTTTCCTGCAGCTTGAATCCATTGCTCCTTGTCCTGGTCTCTGGAGCAGTTTAATCTCTGTTTCATCCAGTATGGAGGATTTTTTTCCACCCTGTTTGCGAAGCTTGGTCTATATTACCCCACCTATAAATGCAGGTCGAATTAAGAAGCACTAGACTCAACACAGATCTTGGTTGGATCCCATGGTTTTACACTGTTCTCCATCCACTCTGAGGTATTGTTTTTTTTAAAATCTCTTCCTACAGTTTGCATG
Organism: Ctenosaura bakeri; assembly: GCA_948474755.1. NCBI lineage: Eukaryota > Metazoa > Chordata > Lepidosauria > Squamata > Iguanidae > Ctenosaura > Ctenosaura bakeri. The sequence goes on from CAOLHI010001275.1 coordinate 253,216, forward strand.
TTTAGCCATTTAGTGATATATAAGATTCTTAGTTGTGGCTGATGAATTTGCATTAAAACCAGTGTGAAAGGCAGGTTCTATTCTCTTCTCCCACCGGGCCCTATGTCTCAGTCCACCTTAGAAAGTGGTGGCTTATTGGGGAACTAATAGGAATGGGGAATGAATAGGAATGCCTACAGTTCTACAGTGTGTGGCTTGAAGGAAATATAAATCCTCTCCGCAAATTCAGCCCCGAGGGTCTCTTCATCACCCTATGAGTTGGTATGTGAAGTCTGAAATTTAAAAAAAATTCTGCTACAGTGCATTTTAACTCCCTGCTAAAGGGCCCGAGCCCCGAAGTAAGCCAGCAAACCACCGACAGTGGGCGATGCAGCCTCATCCTTACAGCGTATGGGGTCTTTCGACGCAGGCCTTTTATTAATAAATGTTTGCAAAGAAATAGCCAGTCACAGCATTAACACTGGAAATAGCGGGGAGAGGTGCAATCTAGGCCATTTCCGCACTAGCCTGTTATAGCGCGATGATTCCACTTGCGACCTCCTCTGGCATCCTGGGGTTTGCAGTTTCGGGAGGGGCCGGACGGCCCCTCCCGAAACTGCAAACCCCAGGATGCCAGAGGAGGTCGCAAGTGGAATCATCGCGCTATAACAGGCTAGTGCGGAAATGGCCCTAGCAGCATCTTTGATCCATGTTAGCGCTTTCGAGTAGATCGATACGCTTCTTCAAATGACCTCGTTAAGAGGGAGAGGTGCTGCTATATTTCCCCCCTCCTTTCTCCTGTATTAATAAATGCTTTCCTTGGCGGTGTAACACTTTTTGCCGGCCGCAAAGTCTCCCTCAGCCCCATTTTGGGCGCCCAGGAGTCATTATAAAGGCGGGGGGGGAGGAACGTGAAGGTCGCGCGAAGAACACAAGACCTACTGAGAGTAAAAGCGCTTGCCTGAGGGGGGCGCTGTAGCCAAATATTACCAGGGAAGCCAAGAACGCGCCCTGCCCCCTCGACGGGCAACGAGAAGGGCGCGGAATACGAGAGAGAGAGGGAGGGGCGGGAGGCGCACGGCCAAGTTTTATTTTTAGCTTGGTGTGAGCCCTCTGGGCCTCCGTAAGGACTCACAAGGGGCGGTGCTGGCTCCGCTAGGCACAGCGCTCATGAAGGGAAGAAGGGTCGTATTACACAAGCTACAGGGAGCTGATGGCGTCACGCAACGGGGTGGGCGGGGCTTAGCTTGAGCCTCTCTAATTTCGCGCCGAGCCGGCACTTGAGCCTTTCCGGGCCGGGCGACGAGAGGGGGAGCGCGTGCGTGTGTGCCGGCGCGCGGGCGAACGTTGCTGCGGGAGCCGAGCGGCGGGCGCGCGACGGAGAGAGACAGGAGGCGTCGTCGTCGTCGTCGTCGTCGTCAGGCTGAGGCAGGGGCGAGAACCATGGCAGATTACCTGATCAGTGGCGGCACCGGCTACGTGCCCGACGACGGCCTCACGGCGCAGCAGATGCTCAACTCGGGAGACGGGCTCACCTACAAGTAAGGGCTGAGGGGGGGAGGGAGGAGGAGGAGGAGGAGACGACGGGCGGAGCGGAGCAGTGCGGGCGGCAACAGTAGCAGCCACAGCTCCTCCATGCGGTGCCTGAGGTGGTGGTGGTGGTGGTGGTGGTGGTGGTGGGCGGGACGCCCCCTATAGAAGGCGCCTAGAATGGCGTGAATCCCCCCACCAGGCAGGAATTCTGCTCCAGACTCCGGCGCCCACGGGCACGTTCTTCTGTAGCCACGGGCAGCTTTTTGAAAAGAAGGAGGGAGTCGGGGGGGACAACTGGTCCGGACCTCGTGTTTGCGGGGGTCCGCCTCGACGGTGGCGCCTTGCTTTCCGTGAGGAGAAAGCTAATACTGTGGCACCCACCACAGGCACAGTGGGAGGAGGTAAACTCTGGTGAATGCCCCGTTGCAGCCCCGGGCCCTCACGCCCCCCCCATGTTTGAAAGACCCTGCGGAACAAATCTGTAGGGTGAGTGGGCAGAGGGCTACCTGTGGTCCCATGCCTTATGTTGCACTCCTGAGAGTCCCCTGCCAGCCCTCCAAAGCCCCACGACCTTTGCAGTGGCTTTATTTATTTAGGGCTGCGGTGATGCCAGTTCCATAGCAGAGCAAGCGCCCTCTTGCTTACTTTCTTTTCTTATAGATCCCGGCGGAGGAGCAGGAAAGATCCTGCTGCTATGGCTTTATGGAACAAAGCCCTTTGGCTCTCCAGAGGACAGAAAGCCTTTCCATGGGGGAGCTTCCCCTCTTGACTATACTGATCTCCTGCTCTGGAGGCCCCAAGGGGCAGATATGCTGCCTCGGCGTGTGTAGACCTTTCTTTGCCTTCCAGGACTTCTGTAGAACCTTGTGGAGTAGGCCTGTTCTTACAGAGGGTACCTGGTATCCTGTGTCTCTCTCGGTTGAGCAGAACCTGTTCCAGGAGGTTATGAGGAAGAAGGTCAGTCTGTCATGATGAACAGAGCTACAGTTGCCAGGCATTCCTCCTACTATATGACCTGCTCCCTAAAACTTTGTTCCCATTTCTTCCCTTTCCCACATGGCATTTCACTTCTGGTGCAGTTTCATAGGGCAGTCAACTGGCCCATGAACCTGCAAAGCCCACAGCCAATAGGGGCTGTTAAGATATTTTGATTTTTTTTCCTCCTCTCCCTGTGGCAGAGAACTCCCTGTTGTATTCCTCCAATGATCCCTACCCCATGCTACATGTCAAAGACGTAAGGCAACCGTAGTATACAGAAGTAAACAACCTACAGCATTGGTCTGTGCCCCCAGAAACTGGAGGGCTATACTGCAGGGGGCTGAAACACTGGTTCTTGACTTGACTACTTGTAATTGGAGCCAAACAATAATCTCACTGGAGAATGATATGAGACAGATTAAACTTTTATCTGCTTACCACCGCTCACAATTCATAGATCTCAGTAGGAGGGAAAGGGGACACAGGATGTGTCCCTTAGGGCTGAAAAGGTTGTGCACTGTTGATTGTATTCAGTCTCTCTGATTATACCGTTCTGTAATGACATAGGGCGCTCTGTGTGTGTGTGTGTGTGTGTGTGTGTGTGTTTTTCCTAAGCTGTCTCCTGTTACATGTGATTTCTTTGAGCATATTTTGTCCTTGTCTTTCTGTGAGAAGAGGGAAGCTCTGAACAACAGGGAATATACCTCAGAACGACTTGTCCTGGTGATTCATGCTCTTTCCTATTAGAGTTAGGTGTGCTTGTGTTTTGACGGAAGACTCAGATAGCAAGCAGTCTTCTCTTTCTCTCTCTCCCATCACCCTCCCAGTCACAGTCACTTCATCTTCAGGTAGAATTTCATTTGATCCCTGATGTGATTGCACACATGCTTCGTGTTCTTCTCCATGACTAGATATGTAATATGAACCATTTGAAAAACTACTCTGGAAATAGTTATTGCACTAGAAAGCTGACCCACTTGCTTTGGAAGTTCTCCTCCCTCACCCCAAGAGATCAGGCACCTATAAATAAACGGTTTCTGTTTGAAAACAAAGTTTATGTCTTTCCTAAGTGGCTTCCCAACAGCAAACTATCATATTTTATCCAATGACAGATGTGATAAAACACAGATTGTTAGGAGGCTTTTTATATCATGTTCATACAGTAATTCATGAAAAAGTTACATTCTGTTTAGGTTTGTGATACACAGTATAAATTTCTGAGTATTGCCATTTTAATGTTAATTTGCTATTTGCACAGGGATCTGTCTCTACACACAAAAAATGGATATAAATCTGATATTAAAATAGTAACATTCAGAAATCAGTGTTCTCTGCTACTCAAGTCAGTCACCATTCTTCTAAAACAGTGTAAAGAGGGAGTCTTACATAATATTGCTGAACTATAGTTTATCAGCAAGGTTGATTTTGTGTAGCTCATCTCTTTTGCTGTAATATACTAAGTTACCACAGCCAAAGCTTACGTGGTCCTGTGACTGCCAGTTACAGTTGTAAATGGTCACTATGGTTAAGATGTAAACATTTACGTTCTGTACAGAAAATGTTACATTAGATGTCTTTTGTTTCTAGATTTCACGCCTATCTAGACCCCTGTATATAGATACCTATATACACAGATAACTATATACATATGCACAGCCCTTCACTGTCTGAATGGATTCAAGCATCCATGAACTTATGACCCCAAACTGTGTTAATCTTTAAGATGATATAACTTCTTTTAGTTGGAAATATAGTTGTAATTGTTGTGCTAACTTTTCCTTCCCCAGAACAAGAAACATGCTAATAAATGAGTAATTATCTGAAGGAGGACTACAGAAGCATTCTTATAGATGAAAGAGAAATTGTGTTTATTTTTTGAAGAGTAGTATTAATAGTACGGTGGGAGATACGTGCAGATATCTCCAGTGTCAAGAGTGTCAGGAAAGAGATTGAGGCTGGGCAAAGTATTGGTGGCTAGGTCTGTCAGTGGTCATTGACCAGTGCTGTGTCATGGATACTCCACGTTCAAAGGCAGTAGGTATCAGAATACTAGATACAGAAAACTACTAAGTGAAGAAGTACGTTGGCCTCATTCTTTGAATTCATAATACCACGTAATTGGCCATTTTTAGCAACAGAATATTGGATTCAGTGGCTTGAACTTTTTTCTTACATATATTAAAGTTGTCTTGTGCCAAGGGAAGAAAAATTCTTATTTTTAAAGATGGAGAGAGTGTGAGATGAAACTTAAAGACAGATAATTTTCAATTTTTTTTTATTTTAACACTTAAGATGTAGTTGTGTCATCAACAACCTGCTGCCAACAGTTTATGCAAAGATAAAATGCTGTAAGCTAACAAACATACCAAAGCCACCCACTCCCCAAAACAATACTGATCACTTAACTTGTGTCTCTGGACTACCCACAAAACAATATAAGAATTGTGTTGAGAAGTCAGAACAAGATCCCACTGTGCCAGTAATTTGTTGTAGCTACCAGCTGCATCCCTATGGGATGCTTACAAGAAATTATTCCTTGTTAGTTGTGTTTGACATCTTTGATGTGTAGAACTTTCGTTTACTGCCTGTATGTCCCTTTAGCTTTCACTGTTAATAGCTGTTGATAGAAGAAGAGTTAATACAATAGGAAGGTCTTTGCAGGTCTTCTGGAAGGTTTCCAAATTAGGGACAAGGCTTTGGTTAAACATCAACTAACATTTCCTCTTGGACATTTGATTAGAGAATTTCACAACTGTTTGTCCTTGGAGGTTTCCCTGGTGTTGGAGGAAAAAAAATAGTATGAGATGGGGAACTTCTGAAGGTCAGAGTTGCCTGGTCAGGTTTTCCTCAGTGTCTTCTCTGTGATCAGGGACTCTGACCTTGTGTTCTCAGAGAGCATTACTCTCACTGGCACTGGTTCTCTGTTGTTTAGAGCACTCTTTCCCATTATCTAAGATCCTTTTAATAGGAGATGTCGGCAGTTGTACTTTGCAGTTTCTATATGTGAAACTTTGGCAGTATCATTGAGCTTCTGATCCTGTCTTAAAATGACAAAATTGAAAAAAGATGAGACCTGGTAGGGAGAGAACTGGAATTACTGCAAACAGAAGGTAATCGGTACAATGAGATCATTGCACTGCAGCAGATTTCTAACTGTTCCAGATATGTGTGTTTATTGTGTACAAGCTCTCTGTTTCGTAACAGTTTTGTAGGTTGCAGTGTGGTCCTGAAAATAGACCCTGAAGCTAAACTCAGACTTAAATTAAGCTCCTTCATCACTGCGATTGATCAGTTTATTCTGGGAAATTTTAACTTTTCTTGTTTTTTGTGCCTTAAATCTGGTGCCTTGGTACTAATGTTCAACGGTTCATTTCACCATTGTAATAATTTATAGTCCCTATGAGTTAATCTTCTCTGGCAGTTTTATCTTTCCATTCCTTCTCCTTTCTGAGAGGAATATAAGAATGACGATGTTGGCCTGCATGTAGATTCTTGTCACACTGGTGGTTGAGTTCATGAAAGCTGATCCGGGCTGGTAGCTGGATTATACACAGAAGGGTTAGCTCTGGCAGTCTTCCTCATACTCCATACCCCCATCCCCACCCCGATCTGCTGTTAGCTGAAAAATATAGGGTTGAACAAATCCACAGATAAGAACAGAAATGTTCAGGAATTTCTGTAGAAGCAAAGTTTTAAATTCTCCCATTGTATCACAGCCTTAATACAGTGCCCACTGTGCCCCACAGGTGGTGTCTTCAAAGAAGAAAATCATGGGTCTTCCACATAGGCAGTGCTGACATATTGTGTTAGTTCTTAAGTTCACAGGATTGCTGTGAGGATCCACAACATACATTGGGTGGTATCCAGTACTGGAACTTTTGCTGGTGTGTCAGTGAGATTCAATAGAAATGGGAAGGATGCTCCTCCCTTCTTGCAATATCCTGGGTGTCCACTCTGAAGGTCTGAGTTTTCAGGCAGCACAGAGAATGGCAGAGAGAAGAAAACAAGGAAATGCTGCCACTGTGGTATTAGATTTTGGCTGTTATAAAGTTCTTTACAGGGAAAAAAAATTCAGTCTCCAGTAACATTTTTTTCCTTTCATCCCCATTATTCAGTGACTTCCTAATACTTCCTGGCTACATAGATTTTACGGCAGACCAAGTGGTGAGTATAAAGCTTAAACTTGTGTAATATGTAAAAATGTTGAGAAGCAAAAACATTTTTCACTGTAGAAGATTCTTTTTTTATCCCTTTTTTGGGGGATAAATCTTGGAGTTCTGAGAGCTTTTTATCTTTTCTACTCACCTCTATTAGAAAAGGTTGTCTTACAGTGCAAAGTAATATGAAACAATTGTGTTGCCTTCTCAAGTGGCACTTTCATTTTTTTTTTTAAAAAAAAGCTTTTAATTCCTATTGTTACTAAATTCATTGATGGCAGAATTCTTGAAAGGCTCAGCAGTGAAAGCAGCATGTAGTTATAGCCGGGTTGTCTTTATTTTAAGGACCTGACTTCTGCTCTGACCAAGAAGATAACTTTGAAGACTCCTTTGGTATCCTCTCCTATGGATACAGTAACAGAGGCCAGCATGGCCATTGCAATGGCGGTAAGTAAACTGGGGAGGAGGGAGGAGTTGTACTAACCTGGGATGTGTTTCCCATCAAAGCATAGTTTGATAAACTGGAGAGTACCTATGGAAAGCAAGACCATTTTGCTTTCCTTCATTTAGGTAGCGCTATTAAATGCATATGCTCAGTAGTTAGACTCATTGAACACAGCAGGGCTTGTGTCTGATTAACCATATATGGGATTATGCTTTTAATCACCTTTAGTTTTGAGCAATACATTTACAGCTGTATGAAACCTTGTTGGCAGCAAAGCTCACTGTCAGCTTCTAGTTTTATTCCAGTTGCTTCTAATATGGAACTCCTTTCCCTAGTGGTTTTCGAAAGAGGTCTGGATTAACAACAATAGGGCCTGTAGAAATCAGGGAATACTTCTACTGAGCTGGATTGCCTCAGCCTTGAAGCTATGAAAATTTTTCACATTTTCATGCATCGCACCTGAAGTAAGCTTCTGATACCCATTATAATGTTTCACCTTTGCATAAGTGGCATCCTTCTCTTTCCCCGAACCTCCTGTTACTCTCACTTCTGTGTGCTTGTTTATCAGCCTGCCTTGCCACCTCCTTCCACTCTTAACATGAGGGCTTTCCTATATTGCTTGCTGTTTCTAGTATAGTTCTTCTCCTTTCTTTTCACCAACCTGGCTCACTCTCTTTCTTCAGTACCGTTCTTAAGAATCAATTCATTTGTCACCTGTACTTCAATACTGCTTTTCTTTCCAAACCCTGTATTTGTCCATGTCTGAACTTCCCATCTAATCTAGTCCATCTATTGCAAAATGTGAGCATTGTAGACACAGACAATTTACCTAAGTTACAACATTTTCTGGGGTAACCATTCACTGGGAGTTGAAAATTCAAGCATCCTACTTGAAAAGAAAATGGGAAACTTAGTTTATATATTCAGATAATTGACAATGTCCTCATATAATGTAGCTGATCTTGGTTCACACTGCAGACTTACCAGATTTTTCCCTCTCCAACTACCTCCCTTTTCTCTATAAACTGCCAGTACTGAATGACTCCTGTTGGGGAAACAGCTAAAAGCTGAGCCTTTGCATACTCCCAAGAGGTATTTGCACCTGCTGTTTTTGTTTTGCCTCATTTGTGTCCATTAGAAAGATTAGCATGCTGTTGGTAATTACTAAATGGTAGCTGAAATACTCTTGCCCCTTCCAGTTTTGCTTTTGTTTTGTCTCTACTGCTCTCATGTTCACCTTTAGCTTCATTTTTTTTGTAAGGTAGAACGCTAAAAAATTGTTGAAATTCCAGCCATTTCTGCCAGCCTTCTTCCAGCTTCTTTGTTAATGGCAAGAAATAAGTGTTACTGTTGTTGCAACTTGTTATTCCTTCTGTATTTTCTCAGCTCACAGGTGGGATTGGATTCATCCATCATAATTGTACTCCAGAATTCCAGGCCAACGAAGTACGGAAAGTTAAGGTAAGAGTCACGGGGGGGGAAAATTGATGTTTTGGCTTGGGTAAGGTGGTGCTGGCATAACTCTCAAGGCTTCTACTAGGTTTACATGGTGGGGGCAGTCCATATCATTATATATACACTCCCCTCTTGAGCACAAAATTCCTTTGCAAGCTCTAATCCTACCAGTTTGTCTCTGCAGCGGTATTAATTGTGACTATTGCCAACCAGGGTTCATTTATATTTGTGTTTTTAAAACATCAGCTCTTTATTTATCTGGAAGTCATGCTGGTGGACCATGAGGGTGGCTCACCACAGTTGGTTTTAATTAGGGCCAGCGTGGTCAGTACCGTGATTAATATTTCAAGTACCTTTAGATTGAGATAATCTGGTCTCCAGTAGTTTCCTGTAATATTGATGAACTCTGCATAGCAGGCTACTTGTCTTTTCCTAGACGTATTTCTGCAATTGCAGCTTCATTGATCATGTTTGCTGCTGCAGAGATTACTCCTGATTACTTGCAAGAGTCCTCCTCTATCACTAGGGTTTTTATCTACCCCTTCCTCTCACCTAGCTTTATGTGACCGTTCTCTTCCTTGCTGAAAATTCTCATTTTGAATATGTATTGCTCCAGAAATATGAACAAGGATTTATCACAGACCCAGTAGTGCTGAGCCCCAAAGATCGAGTCCGAGACGTTTTTGAAGCAAAAGCCCGTCATGGGTTCTGTGGCATCCCCATAACGGACAATGGGAAGATGGGCAGCCGGCTTGTGGGGATTATCTCATCCCGAGACATCGACTTCCTGAAGGAGGAAGAGCATGACCTACCGCTTAGTGAGGTCTGTGGAGGTCTTGTGTGTTATGCTTTATAAGATGGGAAAACATTTGGAGATTTCATGGAATAGTGGGAGAACTTCTATAGCACTTTGGCACTAACCAGAGAACTTACACATTATGTCTTGGGGAGTGCTTAGCATTTATTTTTGCAAGTTAACCTTTTTTGCATTTCAGTTGGCTGGTTTTCTCCCCATTGCATAATGAAAGCCTCCTGTCATTGACATTAGCTGAGCATCAAGTTTCAGCACTGCAGTGTTGTACAATGCCTTGCCAGCTATGCCTTCCTGCACTATCTTTAGCTTGTGCTGATGAACCTGTCAGTATTTGCACCTCCCAAGAGTGGTCTTAAATCATCTCTTGTTATCCTCAAATGGGAGTTTTGTGCAAGATGCTTGCAGAAAAGTTCAGATGAGATGTGCATTACACAGAGAGAGAGAAGCTGAACAAAGTTGAACTTTCTGTATGTGATATTTCAGAAGTAGGACACTGCCTTCTGTATTGTTGCTTGAGTTCTGTGTCATAGTGAGGCTACAAGCATAGAATTCTGAGGTTGCTTTCCCTGAAGCAGCCACACATGGCAGTCAGTGGAACTTTTCTGGAAGTGGTTTGAAGAGTAAATTTGTCTAATGATGTTGAGTCCCTTGAGCCAGGAAAATGTTTCCTGAGCCATCCTCAGCTGTTAATTCATTTCACACAAAAATAAGAAAATACATGTATTCATCTGTTAACATCTTCTTCTAAGTATAAACCTGTGTTCTGGACTGAACCACTCAAGATTGCTGATAAAGACTTGTGTTGATTAAATACTCCATTGAGAAAATTCTGCTGCACATAGAAAATTAGATGCCAGAATTCTAGCCTTCTAACTGACATGGTCATTTTCTTAGTTGCAAAGTTTGTCTTTCAAGCTATAAAGAAATAAAGGAAGTAAGTTGAACAGAAATTGCTAAGGATAGTGCTGATTGAACTTTGTTCTCATCCTTTACATTTTTTTAACAAAGAAAAATTTATCGCTGTGGATTTCTTGTCTTTTCCTCTCATTGTACAAAAGCAGATGTATTTTAGGGGTTCAAAAGTTGATGGATGGTTAATAAATCTAAACTTTAACATGATAATTTTCTAAGTTTAGGAATGTCTTTTCCTGCAAGTTCCTTGCCTTCTTTAACCAAATTATTATGATGAAATGGCATAGCTGTTTTTTTGCCTTGTATAACTACTAGACCATAGACAAGGGGTGTACAAGCTGTGAGTAACATGGAGCCCTGAAGACATTGCACATCTCATCTCTCAGGTGGTGTGACATTCATCAGTAACCAAAGAGTGACCAAAGCAGTCTTGGTATCAAATCTGGTGCTGAAACCAGACTGAATATTTTTTCCCCCTGGAAGTTGCATTGGTCAATAAATCAAATAGCAGATCAAAACTGACTAGAGCAACACTGGTTCCGTGTTCCAGAATATTATGATGTGAAGTATCAAAATTGTTCTCTTTCCCTTTTAGGAAACTGCTCTTTTTAATTAAGAATCCTTCGGACTCTCTGTCATAGTTAGTAAAATGGCAGTGCTTAAGAGTTTGGAGTAACTCAGTTAACTGCAGGAGACCCTAATATGAAGTCTGTGTGGGTGTTATATGGTACTACTGCTTGATCTGGCCCAGGCAGAAGGGCTTTCTTCTTTACTTTGCTGTATTTTTGTGCTAGATCATGACCAAGCGGGAAGACCTGGTTGTGGCACCAGCAGGAGTTACATTAAAAGAAGCCAATGAAATCTTGCAGAGGAGCAAAAAAGGTCAGTGGAGATAGCTGTCTGGTGTGTCTTTTAATGCAAATCTTACGTGTATTCATGTAGTTCATCCTGGGCTTACCATAATTTTATAGCTTGTTGTGCCAGTTGTGATGACTCGTTACTTTCCACTCTTGTAGCATGAATTCTGCTAATCTGTTGAGTAAAGAGGCTGCAGTATCAAAATGATTCGGTGTATCTCCAGCTTTGTTGATCTAAGGTTATGTTGTTTAAAGTGGGAAAGATCATGATTTTAAATAAATAATTCTGTTATACTTTTTAGGCAGTGGAAATCTGGATCATGATTTTATCATTGTGATTACTAGTTCTGAACTTTTGTGCTTATATCCCTATTCAGCCATGGACTCAGTTAGTAGCTGCGATCAGTGAAGCAGTATTATTGTTAATATTATATTGTATATAAAGACTTTAAGCTAAATAAATAAATATGTAAATATATTTTTCAACTGGTTTCCCAATACACGCAGTATTTTCACTCACTGTATGTTTTGGTCTGTTCTTCACTTTCTGTATCTCTGTCAAGTTACATTTGATGCATTGGTTCCAAAGTTGCAGAATGGTTATTGGATGCTGGATTTCAGTTTGTAATTATTTTTCATTGTTCTTACTTAATTTTTTATTTTTCTACCTTAACTTTTATTAAAGTTGTAGCAGAAGAATAAAAAAGTGTATAAGAGTGATGAAAATGAGTGTTGTTTAAAAAAAAACAAATTTGGTTTCCTATTTTGTCAAATGAGAATCATTATAAAATATAACTAAATAATTTTTTTTTTAATTTCAAGGGAAATTGCCAATTGTTAATGAAAAAGATGAATTGGTGGCCATAATTGCTCGCACAGATCTGAAAAAGAATAGGGATTACCCCCTGGCATCCAAAGATTCCAAGAAACAGCTGCTTTGTGGTGCTGCCATTGGAACCCATGAAGATGACAAATACCGTCTTGACCTCCTGGTGCAAGCTGGTGTGGATGTTGTTGTGTTGGTAAGTGCTAAGGGATTATGTGTGAATAATGGTTGCATTAGGGGAGATACCTGGTTACCTAAACGTTGATTTTGGAACTCATACCTAGTGTCCTTTGGTAGCTGTATAACTGTTTTCTTAACTCTCTAGCTTTTCTTTGCACTGTTGAATGCTGCTGAATGTTGTTGTGAACTGTTCAGTGTTGTTGATGTTTATGCTTCTGAAAAATGGTTTTTGTTAATTGCCGTCTACAGTTGGTGGAGTTCTATGTAAATAGGGTTGCCAGAGTGAAAACTGGAGGTGGTTCCTATCCTTTAATGGCTGAGAGAAGAGGTGTTGCTTGTTACCTGGTTGTGTGACATGCAGCACCTGCTGGAATTCCTTCTTCTATACATCTGTTAAAAGTACAGGGACCCTCTCCAATTTTTAATCTGGCAACCTTGTAAGTAATATTGTATGCCAATATAGAGTTGAAGGAATAAACAGGTCAGTCAGCCAAGTGCAAATGCTGAGTATATGTTGGGGTCTGGTCAATTAATGTAATTCACTGGATGCAGTTGTTTGCAAGTATATTTATTTTAATGAAAGGCATACTTCTAAACCACATTGCTGTGAATTTAATCCTAGTTAATATGGAGGTGGTTGTGCTCAAGCTGAGTAACTACTTGGGTTTTTTGTGTGCCTTCAAGTCATTTCTGATTTACGGCAACCCTAAGGTGAACTTATCATGGTGGTTTTTTTGTTTTGTTTTGTTTTTGGCAAGATTTGTTCAGGTAGGTTTGTCTTTGCCCTGCTCTGAGGATGAGAGAGTGTGACTTGCCCTAGTTCACCTAGTGTTTTTTTGTGGCAAAGCAGGGATATGAACGCTGATCTCCAGAGTCATAGTACAATACTCAAATCACTACAAGGACCTTTACCATAGTTTGGAGGTAGGATTTCTATTTACAGTTGGCTCTCTACATTTGCTTATGTTAGGGGTCCAGGGGTCCCACAAAGGTGGAAAAACTGCAAATATCAAAATGTGGGTATGTGTCTGTGAGAAGGGGGCTGAGACAGGATGGGAGGAATGGGCACCCAGGGTCCAGACCAGAGGCCTTTCTGCACTGTGCTGTGATAGTGCTATTGTTCTATTTCCAACATCCTGTGGAATCCTGGGGTTTAAAGTTTATGGAGGGGCCTTTAGAATTCTCAGCCAGAGAGCTCTTGGCCTCAGTAAACTACAAACTCCAGAATTCCACAGGATGTTGAAAGTGGAATAATAGCACTATAACAGTGTAGTGTGGAAAGGCCCCAGGTCAAGGAAGAGTGGTAAGTTCAGCATGGTGGATGTCTACTTTCTTCTGCCTGCCTCCTTTTTTAGGTTGGGGGGGCATTGGGAGGGGGTTCCTAGTGCTGGGAAATTGGACTGGAAGCTGTCCTTAGCTGACCAGGCAGGAGCTGGTGGAGGAGGAAGAGGGCCAGAGGTGGGTTTTTAAAGGGCTGTTCAGCCTGACCACAGCTGCAAAGAGGGGATATTCCCCTGGAAAAGAAGCACCTGAGGTGGGGAGCAGGAGGTTGGAGAAACTCACAAATAATTAAATCCGTGAAAGTTAAACCTGCAAATGTGGAGGTCTGGCTACATATTCTTCCTACTCCTTTAAATGTGTTTGACTCCTAAATCTTTCTGTTTCCTTTCTTTGAGACATTCTCCTTCCCAGTGTATAAATGATTTATGTTGACACCATTTAAATTGTAATAGTAATTTACAGACTGTTTGGCAACAATTATATCATTTCCCCTTACAATACCTGGTCAGGTAGGTGACTGATCCCTCTTTGCTGATGACAGACAAAATGCTAGAAGCTAGTAAAAAATTTTAGAGTGATAATGAGATTTTGTAACTAGTGCTGTGAAAATGAAGCCTTCAACAGAATGTTGCAGTGTTTCTTATTTTTCCCATCAGTGCTTCTGTTAGAAACTCAGATGAGTCTGTTTGGTGCTCCTCCAGCCCCTTTCCCAGTTTTCTGTGGCTCTTCTTGTTTACTAAATCTGCTTGTTCTTCACTGGGTTTCGTGGTTTGCGGTGTGTGTGCTCCCTTTGGGAAATTCAGAAATGTTTTTGTACTTCTGTGTTCCTTGGGGTTCAAATGAGCAAGGTGAATTTTTTTTCTTGCTTCAAAGTGGCTTCATTTGGACTGAAGTCTTGTCAGCAAACTCAAACATCCAAGGTGTAACTACAAAGAACAAGGGGACTTCCAACAAAATGTTGAAATGTGTCCTCATCCCTAAGAGAAATGCTCTTGTTTATGCCTCTGAACAACCTAGAACAGGAGCTTATTACTACTGTTCAGTAGTACCTTACATACTCCTGGCTGCCCTCTGCTGAACTGTATAGCTGTGGATCTCTGCCAGACCCCATCCTGCGAATTTTATAACTGTACAATGGGAGCATGTTATTCTAGCAATTGAAAAGTCATCCCCTTGGCCACAAAGTAGTTACTGTAATCTATTGGAGTTTCATCTGACTTGCTTACATTCCATGTCTCAAGTTGCTCATAGATTTGATTGGTACATTCACATAGTCTGCCTGACTTCTTGGTGCCCCCACCCCCCATGGCAGTAATTCATGGCTCAAGGGCATAATTTTTTCTCTGCTGGTCAATATGACTTGGATAGGACTGGCATTTGAATGTTTGTTTCTTCTCCTTCTGCTCCCCTAATTAACTTTGGAATGTGTGGATTGTGTGGTTTGAGCACTTTGATGTAATCATCTACAAATGTGTTGGCCTTATAGATGGTTTAAAATGTGCAGCAATTTAATTGTGTTTTTCCTCTAATGCTTTCAGGCACCATAGTTCCCTTTTGTGACCCCCTGCCAAAAACCCCAAATGATCGCCTTATTAACAGAATTGAGGATTGCTGTAGAAACACAGGTTATTCAGAGAATCAGTTCAATTCAAATTCCACATCAGTAGTGGATGGAGGAAGAGACCTGCCACTGGCTTTCACAGAGTGTTCCAGGTGGATTTGCTTGGGTGATTGGCCTCTCACGTACAGTTAGACTTCTTCAAAACTAGCAGCACAGAATATTGATGTGTGTTTTTGTTTTTGTTTTATCTCAGGATTCCTCTCAAGGGAATTCCATTTTCCAAATCAACATGATCAAATACATTAAAGAGAAATACCCCGAGCTACAGGTCATCGGTGGCAACGGTAACAAGATCTTTGTTTATGTATTTATTTATTATATTTATATGCTCCCTTTCTCCAGAGCGGGACCCAAGGCAGCTTCCAAAAATTTTAAAAACATTAGTAAAACATTTAAAACTATTAAACTATGGAAATGTATTTCCTTTCTTCAGATTGTTGAGTTGTCAGTGTGCTCTGGTGAGCATCTTATCTTATTGTACTGTAAGACTAATTTTGTAAATGTGCATTTGGTGGTGAAGGCCCCGAAGCCTGTTAGAACTGGAACTAACAAAATCATTGTTGCTGCTGTTTATTTATATAGTGCCATCAGTGTACATGGCACTTTACAAGTAAAACAGTGGATCCTGTCAAAGACATACTATCTTAAAGATATGTGTATACACAAGTGCAGGGGGAAAATGAATAATAAAATATAAAACTATATAAATCAATGTAAAATAAATTATCTGGATAAAAATACAAAAATAATACATAATATGAAGCAAACTGGTATGCTTAGTCTGCAGAAGAGAAGGTTAAGAGGGGACATGATAGCTATGTTTAAATATTTGAAGGGATGTCATGTTGAGGAGGGAGTGGGCTTGTTTTTCGCTGCTCCAGAGACTAGGACAAGGAGCAATGGATTCAAGCTGCAGGAAAGGAGATTCCACCTGAACCTCAGGAAGAACTTCCTGACAGTCAGAGCTGTCCGGCAGTGGAATCTGCTGCCTCGGAGTGTGGTTGAGTCTCCTTCTTTGGAGGTTTTTAAGCAGAGGCTGGATGGCCATCTGTTGGGAGTGCTTTGATGTGTATTTGTGCAAGGCAGGGGTTGGACTGGATGGCCCCTGTGGTCTCTTCCAACTCTATGATTCTATCATTCTAACTGATATACATATGTAATCAAAATGTATAAGACTACAAAACAATATTAAACTAAAATTCCAGAAGCTTTGGAAAACAAGGAAGTTTTTAATGGAGATTTAAAAAATAATGAGAGAATGAGCAGCCCACAAATATTCATAGGGTTAATTCCAGAAATAACAGAGAAGCAAGTGAAAAAGGATGAAGCTGAGCCAAGGAAGAGGAAACCCCTGGTTGGATGAGAATCCTTGAATGCAGATCTCAAGCAAGGTGTTAAAAAAGAAATCAGGGCTTGAAAGACAGTGGGGAGCTAGGTTGCACAGGGTTTTGAACAGTAAAACAAGAAGCTTGTACTGAATTCTAGAAGGAGTGGGTAACCAGTAGCTGCCAGTGGGTCACCGATGGCTACCAAGAGTTCTCTTTGATGGTGGACCCTTGGAAATCCCATCCAGTCTGTTTTGATGCACTGTGCTGAATGTCTCCTTTTGCCTTCAGAAGCTTATTACACTGGGAATGGAAAAGGTCCTTTCAAGATGTTGTTGGACCTCAGCTCCCATTAGCCCTAGCCAGCATAAGCCAGTGGTGTGAGATACTGAAGTTGCAAATTCTGGAGGGCCACACATTCCCTATCCCTGAATTGAATATTGAGGTGCCTGCTTCAGCTTAAGAATCATAGAATCATAGAAATGTAGAGTTGGAAGAGACCACACGGGCCATCCAGTCCAACTCCCTGTCATGCAGGAACACCCTCAAAGCACTCCCGACAGATGGCCATCAAGCCTCTGCTTAAAAACCTCCAAGGTAGGAGACTCCACTACTCTCCAGGCAGCAGATTCCACTGCCGGACAGCCCTGACTGTCAGGAAGTTCTTCCTGAGGTTCAGGTGGAATCTCCTTTCCTGCAGCTTGAATCCATTGCTCCTTGTCCTGGTTTCTGGAGCAGCAGAAAACAAGCCCCCTCCTTCCTCTACGTGGCATCCCTTCAAATATTTAAACATGGCTATCATGTCCCCTCTTAACCTCCTTTTCTGCAGACTAAACATACCCAGCTCTCTCAGTCTATCCTCATAGGGCATGTTTTCCAGGCCTCTCACCATTTTGGTCACCCTCCTCTGGACTTGCTCCAGCTTGTCAATATCCTTCTTGAATTGGGGTGCCCAGAACTGGACACAGTATTCAAGATGGGGTCTAACCAAAGCAGAGTAGAGTGGTACCAGTACCTCCCTCGATCTAGACACCATACTCCTGTTGATGCAGCCGAGAATTGCATTGGCTTTCTTGGCTGCCGCATCACACTGCTGACTCATGTTCAGCTTGTGGTCTATGAAGACTCCTAGATCCCTTTCACACGTACTGCTATCCAGCCACGTGTCCCCCATCCTATATTTCTGTATTCCATTATTTCTGCCTAAGTGTAGGACCTTACATTTCTCTCTGTTGAATTTCATTTTGTTCGCCCTGGCCCAGCTCTCCAATCTATCCAGGTCATTTTGAATTTTGATCCTGTCCTCTGCGTATTAGCAACCCCTCCCAATTTGGTGTCATCTGCAAATTTGATGAGCATGCCCTCTATTCCTTCATCTAAGTCATTGATAAAAATATTGAACAGCACTGGGCCCAGGACAGAACCTTGTGGCACCCCACTAGTCACTTCTCTCCAGGATGAAAAGCAGCCATCCGTGATCACCCTTTGGGTTCGGTCGGTCAACCAATTACATATCCAATTAACAGTAGCCCTGTCTAGCCCACATTTTACTAGCTTCGATGCAAGAATGTCATGGGGAACTTTGTCAAAGGCCTTACTGAAATCGAGATATGCTACATCCACAGCATTCCCTTCATCTATCAAGCTAGTAACTCTATCATAAAAAGAGATCAGATTAGTCTGGCATGACTTATTTTTGAGAAATCCATGTTGACTTCTCGTGATTATTGCGTTGTTTTCTAAATGATTAGAAACTGAACGCTTAATGATCTGCTCCAGGATCTTTCCGGGTACCGATGTCAGGCTGACTGGGCGATAATTATTTGGGTCCTCTTTTTTTCCCTTCTTGAAGATGGGGATAACATTTGCTCTCTTCCAATCTGCTGGAACTTCTCCTGTCCTCCAAGATTTCTCGAAAATTATAGCAAGCGGTTCCGAAATGACCTCTGCCAGCTCTTTTAATATCCTAGGATGCAATTCATCTGGCCCTGGAGACTTGAATTCATCCAATGCGGCCAGGTATTCCTGTACCACCTCTCTACTTATTAAGTGCCTCATTTCCTCTGCTTCCTCCCCTGCTCCCCTACCGCCAGGTTGAGTGCTTGTATCCTTCTGGGAAAATACGGAGGCAAAGAAGGTGTTAAGTAGCTCTGCCTTTTCTCTCCCCCCTGTGAGTAATTCGCCATCTTCTCTGCGTAGCGACCCTACTGTCTCCTTCTTTTTCCTTTTGCTGCGGACATATTTAAAAAAACCCTTTTTATTGTTTTTAATGTCTCTGGCCAGCCTAAGTTCGTTCTGTGCTTTAGCCTTTCTGACCTCCTCCCTACATCTCCTGGCTACTTGCTTAAATTCTTCTTTGGTGGTTTCCCCCTTCTTCCATTTCCTATACGTGTTTCTCTTAACTCTTAGCTCAGCTGAGAGTTCTTTAGTCAACCATTCTGGTTTCTTCAGATGCCTTCCATTTTTCCTCCTTATTGGCACAGTTTTAGACTGTGCCGTCAGTATCTCCTTTTTAAGGAACTCCCATGCCTCCTGAACTCCTTTCCCTTTCACTATTCCTGACCACGGAATTCCAGCCAGCAGCTCCCTAAGTTTACAGAAGTCCGCTTTTTTAAAATCTAAGACGAGTGTCTGGCTACCCTTATCTTCTCCTTCCCACTGAATGCTAAATTCCAACAGGGCATGGTCACTCCCCCCTAAAGATCCAACCACTTCTACCTCATTCACAAGGTCATCTCTGTTGGTCAAGACCAGATCTAGAATATTTGATCCCCTTGTGGCCTCTTCCACCTTCTGGACCATGAAGTTGTCTGCAAGACAAGCAAGAAACTTGCTGGACCTTGCTGTCTTGGCAGAGTTTGACTGCCAGCATATATCCGGGTAATTGAAATCTCCTATTATTACTGTATCTCTCCTCTTTGAATGTTCAGTCATTTGGTTGAGGAAGGCGTCATCCAAGTCCTCAGCCTGGGTTGGAGGTCTGTAGTAAACCCCCACCAGAATATCCCTGTTGTTTCTCGCTGCCTTAATTCTTACCCAAATGCTCTCTACCTGGCTTTCTGGGTTTAAGCCCAGGATCTCTTCACAGGTGAAAACATCCTTGACATACAAGGCTACTCCTCCTCCTTTCTTGTTTGGTCTATTTTTACAAAATAGGCTATACCCCTCTATTCCTATATTCCAATCATGAGACTCATCCCACCAGGTCTCAGTGATGCCTATCAAATCGTATTTATTTTCTTGTACTAGGAGTATTAGAATTAGAGGAATGATTCTTAATCTTGGGTCCAGGGACCCCTGGGGTTTAACGGAGGCCTGATAGGGGGTCTGCGAAGTCCTGCTGCTCAACACTAACAGCAGCAGCAGCAGCAATAGAGACATGGCAGTGGTGGAGGTTGCGGGTGCTGAAACTGCTCCCTGGTTTGCAAACAAAGGAGCATTTTGGGTTCATGCACACATACCCACCACTGCTGTGTGCCTAACAAAAGGGACACAGTGGCAGGAGACTAGGGTTTGAATCCCCACGCAGCCATGGCAAACCACGCTGCCTCTGGCAAGTCACATTCGTTCAGCCTCAGAGAAAGGCAAAAGGGAGCGGCAACAAATCTTGCCAAGAAAGCACTTATAATATGTTCACCATAGGGTTGCCATAAGTCAGTTTTCAAAGGGGAGAGACATGATGGCTGGAAAGATCATCCCTCTGTCAGCAGCACGTTGTTGTTGTGTGCCTTCAAGTCACTTCTGGAGTATGGCAACTCTAAAGTGAGCTTATCGCAGTTTTTGGGGGAGGGGCAAGATTTGTTCAGAGAGGGTTTTCCTTTGCTTTCCTGTGAGGCTGAGAGAATGTGACTTGCCAAAGGTCACCGAGTATCTGAGTGAAAATTTGAATCCTAGTCTCCAGAAGCATTTAATAAATAAGTAAATATTTGAATGTTTAAATCTAAATTTAAATATTTAAACCTTGTATTAAGTCAGCAAAGACTTATATTTGCAGTGGATCCTTGGTAAAGAAAAGGTTAAGAACCATTGACTTAGAGGACTAAAACTTTAGCAGATTATTGAATTTTCACAGTGTAGCCTAGTATATATAATGAAGATGTGGCCCATTGATGCCTGGATTTAAAGAGCAGCTCAGCAGTGGACTTGCTGGCTGACTTGTGGCAAGTGACCTGTCTGTCATCTTTGTCTCTTCATATATAAATAAGGATCTGTTGCTCCAAGTTGATCATGAATGAGACTGGAAAATGGTGCTTTCGCGTCCAGCTTTAGAGATACAAATCTTAAACAAATAAGCATTTATTTATTTATTTATTCATTAAAAAATAATACTTTTCGTGAAGGTGGCCATACCTGGGAGAAAGTTTAATTTAAAGCTGGATTTTTCCTAGATTGCAGAGTGTGAAAGAGACACTAATATAATGAATAAAAGCATTAATGAATCCATATTCCAAACATACTAGAATACCATGAATGGAAAGTGGAACCCTGCAGAACAGAGGTCAGACATCACATATCCTAACCTGTTTATCACCCTGTTTTGAATTAAAAATATGACCGAAAGCATGTGGGTTGAGCTTCTTGCTGAGACTGTGTTAGCGTTCCCCTATAGTCAGAGAGCAGGGCTTGTGCAAGGTTGTTTCCATTGGTTTGAAATGCTAGCTTGAAGCTGGTGTGGCATGGGGGCCAGCTACTGGGTGACTGGAGGCCAAGTTCCTTTCCCTCCTGCTCAACTTTAAAATCTTTCCCACTTCTTCTAGTGGTGACAGCAGCCCAGGCGAAGAACTTGATTGACGCTGGGGCTGATGCCCTGAGAGTTGGTATGGGCAGTGGCTCCATCTGCATCACACAAGAAGGTAAAGAAAAAAGGGGAGAATATCAAGCCAGACTTTCCCAGTATCTTGTTTAAAGAATTTGATCTTACCCTGCAGAGACACAAATCCAGTATGAGGTATGGGGGTTCAGGTTCAACTGAGTCATTTTGATGCCATTTTTTCCTTTGCCATGCATACAGTATAATAGCTGAAAATTTTCTCCCTAAGTGGACAGTGGAACCTGGCTCTGAATATCCAGCAGTTTGGTTGTATGTCCAGCCAACATTGGAACAGAGTAGGTGGCCAGGCCAGTGCCATGTTACACTAGAGAGGTTCCATTGGATTCATCCTCTTTTGCAGTGGATGGCACATAGCCTGGCTGCACAAACACCAGCTTGTATGCTGACATTGCATAAGTGTTCAGGGTGCCCTCTGGTTCTTGCAGCTTCCCTCTTATCTCTAAACTGTGTGTGTTTTTGTTTTGTTTTGTTTAGCTGCTCCAAAGATCCCTCCAGACCTAAAGTCCCACAGCCCCAAATGCCCTTCCACAGTCAGTGGCACCTATAGTAAGTTATTGGGCCCTCCCCCTCTTAATTATGTGTCGTGGAGCAAGGCTCTGATTGGCTGCCCATTGCCCCCCTCCTACCCCTGCTTGTTTGAAGTATTCTAGTTGTAGATGCACTTGGGGTTTTGTGGCTTTGGATACTGGTTGTTGAAACTGAAAAGTATTCTGATCCTGAATCTTTTCTAAAGCAGGGTTCTAATATTGTCCTTTTTGAAAATACTAGTTGGGTGTCCTCTCTTTCTCCCTAAATCTAGAATTTGCATTTTAAAAGATTCAGTCACTCACATCCTGGTCATTATAGGCAAAGGGGCCATAATTACCTACACTTGAAACAGCACCATGAAACTGAATTTTGAAGTGGAATCAGCTGAATTCTATCATGGTATAAAATACAAAATAGGTAAAGTGCTCTCTCTGACAGATGTTTAATTGGATTCACTTGTGTTGTTAAAAGTGTGCAAGCTTTGCGGCTAGTCTAATTGGGCACGCATAATGTGTAGCTTAAATTTTCATCTGTGCAATTTTAAGCTTCCATCACATATAAATTAGGTGGTCCTTCCTAGACATCCACTTAAATATTTGAAAACTGTGATCCTTATGGGTTTCCTGTCTCAGACTTTACTAAGGGTTTGTCCGCACCATTGTGAAGTGACCCTCTCTTTCCCCTGCCCATGCATTTATGGAAATAGACTTCAAGCCACTCTATTCTTCTTCCAGATGGGTGAAAGGAATGTCCCTTTTCTGAGCATGGACTGTTTCTGGGGGAAGAGCCTTTTTCCAGTGACATTGTGAACATTCCATTATGCATACCTGGGAGTGCAACTTCCTTTTTGTTAGACCTTGTCTAGGGTCAATGTACACAGTTATTTTTATCATCTCCCATTTTTACCATAATTTATGGGACTGTCTGATTTTGCTGTACAGAGAAGAACTGGGGACACATGGCAAGTTGTTGTTTAAAGGAAGATGAGTAATTTCACTTGGCTGAGTTTGAAATATATTTTGCTTTCTGTCACAGAAAAGAAAGATCATTTTCCTAAAGAAGGGTTTCTGTGTTGACATCTTTGGAACAAATGGTGGTGAGCACATGCCACTTGCAGCCGCCAGCCTTCCCCCCAGATTTGGCCCCAACTGGCCAGTCATACCCCTGAGGGGCATGGTTGGCTGTTCTGCCCTATCACCCTTCCCTACCTGTGTTAGGCTATTGGTGGCTCCTGCCCCAGCCAGAAGTGATTGTTCAGGGGCCTTTATTGGATTATTTTATGCTAAGCTTGAGCTTTTCTGCTCCTAAAACAATTTGATTTAGTGGACAATTCAGTTGTGACTGCTGGCCATTTTCTTTATGGGATGTCCTGATGAGTTGACATACATTTTTTCATCAAGGATAAGAAAATTTGTGGATTTTCTTTACATCCACACTGTTACCAATTTGATTATGGATTTTATTTTCTAAGCATAGTTTAGACGTTTTCCAAAGATTTCCAGTCAGAATGTTGACAGCTTGATCTCGCAAAAAATACAACAGTTTCCATTTTCTTTTTCTTCATCTGAGGTTGACATAGTAACTATTACTAGTCAACATTTCCCTGGTATAATATTAACTTGTTTGGAGCAAGTCTGCCTCCAGATAGGTCACTGATCAAGTGGAAAAACCACACACGTTGCACTTTGACCCCTGTTGCTTCGCTTACATTTTTGGAAAAGGGCACTCCTCTTCTTTCTGCCAATTTATGTGGCATTAAAGATGTACTTGGGTCTCCCACCTCCTGCCCTTTGTCAAGTAAGCTATCCATCATGTTATGTGCTAGTGTTTGGAAAATGATCCAGAATTTGCTGTTTGCCTTTCTCTTTTTGGCATTTACTTACATGGTGTAGTTTTTCCATCATGGTCATGGTTGAGATTTGTCTCAAGAGATTATTGATGTTCTTAACTGCCATCAAGTCTGAGAGACCTTCAGGTCAGTGTGTCATAAACAGCCCCACTCAGGTCTTGTAGACTCAGGGCCATGGCTTCCTTGATTGAGCACATCCATCTATGACGTGGTCTTCCTCTTTTCCTCCTGACTTCCACCTTACCAAGCATTACTGTCTTTTCTAGTGGGCTATGTCTTCTCTTGATTTGTCCAAAGCGTGACAATCTCAGTTTAGTCATCTTGGCTTCTAGGAACAGTCCAGGCTTGATTTGCTCCAAGACTCATTTATTTGTCTTTTTAGCTGTCCACAATAACCGTAGAGCTCTTCTCCAGCACTACATTTTAAATGAGTTAATTTTCTTCCTATCAGCTTCCTTCACTGCCTGGCTTTCACAACCAAGCATAGAAATTGGAAATATGATGGCATATATGATGGCATGGACAATCCTAACTTTAGTACTCAATACCATATCTTGACACTTCAGGATTTTGTCTAGTTCCTTTCTAGCTTCCCTTCCAAGCCCTAGTCTTCTTCTGATTTCTTGACGATTGTCTCCATTCTAATTAATGACTGAGCCAAGGTATGAAAAATCTTGAACTGTTTCAGTGTCTTCCTCATCCATTTTTAAGTTATGTAAATCATCCATTCTTCTTCTTTTTTTCTTACTATTGAACTCTGAACTTGCTTTTGCACTTTCTTTCTTGACTTTCTTTAGTAATCATTCTTAATCTTTACTGTTTTCTGCTAGTGGTATAGTATAATCTGTATGTCTTAAGTTGGTATTCCTTCATCCAGTTTTCATGCTTCCTTCCCCTAAGTCTATTCCTGCTTTATGTCTCTGTTGAGCATACAAGTGAAACAGATAAGATTATAAAATGCAGCCTTGCATGATCCCCTTGCCAGTTGGAGACCATTTCATTTTTTCACAGACTGTTCTGACAGTAGCCTCTTGTCCTGAGTATCAAGAGATACCAAACAGAGAATTATGGATATTCCATCTGGTTTGAATAACATTTCAAATGTACTTTAATCCCATTGTTAAAAGTTTTAGTCGTTTCATCAACATTTAAGTCATGTAGACTACTCTGAAATGGGTAAAAAACATCTGGATTGCATTTATAACTACACATTCTTATACACACAAGAATCATCTACTTTCTATTCTGTTAGAGTGAGACTGGGGAATCCAAAAACCCACAAACTCATCTAGTGACCTGTGTGAAATCCACAGCTCTGTAGCAGAACTTCCATATTTTTCCAATTAAAGTCCTGATATCTCCAGTTGAACAGTCAAAGTTGGACTGCGAAAGCCCTTTTTCCGGAGCTTCTGGAGAACCTCTGCTAGCCAGTACAGACAGGAAGAAGACTAGCTAGTACAGTGGCCTGTCTCAAGTAAGACAGTTCTTTGAATCTCTAGCTATTAATGATTTTACTAGCTATCCAACTATCCATTTTTTTCTAAATTCAGCAGAATGATGTGTGTGTGTTCTTTTGAGGGAGGTTACGGTTTAAGAAAAATGATGAATTTGTGCAGTGCAAGACTAGATTTACCTATTTTGCATCTCTTATTTTCTACCAAAATGGCAAGAGTGGTTATCATACCAGAACTACTATGGTAAATTTCAAACCCTGCTTTGGAAGTCATTGCCACCTGTTTTGAGTTGTGGTGCTGGAAAGTGGGATAGTATGGTTGTGTTTCACTCTCTGATACAACATGCTAATTCATAAAGGGCTGATCTCAGTGTACAGTTCTGAATATTACATTGGAAAGCTTGCTTATCAAACAGGACCTGATTGCTATCTGCAAAGAGTACAGCCATACATATTTTGCTCCTAGAGGCTTGGTGCTCTTTACATAGAAAAACTACTCTTAATACTTGCTTAGCAAAAATGAGGCCACCTCTTTAATACTAACAGAGTTTCATTTTGTTGGCAGTCTACTTCATGGCCAATTTGAATTCCAGTTCAATGCAGCTGATTTCAGTGATATCAAAACTAATTTTCTCTAGTCCAGAACAAGCAAAACTCTTTCTGTAGTGCCAACTGTGGAGTAACAAAATGACAGATGAGCTGGTACAAAAGCAGTTTGTGTCAGCTCATTTTCTTAATGAAGCACTGAGTTAGCTTTGGCAGTGCAGATAGCAAGTCTGAAACCCTGCGTTCAACAGGAACCGTGCACTCTTGACTAATTTTGCATGATTATGATCTCATGTGGTGTGTTGTACTAACCATGACAGAGAAAAGTTTCTCAGTAAAGGGGAAATCTGTTGAACCAGGACACTTGTCACAGAGTTTGTGCATGTCCGTGGCTGTACAGTGTGCATCACTTTCAGGCTGTTAGTGGAAACCACTAACAAATTTGGTACAAATGATTGATGCTAAAATACTAAATAAAAAGAGCCCCTGCTGACACTTGGATATGTTCCTTTATGACTGTTTCTGTCACATCTTGAGCTCTAAATAGCTTTGGTGGGGAGGAAGGGGATCTTGCTTCAGTCACCCTGTGTGTCAGGAGTTAGAGAGCTTGATAAGAACCTCCTTTTGAGCCTTTGGATCTTGGCCATTAGATACAAACAGGGCTTTTATTATGCCCAAGGATATCTCTGGTGGATGTCACATGCAGCCAGGGTCAGTGGAACGCAAGAGTGCTCAATGCTTGCATGGACATATATCTGCTGTCTGGGCTGTTGCCCTCTGAGCTCTGACAGAAGCCTGTGTGGAGGAGCACACAGGCTCCCTAGAGCATTCTAGGTGGGAGACTTGGAGGATACCTCCTCTACAGGCTAACCTTGGAGGCTAAGGAGCCACATTACCTCCCTGGGGGACCTTGATGAGGCACACCCCCATCATATTTTCTCACTGAAAATAAAATTGCATCCCAGTGTCCCCTAACACCCTCTAAGTGTTCTAATATTTTTAGGCCCCCAAGCAGGCCTTTTTTGCCCCAAAACAAGAAGTGACCAGAAGTAACTAAAATGGTCTAGAGGAGAACCGAAACATGGCATGCCTCTTAGGAGTAATTTTAAAAAAAACTGTTTTGACCCCAGAGGGCCACAAAAACAGCCCTGGGGGCTATCCTTTCCTTATCCCTGTACTAAATAGTATAGCTGAAGGATGCCTTGCACATTCTAAAACTTCATGCATTAAAGCAGGAGAAGATCCTCTTCCTTACAAGGTCTGCTTTGGGTCTGATGCTAACCACTTTTGCTTCTTCTCTTTCTCTGTGGTTTAGTCTTAGCATGTGGAAGACCTCAGGCCACAGCTGTCTACAAAGTGTCTGAATATGCCCGGAGATTTGGTGTGCCAGTGATTGCAGATGGTGGCATCCAGACTGTTGGACACATTGCCAAAGCTCTTGCACTTGGTGCTTCCACAGGTGAGATGGGAATTCTGGATGACTAGCTTTTGGCTGATATGAGCATAAGTAACTGCTGCACTGAGGATTGTGGAGTTCACTGTGTGAAGAACCCTGGGGAGGGGCTTAGCCAGCAGAGCCTCCCTAACAACAGAGGGGATTTAATTTTATTGATTCACTGACTAAAGAACCTGGGTTATCCAGAGGGAGGGGTTAGGTGGGTGAGTCAGCAGAACAGAAAAATAACAGAAACAGGGTTTGAAAAAGTTCCTTTTGTGAGTTTGAAAAGAGAAAGAGTTTCTTTAGAGAGAGGGAGAAAGTTGGGGAAGTGTATTAAGAGCTGAAAATGCTTTGCTGTTGGATAACATTTAATTGACAAATACCTTTCCCTTGTTAGTTCAATAATAAAGATTTTATTACGAGCAGACTCCATACAGTGTCTCTTTAATTTGAGCTCAGTTACACATGCTGTCACTAGTGATACATTCATTAGGATAAATCTGAAAACATTTGCCCCATATCTACAAGGATTGTAGGCTTAGGGAAAGCAGAAGGGTGATTAAGTGTGGAGAGGGAGCCAGGAGGTGGTAATTATATAAAAGTGTGCTGCTTCTCCAGGGAGAGAGAATCAAAAGCAGGCCTGATCAGTTACAGCCCTGGCTGGTGCAGACCTCCACATTTTGACACACTGCCACAGTGGTATCCAAAAGTGCTGTCCCCTTTTAATGTTAGGCATATCTTTTCCTGCACAGGGCAGCTGATGACAGGGACAAACATCAGTAAGAATAATTTTAGGGACTGTAGCATGTTGTGATTGCTGCAGTGGGGAAACACCTATATGTCTTGGAAACAAGATTTGGAAAAGCTTTCAAAAACACCTTGCTTCCATTCTTGCTCTGTGTGATGTGTGAATACTTGAAAAATACTTCTATGGTCAATATATTTTCTCGGGGAAATGCTTCTGGATTACTTAATATGATGCATTAAGGGTGAGCAGATATAAACTTCATAAAGGCCCACACTGGGGGGGTGTTGGTCAAATAGCTATGTAGTCTTTTTTTTTTTTTTAAGGTTAGTGGAAGGAATGTATTTGCCAAGGGAATTCTTGTCAGTTGCTTTCAATGATTCTGATGTAGAGTTCCAACATGAAGTTAATAGCACAGACAGCTATTAGCACGTGTGTCCTGGAAAACAGTGTTTGATACTGTAGTTGATTTGGGGTAAACAGAGAGAGAGGGGGGTGACAAACTTGTTCCTAGCCTATAGGAGTCAGTGATAGGATGTATAGGAGATAGGGGGCCATGTGTTTTCAAAGTTCTCTTCTCTCTCCATTGTATCTCTCACACTATGCTTTTGCTTCTTTTTTCTTTCTAGTAATGATGGGCTCCCTTCTGGCTGCCACCACTGAAGCTCCAGGGGAATATTTTTTCTCCGATGGGATCAGGCTGAAGAAATATCGGGGCATGGGATCACTAGATGCCATGGACAAGAACTTGGGCAGCCAAAATAGATACTTCAGGTACAAGAGACGTTTTAAGGGTATCACATTGAATTGTACATCCAAAATAATTCATGGGATCTTTCCCACTACACAGTTATAGCACTGTGATTCCACCTTACCTGCTGTGGGCATTATCATTTAGAATCCTTGGGTTTGTAGTTTTGGGAGACACTAATGCTTTCTGAGTGAGAATTCTAAATGTTCTTCCCTAAACTACAAATCCCAGCGTTCCATAGGATCTTTCAGTGGAAGTTAAAGTAGGATCATCATGCAACAAGGAAAGGGTCCCGTGCAGTTAAAGTACAGTTGACATTCCAGGTACCTCCTTCACCTTTGTGAGATTTCTTCCACTGGAATTTGATTATACCTGAATCTGAATGCAGGTGTTTGATGTATAGGTGGGGGTGAGGATCTACAATGCACTGTTTTGCTGCTTTTTCTTGTGCCTTTTTTTTTTTAACGAGTTTCTCATCTGTGTTAAAATTGCTGGGGGACTGAGCATTTTGAGTTCTGCAGTTCTCACAGGCTTTTCTTCCCTCCAATTCTCAGTGAGACAGATAAAATTAAAGTGGCACAAGGCGTCTCTGGTGCTGTGCAGGACAAGGGCTCCATCCACAAGTTCGTGCCGTACCTAATTGCTGGCATCCAGCACTCCTGCCAAGATATCGGTGCAAAGAGTCTAACACAAGTCAGGTGAGAATGTCATAGTTTTCTCCATCAAAGATCTTCTTGTGGCCCATGGAGTCATACTAGAGCTACTGCATGCAGCAGCCATATGGATATAATAAAACAGGACAGTCTTTCTAATGCCCTTACTCCCATTATAGGCCCGTCAAGGTTGGTCTCTCCACACCATGGTGTGTGTCCTGGGCAGTTACAAATGTGCAACTGTTCATAATGAATTGAGAATACAGTTTCAGCTTTTTCCTGTCTTTTACTTCCAGGGCCATGATGTATTCTGGAGAGCTAAAATTTGAAAAGAGGACAATGTCTGCGCAAGTGGAAGGAGGAATTCACGGCCTTCACTCGTATGTCTTATCTGGTTTGCGTTACTTTTAACACTAAAATACTGGTTTATAGCGTGAAAATCTCTGGCCTTCAAGCATGTTGCAGCCCAGAACAACCAACCCATGGCCAGGATGAATGGGACTCTTGCAGGCTTGTTTCTTTGAGTATGGAGGGTGGCTTCAGATACAACCAGTCACTTTAATTTGGACTGCTTCTCAATTCTTTCTGAAGCAAGGCTAGCTTGTGTTCTTTTTTTTGTTAACAAGCACAAAATCTCTGGCAGCAGAAAAGAGAGCTCATCAAAACCTGCTCAGAGAGCAAGAGACAGAGAACATGTTTGCCTCATTTTGGGCCTTGCTTCAAGTTGTTTCAAACTTATGGCTATTCATAAGGTGAACCTATCATGGCGTTTTCTGAGGCTGAGAGTGTGTGATGCACTCAGGGTCATCCTGGGTATTTCTATTTTGAATTGTTCGAAAGGCTCAGGCAAACTACTCTCAGTTAGTTGTGTTTATTTAGGGGCGGAGGATAGCATGAGGATACAGTTAACTTCATCCCACTCAGACGTGCCAGGCACCAGAAGCTCCCCCTTGTTCATCATAAATGCAGCCATCATATGCATGTTTGTGAACAAATTTGGTAAATATGTGAGGATTTTTTTTTAAGTAGCTGCAGGCCCATAACCAGGAATGTGTTCCTGATGCAAATTTCAGTGCCTATGGCATGATTTTAGTTCTGATTAAAATGATCCATAGGATCAAGCTGCATGATGACATTGTGAATTTAAATCAGTAAAAGGGAAAAACTGCTAGCTGTCCACAGATTTCTCTGTTTTAAAATGGCTGCTAGGTAGTGGGAGGGGAGGGTGAAGTTCAACTTGCCCACTTATATCTGTTGGCTATTCTGTAAATTTGGTGTAAACCATTTCCCCTTGGGTATCAGTTACTCCCCAATAGATACTACACAGAAGCCATCTGGGACTTTTGTGGGTGATCTGTCTTCCTTTTCAAGGATAGTACTAGCAGTAAGCAAGTATAATCTTGAATCTTCATAGGGGAAGGGAAGCTAAACCTTGCACCCTTACCATCTGACTTTTCTTGTGGACTCTGAGATCCTACCTGTTATTTTCACCAAATAACAAGGACCTTCTGCTTTTCTTGGTTTTCCTTTCCTAGATATGAAAAGCGCCTTTTCTGATGAAGGTCCCATGCACCTTTCCAGAGCCTCTTGTCGCCCTGTAGTGCCTGTGCTGCCACCATCATGAACTGCTCCCTTCACAGAAGTGCCATTTTGCCTGAAGCGTGGAGCTGCTTAGAGCTCCCCTGGGTTCATCAGCTGCTTTGACCAAGGCTGAAGAGAAAGCATCAGCCTATTCCAGAGGAAGTGCTCTCAGCTGAATGAGGCTCTTGAGAGGGCCCTGTATGTGTGTGTGTTAACGTTTGTTTTTTTACAATAAAACAGAAGTGAGAGAGAGAGCGTGCACATTTTCCAACTTTATCCTCACATACTTGTAGCTCTTAGATGTAGAAATTCAACCGTTCTTTCCTGTTCATAACTTCCAAAGAGCAATTAGCAAGCATTTTCACAGCTGCTGATGGACAAACATGAATTTTATTTTTGTAAAAGTCAGTGTGATTTTTTCCACAGCTCTAATGACTGTTTTGCAGTCTGTGCAGCACTTTTCCCTGACAAAAGTGTTGTTTTCTTCTTTCATCCACACAAGCAGGAAAAACCCTGGAGCACAGTGTGCTGCTCCTGCTTCCAGGGTGATGTTTTAGATGCTCAGAGGCATGTTTTATTCATAACTGCACTGAAATCTGTGCTGGATATGCCATTTCTGGGTCTTGCCCAAACTTTAAATCTCTAGAAATACAGCAAATGCATTTTACTTCAGATTCATCCTGGATTTCTGTTAGTGGGAGTCTATGGGGTTTGTAAGGAAATGTTCTTGGCATCAAAAAAGTGGTGAGCTGCCTTCTACCCCAGCTAGCAAGAGCTAGATTCTCACCTTTCTTTGCTGCTCCCTCCACAACACAGTATCTATATATAGGTATACACACCCTATTAGCTATAATCATCGAGGGAGCACTAATAAAAACAGATGGTCATACAGTGTAAGCTGTTAATGATGAAATGCATGTGCTTAATTCTGGCCAAGAAAACAGGAGGAAATGAAAGAACAAAGGATGGAAGATAGGAGAGGCACGTGGGAGGTGTTTGATTGGTAGGTAAATTAAGAGAAAGAGGATAGCATCTTTTGAAGTGAGTCAGGGATGGTTAGAAAACTAAAGTAAATAGGAAATCAGGTTTGTTGCAGAGGGAAAATTCCCATTTCCATGATGTGAAGTATGGTAGTAATTGCTATGTGATCAAGGTTACAAGAGAATGTTCCAAGTCCTTCAAGCTATTAATGTGCTGAGCAATAGCAAGTTGCTCCAGGTGCCTGGAATATTCTTGCACTTGGCTTTTGCCCACCCATTCAAGCTGTAAGCAATTAGATCATGTTTCCAGTTTTGCTTCTCTATTTGTTACTCCTGTTGCCACACTTCGTTCTTTTTCTTGGTGTGGAATTTTCAAAAATTTCAATAGGGAGAGAGATAGCTGTGGGTGACTGGTCTACTGGCTGTTGGCCTTGTAAGGGTATATTTTTCCCTTACCATTCCTATAATTGTGAATAATGAGTGGAACCCTTTCCTTTGTGAAAAGATTCCCAAACTTAGTGTATTGCCTTCATATTCTTTTCAGCAACTTTCTCATGATCGTACAGCAAAATAGTTTTTTTTTATAGCTACTAAGCTCTAGAATCTTCCGAACGCTACCGTGCGCGCACGAAAGCTCCTAATGTGTGAGGCACAGAGACCACGAAGAAGAATTAATTTTATTATGATTACATCGTATAAAAAAACATTTCTCATTGTACATTTTACCGAACTATTACAGCATCTTCCACACCTCTCTGGATTTCAATACTGCTATTTCATTGATATATCAACATTTATGCATCGCATTACATTTGTTAACATACAAGATAGATCCTGCTCTTCATCCCTACTTTATATTCCACTGATTTTTACTTCTAGCTACTCATGCTACCATGAATCAAGAATTGTTGCCTGTCAATACCCAACCCATTTCCAGAACAATTTGCCATTCTTTGTTAATGTCATCATCTGATTTTCCTTTGAGAGACTATATCTGCATTTCGATTTTCAATGAAAGTTGCCCACCATTGCTCTATAGTAGGTATCTGCTCAGTTTTCCATAGCCTTGCGTACTCAATACAGGCTGTCATAATCATATACAGCATTATTCTCCAATATTTCTTTACAACAGTTCCATCCATATGTGTCATATTTAATAAGTACAGTTCAGGTTTCTTATCAATTTGAACCCTCAATATTTTAC
This sequence comes from Ctenosaura bakeri, assembly GCA_948474755.1. Classification (NCBI taxonomy): domain Eukaryota; kingdom Metazoa; phylum Chordata; class Lepidosauria; order Squamata; family Iguanidae; genus Ctenosaura; species Ctenosaura bakeri. Next base: position 286,138 of record CAOLHI010001275.1, read on the forward strand.
ATATTATGTATATCATTCCAATATTTTTTAGCCTTAGGACATGACCACCACATATGAAATAGTGTTCCAACGTTCTCATGACACTTCCAATAATGCCCTGTTCCCGTATTATATATCTTCTTTAATTTTTCTGGTGTCAAGTACTATCTATGAAAAAGCTTGTAATAGTTCTCTTTTAGGTTCTGAGCTGCAGTAAATTTTTGTGTCCGTTGCCAGCTCTGTTCCCAGTGTTCTAATTGAATTGGATGTCCAACATTTTGAGCCCACGATATCATTGCTAATTTGACTGTCTCATCTTCTCTTTCTTGGTATAAAATCTGATAAATGTGATAGTAAGCGAGGCAGGTTTTCCCGCAGTAACTTCAACATTCTTCCTTGCTCTTTTTGTTCTATTCCATAAGTTTTCACATCCATCTGGAATCTCTCAGTTAACTGTCTGTAAGGGAACCGGTTTAACTTTATTCCTTCCGATTCCAATTTTTCTCTTGATTTCATCTTAAAAAGATTCAGATTTGTCTTTTCTAATGTGTCGTCATAACACAGCCACTTATCTGAATCAATACATCAAAATAGTTTCAAGAGGATAAAATGGATGGCTAGACAGATGTGCGTTCTTGCCTTTCTTTGGAAAGTTACCTGTAATAATAAATGGTAATGTGTGTCTGTCTTCATCATAGCTCCAAGACTTTCAGAACACAGATGCCTGACTTAGCATGTAAACCTTGGTGATGTTGTGTTTTTTAAAATGATAATTTTGGTCAGTTAAAAATCTGCCGACTGCACTACTGTCTTGAGCTACAAGGTGGCAGACTTCCCTAACCAGCAAGAGAGACATGTCATGCCTGAGCTTTTCATTTCTCCAAAAGGTTACTGGGCAGTTGCATGTTGTACTTCCCTTTTTTCAAACTGTTGAGCAGCGAGCTCATAAGTCATAGCAAAGGCACAAGTCATGTTTTGTTTGTCCCTAAGAACGCATGTACTTCATGTGCTGTCCTTAAGAGATGTGCTGTCCTTAAGAGTTAAAGTACATGACACATGTATGTAGTTTTGCTGTCAAGATTTTCTTGAACATGTAGCTCCAGCGACCCTTTGAAGGACTGTAGTTTGGCAATGGAGCAGATGGCTTAGAATGCAGAAGGCTCCCAATTCAGACCTGTGTGTGGAAGGAGAACTACTTGCTGCTCAAAGTAAACAGTACTGAACTAGACATATCAGCACACAGAATCAGATAGCTTCTTATGCTCTCCTTTAGTTAATGAGAAGTTAACTTGATGAGAAAGCTGAGTATCTGGGAAGTTTGAGTTGTAGGAAAAAGTTTGTGAAGGATTGAGTGTGAGAGATGTCACTTCTATACTGCAGATGGAAGATACGTTGACACAATAACCTAACATACAGTGTAAGTCTGAGAGAAATTAGTACATTTTTGTGTTGCAATGATCCATGGCTTCACAAGGTGCCAAGCTTACAGTCTGCTCAAAACATTTTGGTGTGGAACAGTAAGTCAGCGGAGTTACTGCCTCTTTCACCAGGTTTTGTCATCCATTCTGCAGAGAGTTAAGTCAACTGTGGATCTTGCAAAAAGTGGACTGCTTACACAATAGCCTTTTACTCTGCTCCATGACTTGATAAGGGACCTCTTTCCCCATTTCACTCCATACTTTTAACAGTTCACTGTGCAGATCAGTTTCAAGTATAAATTAGGTCTCCCTGCTATGCAAGCAATTTTTTTAATACCAGAACTTGTTGCAAAGAGGGAAAAAAGGCCAGACCTACAATAATGTCACCACCCTGGACCTCCAGAAGTCCTGTAAAATGACATTGTAATCAGTGATGTAGACTTGAGTCAACTGACTTGGATTCAAGTCAGACTTTTAAGTTGCTTCAGTGACTCAACTAGGCAATAAATGATGCACTGAGACAACTCAAAACTTGTATATTTTTAGTGACTGGCTTGCTGCCCTTGGTTCAGTTACTTAACACATTCATCCAGAAACCCTATCACTTTGAACAAGCCTTCCATCTCTTTTTGCCTACTGGTCACATGACACTGTCTCAAGCCCAAAGTGTGAGTGCATTTCTCAGAGGGGAACAGCAAACAGGTTAGGCAATGGCTTTGAGGTCTGCTCAGCAGCCTGTCCCCACTGCACATTGGAAGAGCTTTCTAAATTTTTTCCTAAGAGCAGAAGACTCGCACCCAGAATGCATTTCTTAGAGGGGAACAGCAAATATGTTAGGCAACAGGCTTGAGAAGGAAGGATTCTTCTGAAGCTCCAGTAATGGGGAGTAAGAAGGATCCTATTCTTCCCCCACTTCTGAAGCTGCAGCTGACAAAGTCACAAATGTGGATGGCTGACTCTGCTTAAATTGTTAAAACTGACTTTATTCAACTCTGTCCATATATTTTGGAATATAGGTTGGAGTATAAAGTTGGCTGCCAGACTTGAGATTTGACTTGAAAGCATCTTCAAAAGACTTGACTTGAGACTTGGAGTAAAAAACTTAAAATACATCACTGATCAGTCTTTGTTGGCTGCTATGTAGCCATGTTGTGGAAGAGGGGAGCAGCAAAAGAAGATGGGGTGTAGTTCTGCCAGGGCATAACTTTATACCCCATCTCCCAATGTAAGATTATGGCCATTTTTTTCCCTTTCTCATGCTATACCTTACAAAACTGAAAGTGATATAATGAAATTGATCAGACGAAAGGGCATTTTGAATTCACGATCAATTTTATTTGGTTTGCTAGCATGGCAGTTACTGAGATGCCTTAAAAAGGAATTCAGATAAGCTCAATGTGCAGCTGGAAGAGAACTTTACAAATTACTTTAAAAAAAAGTTCCTGCTATTTGTTGCCGTGTTTGGGAAGTATATAGCTGCTGTTACCGTATTTAACAAGTAATTCATTCCCAGATTTGTTAGTTACTCTTAGGGTGGGGGAGGTTTAGGATTGGTAAGAGAACTCAGGAAATTCCTAGCCAAATGCCTTTAAGAAATAAATAAAAAATATTTATTAGGCCAGCTTAGCTACTTGCTACCTATTCATTACGTTACTGTTGAGATGTCATATACTATGCCCCCATTACAAAAAGAATGAATTCATTTCTTATAACTCATTACTTTCAAGGTCTGCTCAATAGCTGTTAGCCAATGGAAAACAGATCCTCTGTGTTCAGAGGCAGTATACCTTTCAACATCAAAGGTGCAAGACAAACAGCAGAAATTTACTGCTTTCATATGCTACATCTGGGCTTCCCAAGGCATACCTGGCTAGTCACCTGGTGGAAGCAGCATGTTGTACTAAATGGAACCTTGAATCATTCCTATTCTTTTTGATGTGCCACTTTACAAGGGAAGAGCCACAGCTGAGTGGTAAAGTTCATTCTTTGCACTCAAGATCCCAGATTTAATCCGTGGTAGCTCTAGACTGGACTGGGAAAAACAGTAGTCAGAAACCATGGCAAACAGCTGCTGATTAGCGTACATCAGGGGAGGGAAAACCTTTCCCAGTCCCAACATTAGAGGTTCTCTTGTTACTCTTTCCCAAAGGGAGACAAGGATCTCAGTAACTGGATTTCCCCACACTCACCTCCATCCCCCATGGTATACCTACTCAGAAGGTTACATTTGATTGGAAAAGTGTTTACAGATGAGATATTTTTGTCAACGAGGAGGAACTTGAGGATGCTGCTCCTCTTTCTGAAGTATACCTAACTTGAGTTTGTTGCTTCTTGAAATGGTCCTAAGACCCATTTGGATCTGAAATGTGAAAAAAATGCTAAGGCTGCTATGAACCAATCTCTCCATTATTTCTGCATCTTCCATCTCCTTTCCACAACCCTCTTTCCCTGCACACGTTATACTATTATAGATAATGGGCTGGAACCCATAAAAGAATGGATAGAACTCTGCTCACACAGGGGGAATCCTCCTGGCTCCTTATCTTTTCTGGAGCTCCTTCACAACACCCTAAATAAGTTCCTATAGCCTTCTAAAACAAGGGAAATGGCATGGAGGGCTACACTTATGATAATTAGACACTTTTCAAGGCTGCCTAGTGCAAGTGAATGAGCCCTACTAGTCTTGGAAGACTCCTCTGAAACTCAGCCTTTGTTCCTTTTATCTGCACTAATATGAATGCTGCACCCATTCAGAGACATTGCATGATTGTGGGGTGAGGCAAGGATTTAGATTCAGATCCACAGAGTACCTTTGTATAAGTTGCTTCATCTCAGCCTATCTCACACAGTTATTTGGGAAACTGAATGAGAGCTCCACACTTGCCACTTTCTTGGACAAAGTGTGGGATACAGATACGGTATGATAAATAACCATTCCAGGTTGTGCACAAAATTATTCTTAATCAGAATTCAGCAGTGGCAGGGTGAAGTGGAAGAGAGGAACAGAGAGAAATGAGTCTGGCTTAAAATGCCAGACTTTAATTTTAGATTTAAGTTCCTGCTTCCACAAAACCAAACACAGCAGAAGCACTTTCTTAAAGGTAAGAACCTGCTCCCTTTATACAAACAGCTATCAAACTCTGCAAAGCACACACACAGTATCAGTTTGTGCTGTTTCAAGGATATTCTCAATCTCCTCCACTCTGAGTTAGCTGAGGTCGTTCATTTCTGGTGATAACACACAGCAAAAATCCATGATTCTTTGGCCTGCACTGCTTCCAAGTGAGAGGGATCACCACATAAAGCAGTAAAGAATGTGGCAGGAATGGCAACTGAGTCTCCCTCTTTTTCACCTGCTAAGAACTCTCTGTATCTTTTGTCTTTCCCTCACACATCTGCAGTACCAGGAGGTGGGATCAGTCCAGCTGCTGTCACACGTCGCTCACTTGTCAAGAAGTTGAAGGTTGCACAGGCATTAGGCTAGGAAAGCAACGAGACAAACAAAAAGTATCAGGTACTTGTGGCAGAAAAATATGGGTCAAGCTGGGATTCATCTATCCCCAGCAAGAGTGACTGGTATAAAAGTAAGTGTGCATCTATATGTCTTGGTCTTTCTTGGCTTGAGAAACTGATCATTCGTGCAGCCAAGGCAACAAGTGTTGTTTTATGAAAAATTATACAGATTTTACCTCAAAAGAGCAGAATCTTTGGAACCAGAAATCCTGGCATGTATGTTTTTGTTTAATTGAAATATTTTCATCTAGACTTTTTATATTCAGATCTCAGGATGATAAAAAGATAAAACGAACAATTTTAAAAAGTCCACATTAATATCAATGAATAAATTAAACAAGATAAAAATGTAAAACCACTCAACATGTTAAAATAGCTTAAAAAGGTTAAAGGTAAACTGTATACATGTTTAAAAATACATTGTACGTGGTATGAGAAAAAGGGATATATAGCTAAGAAACACTGAAGATACAAATAAAGTGAACTTTACACATTTTCCAGTTTCTATAGTCAGGTCTCTCCAATACTTTGTGACTAATCTCTTAACATTTTTTTCAAACAAGGGTGAGGTCAGAAATATTAATTCTAAAGCTGAAGCCCATGTATGGAAGTGCATGGAACAAGGCGCTAGACAAGATAGTGAGACTCTATAGTTCAAGTCTGTAGCAGACCAAAGACTGTATAAACAGTCTCAGATGACCTTATGAAATCCCCTAATAAACCCAGTCCCGCGACTGAGAGAGGAGATTCTCCCCTTCTGCTCCAACACTTACCGTATCTTGCACTTCCACAGCAATCCCACATTGGCGCATTAATTTCAAGACAGCCAGGTCTAGCCTCTGCACCTTGTCTCCTGTTCCCAATACCAAGATTTCTACGGCAATCAAAGGACAAAGCCAGAGGTGTGGATCAGAATACAAATTCTCTGAATTACACTAGCTGAGCATCTTTCTGTCCTAGCAGCAATCTGTTAGGCAAAGGTGATCAGTTGTGCTAGCCATATCACCTGACAGGCATGTCAGCTAGTTTTAAGCAGCAGCTAGGAATCCTATTCTATCTCTTTTTTATTTTAAACTAGTTTTTTTTTTAAAAAAAAGAGAAATTCTTACACTATTTTTGTGTGTAATTTACAATGCAAAACAGAAGTTAGCATTTCTTTCCATGACAATGGCTGAACTCCTACATCAAGCAGGCAAAGTGTAATGCTCCATCCAGGCAGTTCCTGTTCCTTCCTCTCTCCCCATAATTCTGGTACGGTATCTGTCAAACCCCAGGAGGAGCTCTCGCTACAACTTACTAGTAGGGAGAAAAGGCAGTTCAGATGATGAAGAAGCTGCTGATCTCAGCTGAGAGGGAAAGGAATGGACTCACAGACTTGGGGTTGTACTCCAAACTATGGGGAGAGCCAAAGGTTCCTCATACATTCTAGAGAGAGCCAGCTGTGATGTTACATCTTCCACTGATGCAACTGTACCACTGTCTCCCCTCTTCTTTGGGGCATAACCCTGTATATTTAATCATGAGAAAAGAACCCTCTTTCAGCTCCACAGCAATATTTTTCTTCTCTAAAAGCATGTGACATAATGTGCATGTCTGAAACCAGCAGGAGCAGATCACAGAAGCTGCCTGGACATCAAACACTGTCTGCTCTGTGCTCACTGGTGGAAGAGAAAGTTTCAAATCTGAAGCTCAGCTTTTAGACCTCAACTGGGATTAATAAAGTCAGATATCCACAAGCCCTTTCTTCTTCCCATCCCCACAAGCACATCATAAGCCAAGAAAGGAACCCGAGACATGACTGTATCACGTACCTATACGAGGCTCCAGCAGGCGGAACAGGGCGAGGCTCTCTGCAGTGATGTCTACATGTGTGCCCACCTGGAAAGGGAGAGAGAACAAGGGCTGATAACAACTGCAGTGCAAGAACATCTGGAGGAACATGCTTGACCACCCTGGCACTGCATAAAAGCAAACAATGATGACAGCACCTCTGAGAGACCAGCCACAGGTCCCTGAAGCCTCAGGTTCAGCCTGAGCCACAGCAAGCAGGGCTCCTATACCTCCTTTCAAAGGGGCAGGGCAGAAGAAAGTAAGTAAGTCCAGCTACTTCTAGCATGAAGCTGCACTGAGAAAGTAAGCTGCCCTACTGCTATTCTGCCCAACAGCCTGTGTAATATAAGCAGCAGCACACGCCTCATGATCAGAAGGTCTTAAGTCTGGGAAGGCACTACCCACAACAATGGACTTCAGGCTAAAACCTTTTTATTTAGGCAGGCTTTTAATATAGAAAGTTTTTAAAGAACAGGCTAGGGAGCTGTTGCACTGTTTTAATTTTAACTTATCTTTCAGTATCTTTTTAAGCTGCTGTTTTAATTCTTTAACAATTCACTTCTATTTTAATATGCACAATTTAGGTTTTTAAATTGTATCGTATTAAACTGTATTGTATTAAGCCACTTTCAGGCTCAATTTTGGGGGGAAAAGGCAAGATACAATTATTATTGCTGCTGTTGTTGTTGTTATTAGTATTATGCTTTTATTATTATGCTTTTAGGGACTCCTGAATTGAAAACAGTTGCAGCCTGTCTTCCTGGACCCAAAAGATCTGGCCATATTGAGACTCATGTCTGAGTCTTAGGCCATGTCTGCATCACACTGTTATAGTGCTATTATTCCACTTTCAACATCCTGTGGAGTTCTGGGGTTTGTAGTTTACTGAGGCCCAAGAGCGCTCTGGCTGAGAATTCTAAATGCCCCTCCTTAAACTGCAAACTCCAGAATTCCATAGGATGTTGAAAGTGGAATAATAGCACTAGAACAGTGTACTGTGGAAATGGCCTCCACTCCCGCACTCCACAAGCTTTGTGCGATACAAGAGTTACATTTGATGACAGAATACCATTTGCATGGCTAAAGGTTGCAAGACTAATGACTGTTAAAAGAACATCAGGGCTATGAAGGAAGTCTTCTAAGGAGAGTGCAGCAAGTCACTGCCAGCCAGGACGAACCCACTTTTCTGGATGAACTGTTGATGACATTGTAGCTGTTTCTATCTCTGCCAGCATTTGGGGGCAAATTCCTAGCTGGCAGAATCAGTGCTCATTCAGAAGCCAAACTGTCTGTGTCCTACCACTCACATTCCACTGTAGGATGGCTCGGGGCAAGACAGCGCAGGGTCCCACCACCTTGTTCCCACTGATGGTGAAGCCACGGTTGGTGTAACTTTCAATAAACATGATGTCTTCAGACTCTCTTTCCAGACGCTGGACTGTTGTCTTCTGGTAGAGCTCATCATCTGACGGTGTGAGGCGGTGGCCCCGATGTGGCTGTCTATCATTGAAAGTACAGACAAACACTTGAGAATATATTTAAACCAGAGCTTTGGGAAAGTTCCTGTTTTGGACTACAACTCTCAGAATCCTCAGACCAGGGATTTTGGGAGATGTAGTCCAAAACATTTTTCTAAGCCTTGCTTTAAACTACCGTAGACAGAAGATCCCTGGCTTCTACTGTCTCTCAGACTATTCCAGGATAATTCATATCACTCCTTCTAATAGCAAACTCAGGTGTCAAAGGTGTTGCAGCCAACAGGAGGCCACCAAGATAGGAAGGTGGGTGGCAGAGAACAGGTTTCACAAAGATCAAAAGTCTCTAGAGAAAGTATACTTAAGGGGGTCTCAATCCCAAAATACTGGAGTAAGGAGTGGGTGTACTTGGTAGCCAAAGAGTGCTCAGTGTCCATGATGAGCACACAGTTCAGCCTTTACAATTACTTCGAAGGGCAAAGACCATAACCAACTAACAAGAGCACACAGTGGCATGACAGGGAAGTCTAAAATCATATACTTTCAGGGTGGGCAACTGTGGAAGGCTAGCAGGTCACATTAGACACTCAGGAGATCATGGAGGGCTGTACCCCCCACCATACCCTTCCCCAGGATTTCTTTTTTAGAACATCTTTGAAGCCAAACACCCCCTAAGAGACACTGAGAGCACTTTTTACTTTTTTAAATAACGTTCTTACAATTTGCAGGGCCTGATCTGTTGCTGCAACTTGCAAAAACTCTCTAGGGGAGCCTATGTATTTGCTTAGTTAGCTTCCTTTCTCTTTCAAGGTCATTCAGGTGCCAGGGCTCATCCTCCACTTTGTTCTGCATCCATCTTCTGGATAGAAGCAAGTAGGCTGGATTAAGGCCATTTCCACACTAGACTGTTATAGTGCTCTCATTCCACTTTCAACATCCTATGCAATCCTGGGGCCGGCCCCTCCCTAAACTGCAAACCCCAGGATTCCATAGGATGTTGAAAGTGGAATGAGAGCACTGTAACAGTCTAGTGTGGAAATGGCCTAAACGTTCCTATTTGCTTACGTAAGTGAAAAGGAATAATACTCCTAATTTCCCTTGATCTGGGAACAACCCTACCTCAATTTCTGAACAGGAAAATGTGTGTGTGTGTTTAAATGACAAACTGTGAGCAACTATGATTGGTACTTCATGCATAGCACCACGGCTGTCCCTAGGTTTTGGTGTGGAAACAGATAAACAGGATGTAACATAAAGTGTGTGCGTGTGTATGTAAAGATATATAACAAATATATAAATCACTAAAATAATCAATTATTCAAATTAACACTATACTGTTTACCTTAACCACAGTGCTCTCTGAGTTGCCTCAGCAGCATCACTTTCAACCAAATCCTTTATTTACATGCTAGAAACTGTCATTCTGTCAATAACAGAAAAATATGTAGAAATAAAAGCAAAACGGGGGGTGTGCTCCCCAAACTACGCTTACTTTACATCACTTAAAACAACTTCTCTAGACCTCAGGGAGACTGGCTATAGTTTTCCCCAGTCTCAACAGCCAGCGACAGGATCATATTTACAGGATTGCTTGATTTATAAGATGTCATTTTCCTCTAAGTGAGTTCAAGTTGGCATTCATGGCTCTTCTCCTAATGACCCTGGAAGGCAGGTCAGGCGGACAGAGAGCCACTGGCCCAAGGCCACCCAGAGGGTCAGAAATAGGGCTGCCAGAATGAAAAGGAAAGGGCTCCTGCAGTTTTAATGGTCTGGTAGCAGAAGAAATTTCAGTAGGTTTGGCTTGTTACCTGCCTACAGCAACACCTGCTGAAAATGTCCTCTTCCACCCAAGCATCAAAGGCAGAAGAGCCCTCTATACCTTTCAATCTGGCAACCACAGTTTCAAAAGTGGGTGGGGAACTGAAACTAAGGCCATTTCCACACTACACTGTTTAATAATAATAATAATAATAATAATAATAATAATAAAAATTTATTTTGTATCCCGCCTCTCCACGTGGATCGAGGCGGTGAACAGCATGGGATGTCATGTTGAGGAGGGAGCAGGCTTGTTTTCTGCTGCTCCAGAGACTAGGACAAGGAGCAATGGATTCAGGCTGCAGGAAAGGAGATTCCACCTGAATCTCAAGAAGAACTTCCTGAGGGTCAGGGCTGTCCGGCAGTGGAATCTGCTGCCTCAGAGTGTGGTGGAGTCTCCTTCCTTGGAGGTTTTTAAGCAGAGGCTGGATGGCCATCTGTCGGGAGTGCTTTGATGGGTGTTCCTGCATGGCAGGGGGTTGGACTGGATGGCCCCTGGAGTCTCTTCCAACTCTATGATCCTATGATTCTATGAAATACATTAAACATTAAAAGACATTAAAAACATACCCAGTCCTCCCCACCCACCAACCCAGCTAAAACCAACCCCCTAAAACACATAACAGTTAACAATTAATTAACTATTAAAAGAACAGCAGGACAATTGGTGGGAGGCAGTGGAAGTACTAGTCTTGGAAGGCCTGTCGGAAGAGATCAGTTATAGCGCTATTATTCCACTTTCAACCTCCTGTGGAACTCTGGGGTTTGTAGTTTCCTGAGGCCAAAAAAACCCTCTGGCTGAGAATCCTAAAGACCCTTCCCTAAACGGCAAACCCCAGGATGCCACAGGATGTTGGAAGTGGAATAATAGCGCTGTAACGGTCTAGTGTGGAAACGGCCTCGACCTTCCAAGCATCGCTGCGGCCCACTTCAACCGCTGGACACCCGACCCCAAACAAAAGGGACGCGGCCTCGGTCCCCTGGATCAGCGGCTGCCTTCAACTCCCCGCCGCGCTTCGGGGCCCAAAGTGAAGCCATGGGGGCTTTTCTCCTCTGCCTCTGGCCCCCTCCCCACGGGAAAAAGGGCCCTCGTGGCTATCTATATCTGCCTCCAAATCGGCGACCGACTTCTGGCGACCCCAGGCATTTCGCAGGGTTTCCTCAGCCAAGGAGTCCTGGGAGGCGGCTCCCCTCTGAAAGGCAGGCCGCGGCACCTGGCGTTCATTAGCCGTCGTCCACCCAAGGCCTGAACTCCAGCGGGCCCTGTTTCGCTCCCACCGTCAGCCAGGATCTGGGGCTTTCCGGGGATTTAGGGCCCACGTCGAAGTACTTACCCGGAGGAGTAAACGGGCCTCGGAGACGCTGCCGCGACTCTCCCGCCCAGAAGCGGGCCGAGCAACCTGAGCGCGGCCATGAAGGAGAGGAGGAGGAGGAGGGGCCTTCTTCTCGCGCCGTCCCCGGCAGGAGAGCGGTCTGGAGCCGCGATAGGAGGCAGGGCCTCCCGGGGACGGCCGTCGCTCTCGCAGCCGCAGGAAGACGGCCGAGCACCGTCTGGGAGAGCGGCTGGTGCCCCCTAATGTACTACCGTGGAAACGCCAAGCCCTTCCCAGCGTTTGCTTGAGGCTAATAATCGCCTTGTATTGTTCAGTGTTACTGAGGACGGCCCAGGAGAGACTTCCACACGAGACTGTTATAGCGCTATGATTCCACTTTCAACCTCCTATGGAATCCTGGGGTTTGCGGTTTCGGGAGGGGCCACGTGGCCCCTCCCGAAACCGCAAACCCCAGGATTCCATAGGAGGTTGAAAGTGGAATCATAGCGCTATAACAGTCTCGTGCGGAAACGGCCTATCCTGCCTGAGGCGGGAAAGGCAAGCGCCGCCTCACACCCCCTCCCCCGCCAGGTCAAGGCCTATAGTAGCCAAAGATAGCCGACCTGTTCCACAAGCTCTTCTCTTCTCCATGTTAAAACAAAACAAATGCAATAATAATTCAGTCCAGTTGCCACCAGTTCCAATTAATCTACTATGTAAAAGTGAAAGTGTGCTTGTTTGTCTGTCAGGCTGTGTGAGGCGAAGACCTCATAGGATTGCCGGCCTAAGAAGATTCTATGGAATCCCCGAAGTTTTTAAGTTTTAAGGAGGGTCCTTTAGAATTCTCAGCCAGAGAGCAGTATAGGCAGGTCGCTACGGAGACAAGGCCTGGCAGCCAGGAGGAGGAGGAAGGCAGTGTATTCCCTCAGGAACCCAACCTCTGTTATGTTAATAACTCTGAATACAGATTGGATTGGGGAATATGAGGAAAAGTTACAGGTACTGGACAAGACAGTTTAGGGAATTAGAGACACAGGATCTCAAATCTGTCTTAACAAGTATCACCTATGAGAAAATAAAATCCCGGACAACGCCAGGTATATACGCTACTGTGATCACAGAGTTGGAAGAGAGTACAAGACCCCTGCAGACCAGCCCCCTGCCATTGACTTTATTGACTGTATTGACTTTTAAAAGTTCCCCAGCTGAGGCTATCAACTGGGTTTGTTTGCTGTTGTAAACTGCGGTCAAGTTGACCTTGATTTATGGGGATCCTGTAGAGGGGAAACCCCCAAGTCAACAACTGCCCTGTTCAGCAGTGATGTTATTTTTTACTCTGAGTCTCAAGTCTCTACCTTCAAGTCCTCGAAGATAGTTTCAAATCAAGTCTCAAGTCTGAGACCATTTCCTCCCCGAACTGCAAACCCCAGGATTCCATAGGATGTTGAAAGTGGAATCATAGCACTATAACAGTCTTGTGCAGAAATGGCCTGAGAGCCAACTTTATACCCCAACGTATATTCCAGAATTTATCGACAGAGTTGAATAAAGTCAGTTTTAACAATTTAAGCAGAGTCAGCCCTCCACGTTTGCGATTTTGCCATCTGCAGCTTCAGATGGGCGGGGGGGGGGGCGGCAGCAGGGAATAGGATCCTTCTTACTTCCCATCTGGGAAACTGGAGGATTGTTCAGAAGTGGGGAATAGGACCCTTCTTACTCCCCATTACTGGAGCTTCAAAAGCTTTAGAACGAAGGATCCTCCCCCTTCAGCCTGTTGCCTAACACACTTGCCCTTCCCCTCTGAGAAATGCACCTGCACTCTGGAAGCAAGTCTTGCCTTCTGCTCTTAGGAAAAGTTTTAGAATGCTCCTCTGACATGCAATAGGGACAGGCTGCTGAGTAGACCTCAAGCCCACTTCAAGCCTATTGTCTAACCTATTCGCTGTTCCTCTCTGAGAAATGCGCCCACACTTTGGGCTTGAGACAGATTGTCATGTGACTGGTAGGCAAAAAGAGATGGAAGCAGTGGCAGAGCCTGGAGTGTGTGGAAGGGGGCGGGAGGGGTGGGGCTACAGCATGGGGGGTGGCCATGTTGCATGGGGCATGGCCAGGGCATGTGGGGGCATAGCTATGGGCTGGGACACCTCAAAAACATTGCCGCCCAGGGCAAACCATCCTCATTGCCCCCCATCCCTACACAACTGGATGGAAGTGTTATTCAAAGTCATAAGGTTTCTGGATGAATGTGTTATATTACTGAACCAAGGGTAGCAAGTCAGTCACTAAAAATATACAAGTCTGGAGTCGAGTCGAGTCAAGTCAGTGCATCATAAGGTTTCTGGATGAATGTGTTATATTACTGAACCAAGGGCAGCAAGTCAGTCACTAAAAATATACAAGTCTGGAGTCGAGTCAAGTCAGTGCATCATTTATTGCCGAGTCGAGTCACTGAAGCGACTTAAGTCCAACTTGAGTCCGAGTCAATTGACTTGAGTCTACATCACTGCTGTTCAGGTTTTGCAGCCTCAAGGACCTCTCTTCATTGATTGAGTCTATCCATCTGTGATGTGGTCTTCCTCTTTTCCTACTGCTTTCTTCCTTACCAATCATTGCTGTCTTTTCTAGGGAGTCATGTCTTCTCATGATATAAGAAGTGGAATATTCTGGCAGTGGAATCTGCTGCCTCGGAGTGTAGTGGAGTCTCCTTCCTTGGAGGTTTTTAAGCAGAGGCTGGATGGCCATCTGTCGGGAGAGCTTTGAGGGTGTTCCTGCATGGCAAGGGATTGGACTGGATGGCCCCTGTGGTCTCTTCCAACTCTAAATTTCTATGATTCTATGATTCTATGATATGGCCAAAGTAGGACAGCCTCAGTTTTAATCATCTTTGACTTCTAAGCATTGCTCAGGATTGATTTGCTCCAGGACCCATTAATTTGCCAGCTGGATTTAGGCCAGAGTAAACAACAATTGACTGATGTTTCACAACAGCCAGAGAGTATGGGCATTATACAAGGGTCCAGTAGTCTATGGAGATAAAGGGGATCTCCTATGTGATAGTAATTTGAGTGGCATCCTTTGGAAAAACCATATATAGTCTAGGAGGATCTGTTTTTAATTTCACTGGATCTAACTTTCTTCCATTACCCACTTACATCAGTATTCCGTTACCTGCCATGACTCAATCTTACAGAATCCTTGAATTCGTAGTTTCGTGAGGTGCTCGGCTATTTACCGTTAGAATTTTTTAATCAAGTGACATTCCTTCAACTAGACCATTAGAGCTTTCTAGCAGGGACTTCTAAGTACCTCAATGAACCACATATACCAGTGTTACCCTGCTTGCTGGGGGTCCCTTGGGGGGGATTCCCAACGCCTGTCAAAATTGTCTCCTGTGGGGAAAATTAGCTCTGAGCACTGCTTTAGCAATGCAAAGAGGGCAGAGTAATTAGGGATCTTTAACCCAGTGTTTACGGGGTCAGGCTCAGTCAGAAATCATACACAAGACGTCCAATGAATGACTTTATTGAATAATAATAGTCTGCACTCACGCACACACACAAACACACACCCCAGGGCTAATAGAAATAAAGAATGGAAGTAAGATAGAGAGAGAATACTGCACCTCCTCCTGAAGTCTTTTGGTCTGGGAAGCAGAGACAGAGCACCAGCTCAGTGAAGAGACGCTGAGGAGGGAGGGGGACTGAGAGGCATCACAGTCATTCTCCTTGCCTCTCTCTCCTGCGCCTGCCTAACTAACCCAAAAACAGGGACAGTTTGTAAGAAAAATTTACTTTGAAGGCAAATCCTTTCTTGGGGAACATAAACAGAGACAGAATAAGACAAAACACCTCCACACCTGGCATTTTTCAGAAGATAACAAAGTGTCATCTAAATAACAGGATCTTTGAGGCTGTGGTGTGTTTGAGGCTGTGGTGTGTTTGAGGCTGTGGTGTGTTTCTGGAGATGGTTTTGATAAGGTTTTATTGCTTCCAGTGCCCAATTTTCCGGAAACACTTTTACTCCCTTCAAGTGGACTCCTTAAAAGGCTAAAGACCTTTTGTCCACCATGGGTTATCACAACATGAGATCTCCTGTTGCTACATGACTGGGGATTTTACTGGCCTGATCTGGTTCTTTTCGATCATACGACCGTTATGGTCTACGTGCACATTCAGGTGACCTCTCTGGTGGGTTGGATTAATTTGATATCAAAGTTGTAGACCCCGGGACAGGGTTTTGCAAGGGGACAACACCAGGAGTCCACATGATGGACCCATGAGAGTTAAAGGGCTATCAGACTGATAAAACCTGCAGTGTACACACACTTCAGACATACTCTTTCGTAAATATGCGGAGTTGGGGGCTGGAATTGCTACCATCTCAATATCCTTTTAATATGCATGTTTACTGTGCAAAAGCTTATTGTCCCCAGGACATAGCAGGAAGAAAAACCTGTTAAACACTGTAGGTCCTACTTCTGGATTGCTCTGCTGTGCAAAGTTTGCCAGGTGAAATAAGGAACCTGGCCCCAGCCCCTTTAATTGTTGTGTAGAACAGGGAGCTTCAGCAGTGGTTGCTTATGAGCCCTTTTACACAGGCTCCTGTCCCTTATTTAAGTGCCATTCAAAGTGGTGGTCCCTGGACAAGTTCTGCTTCTCAGGCTCTTGGCTGCTGGTTCCTGGTGAGTTTCTAGGAAAGAAAGAATTCTAGTCAATATACACAAATATAGTACTGGTCCCTGGCATGCTGGAAAAATAAATATAATTGATGCCCCCATCCATCAAATAGCCTGAGAAGCACTGCTTTATTTCACGCGGCAGCACTATTACATACACAGGAGATATTTTATTTCCTTCTTTTTAAAATTGTGCTATGCTGTTTTTATCCCAGAGTGTTCATACTGCCTTGTTACCCTGAAAATCTGGGTGTCCCAGAGGGACACTTCAATATGCTCCAAGTGATGGGGAAAATAAGCTCAACGGAGCACAAGCAACAGCAATGCAAGAGGCAGGGCAACCTAGCGAGATCTTTTACCCAATTTTTACAGGGTCAGGCTCAGTCAGAAATCACACAAAAAGATTCAATGAATGACTTTATTGAACAGTAATAGCTCACACTAACGCAAACACACAAACACACATCCAAGGGCTAAAAGAAATAAAGAGTGGAAATAAAACAGAGGGACTGTTGAGGAGTTTGTAGTTTGGGTGATACTACACCTCTTCCTGAAGTCCTTGGTCCAGGAAGCAGCGATCGAACAGCAGCTCAGTGAAGAGATGCTGAGGAGATCGTGCAGCTATCGGGAGGGGGGACGGGTCAGTTGGTATGACCAGGAGGCGTCATACTTCTTCTCCTCACCTCGCCTCGCCTAACTAGCCCAAAAACAGGGAATATTTGTAGGAAAAATTTACTTTGAAGGCAAATCCTCTCCCAGGGAAAACAAACAGGGACAGAAAAGAAAAACAACTCCACATCAGGCATTTTATCAGAAGATAACAAGGTGTCATGTAAATAACAGGATCTTCCTCCGCTTTGGGGCTGCGGTGTGAGTTTCTGCAGATCGATTTGATAAGATTTTATTGCTTCCAGTGCCCAACTTTCCAGGAACACTTTTACTCCCTTCAAGTGGACTCCTTAAAGGTTGATGACCTTTTGTCCACCATGGGTTATCACAACATGAGGTCTCCTGTTGCTACGTGACCGGGGAATTTACTGGTCTGACCTGGTGCGTTCAATCATACGACTGTTATTGCCTACGTGCACATCTTGGTAACCTCTCTGGTAGGTTAGATTAATTTTATATCAAAGTTGTAGACTCCAGAACAGGGCTTACCAAGGGGGCAACAGCCTTACATAACAAATGGGAAGCTGTTGAAAATATAGTAGCACATATCAGCATGGTGTTGTGGTCTGAGCATTGGGCTATAACTCTGGAGACCAGAGTTCAAAGCCATGCAAACCCACTGGGTGGCCTTGGGCAAATGACAACCCCCTTCTGGATAAATCTTGCCAAGAAAATCCTGTGATAGGGTCACCTTAAGTTGGAAACGACTTGAAGGCACATAACAAAAACTACAAGGAAATATCAAATCAAACAGAAAAAAGCTTCTTCAAAAACCAGTCAGGAAAAACACTAGTCCAAGGGGAAATCTCAAACAGTATTATAAAACAGCTGGGGAGGATTACGAAAGACAAGCAAAGAGGAACAATTCTTCATTTGCAAGAGGAAGTCATTACACAGCCTTAGGCCATGCCATCTTCTAGAGGCAGATTTATTTGTATTTACATCTATACTTGTTTTCTGACCTTTATCCAGTGCACTCAAAGTGGCATATGTGGTTTGCCACTCCTCTATCCCATTGCCACAAAAGCTCAGTAATGTGTTTTAAACTGAAACACCTAAATCAGTGGTTCTCAACCTGTGGGTCGCGACCTCTTTGGGGGTCGAACAACCCTTTCACAGGGGTCGCCTAAGACCATCAGAAAACACATATTTCCGATGGTCTTAGGCTCCATTCCCTCCTCGGTGGTGGTGCGCAAACGCAAGCCATGCGCTTGCGCCTCCTGCCCCCTTTGGCGAGAGCGCATGCGGCTGCACGCACTACCACCAAAGGGGGCAGGAGGACACAAGCGCATGGCTCACACTTGCGCACCACCACCCAGGGAAGACGGGGGGGCTCAGCAGCGTCTCCACAGCAGGAGCATCCTGAGGAAAATATGTGCCTCTCCTGAGGAGGTACCAGCGCGGGAACGATGGCAAGTGGGGCCAGGCTTCTCCTGCAAATGCCATGGGGATGACTTCAGCTGCCGCCGCCGTCGCCATGCACTTCAACTCCCCTGAGGACGTTGGAGGCGATACCCAGTCTCGGCAACTCTCTCCTCCCCCGCAGAGCAAACGCTTGGTAAGGAGAGGGCGGCTTCTTGCCTTGGCCTGTGGCTTGGCGCCCTGCTGGCCTGGATGGAGGGATGAAGAGGGCCTCGGCTTCTCTCGCTGGCCCTAACGTGCACCTACCCGCCCCCCCCACCATTGGGCGGATTCCTGGATACCTCTTAAACTACCATAGGCCCGGGGTTTCTTTTTATTCCCCTCTATTAATGGCACCGTGGAAACTGATTTGGGGCTAAGTGGACACCAGGAGTAGGCAGTTTGGCTCCTTCTGAGGATTTTGGACACCTGTCTTACTCAGAGCAGCCAGTGGTTGAGGATTGTGGGACCTGTAATCTGAAATATCTGGAAGGTGTCAGGCTTAAAATTGCCAGATTGAAAGCTGGAGAGGGCTGTGTAGAAGAGAGGATTTCAGCAGCTGCCAGGTAACAAGCAACACCTGGTGAAATTCGCTTTTCTATACAACCCTTAAAGGTACAGTAGGCTTCTTCGTTTCCCCCCGCCCTCCACTGACAACCCTATAGTGGTCTAGCTGCTTCACTTGTGTTAGTGGCAAGGGCAGCTGTCCCTGAATTTTTCTATGTTTTTGTCCCCAGCCTGGACAACTGGAGTAATGAGTCTGGAAGTCTTGGGGAAAAGGCGGGATATAAATAAAGTTAATAATGGTGATCATGATGATAACGATGACAACAACAATAATAATGGCTCTTTTCCCTTTGGATACCATATTGTTTTAGTTGGGAATGTCATTGCAAAATACTGATTGAGTCCTTTAAAGTACTGTAAATAAAAACTATCCCCTTGCTTAATTACCTGTTCACTAGAGGCAGAATGGAGACAAAATTCAAGACCTTCTATATTACTTGTATGTACTTTAAAAGTGACTTCTGGTTCTTTCTTTCTTTCTTTCTTTCTTTCTTTCTTTCTTTCTTTCTTTCTCCCAGGAATTAAAAGTGGAAATATTTGTTATACAGTAAATTAGAGTGAGCAACTGTGGCTTCAGTTTTTTTTTTTTTAAGTGACTGCAACACCCAGGTTTTGTTAAGTGGTTGCAACACCCACAGTTTTATTAGGGCTGCTAAGAGTTCTTGGTCAGAGGCATGCAAAGAGGGCTGCAGTTGCCCACTCTGGTGCAAATGGTTTTTGCCATTAGACTTGAAGCACAAGTAGTTTTGTGTGAGGAAGCATCCAGCATGCGGCAGAGTTAAAATTTGCATGTAGGAACTATTTCTCAGTGTAAAGTCGAAGGCTTTCACGGCCGGAATCCATAGGTTGTTGTGGGTTTTCCAGGATTTGAGGCTGTGTTCTATTAGTATATTCTCCTGATGTTTTGCCTGCATCTGTGGCTGGCATCTTCAGAGGATCTGAAGCCACAGATGCAGGCGAAACATCAGGAGAAAATACTAATAGAAGACGGCCTCAAAGCCTGGAGAACCCACAACAACCCATTTCTTAGTGTTTTGTGTCAAAAATCCATTTTCTTTCTGCTCTTTCTCTCTCTCTCCTCCTCCTCCATTTTCCTGCTTTGTCCTTAGCTTACTTTCACTGCTGTAAACTGAGTTCAAAGTCCACAAATAATAGATCTTCATTGTGCTCTTGCAAAGACTGCCCTGAGAATTTCTGATCTGGTGAGAAAGAAGCAATCTCAACCTTTGCACTGACGTTGGCTTTTTATGCATACTGGCGCAAAATGTAGCAATGTAGTTTACTGTTGTTATATTAAGACTGTTACCTATGCTACACCATGCTTCAAGACAAAATCTCATTTATTTGTAATTAGAAATAAATATTTCACAATATATAATTACATATTGTTTTTGTGATTAATCACTATGCTTTAATTATGTTCAATTCATAACAGTAGCAAAATTACAGTTATGAAGTAGCAACGAAAATAATTTTATGGTTGGGGGTCACCACAACATGAGGAACTATTAAAGGGTCGCGGCATTAGGAAGGTTGAGAACCGCTGACCTAAATCAAACTTGTGTGTTAAAACATGTGAAGTGCACCAAGTCAGGGAAGTCTGGGCTACAACATTCTGCTCCAACTGGCTGTGGAATATTAATTGTGTCCACATTTCACCTCTGTTGTAAAATTAAGGCTTGGAAATGTTACTTTTTTTTTTTGGTATTACAACTGCAATAATCCCACCCAACAAGCATGACCATTAGGAAGCTGGTTTGAGTGTTCTATGAGCTCTAGTTTAGAAACGTAAGATTTCCACAATCCAGTCATTTTCAAAGAGATAGCCTTGCCAGTCTCTTGCAGCATAAAAGAGAGGAAAGAAATGAGAAAAAGAAATGTGGCAGCACCTTTGAGACCATTTTTTTTTTGCATTTGCATGAGCTGTTATGCATATAAACCCACTACACATATTTACATGCCTCCAGTTTCCGCTCAGAACACCACTACCAAGTCTATTGTTTACAGCCAAGCCCTCATGTTGAACTACGTCTGCTCAGATCCACAAGACAGAGATTAAAAACTCTTGGACCCTTTTCGCATGCTTTTTTTTTGCACGAGTGCCCCTTGAGCGTCGCGTGAGTGGGAGCGTTGCTCCATATGATGCACTCCCACTCGCGCGGCACTCATGAGGCTGAAGCGGGGCGAGTGCACATTTTTTTATTTTTGGCTGTAAGCCGAAAATACTGCGTGCTCGCTCAATGCTTGCAGCGCCCTCGCGCATTTACCTGTGTGCGATGCTTTGGCAAGCCGGGGCGGTCACACTTCCTTCCCCCAGCGCCGCCTACAGCTCCCAGACTGCACTGTGGAAGGAAGGGGCAGGGCGTGAGTGCGACGGTCGCGCTATGAGGAAGCCAATGCGGGAGGCAAGACGGGTTGTCGTGAGCAGCTCACCTGAGTGGCTGCTCGCGCGAGTGCCGCTCCCCACTGCTGCGACAAGGTAAGGTGCAAAAAGGGCCTTGGATTTCTCAAAGTACAAAACCCACCTAAGAAGGGGAAATAACAAACTGACAAGATTAATACCTAGGAAACATTTACTACAAGCAGACCAAAACCACAAAATGACAGAGTATCTCTAGTGGTCACTTACAGTCCCCAGCTGAGATCACTCAAATGCATCATCAACTAGCTTCAACTAATTCTGGAGAATTGCACAGCCTTCTCACAAGCACTGAGAGGCAGGCTTTTATTGGCCTACTACCCAGTGTTGCCTGGGATTTTATTTTCTCATAGGTAATACTTGTTAGAAAGATTTGAGATCCTGTGTCTCTAATTCCCCAAACTGTCTTGTCCAGTACCTGTAGCTTTTTCCTATATTCCCCAACCCAATCTGTATTCAGAGTTGTTAACATACAGAGGTTGGGTTCCTGAGGGGATACGCTGCCCTCCTCCTTGCTGCTACACCTTGTCTCCATAGCAACTGGCCTATTCAAGACAGACACAGTTGACTGAGGCCCAAGAGCTCTCTGGCTGAGAATTCCAAAGGCTTGTCCCTAAACTGCAAACCCCAGGATTCAATAGAATCTTCTTAGGCAGCCAATCGCATGAGGTCTTTGCCTGACACAGACAAAAAAACTTTGACTTTTATATATTAGACACCTTGCTGCTCTTAAACACTTACTCACTTACAACAGGACACATAATATGGATGATAATACAGGGAGAGGAGCCTGTGACAAACCCAGATGCCAACTCTGGCTCCACACCTACTCTGGGAGCAATATTACAGGGGTCAATAGCTTCACTCACACCATTTAGGGTACATTTACTTGCTCTTCAATGTGATATATGCCATCCAATGACAGCTATGCCCCTCTACATCCTACACTAGACAAACAGGAGAGTCTCTACACAAGAGGATTAAATGGACAAAATTTGGAATTAGAAATGGCAAGACCCAAAAACCAGTTGCAAACATTTCAACCTTCCTGGAGACAGTAGATGATTTGCAGATTGCAGTCCTTGAACAAGGAAGTTAGAAAGGAAGACTTGAAAGAAAAACTGCTGAATTAAATTATATTCACAAATTCCACTCTGTTAGCAGAAAGTATATATTAATGCAAGAATCTTTGTGACTGCACATATAAAAACATGGAATCTTCTCAGAGAGAGTTTTGAAACCAGGGTTGAACTGGCTTTTTTGAACTGGTTTTTGATAAACACATGAATTGCTTTCACACCTCAAGACTAACTGACCACTGTAAAGATCTAAAAGACATGCATCATCTTACACCTTTGAAAATACAAGACAAGGATCATGATTTGAATCATTCTGGATGCTATTCCACCCCACTTGCACAACTGTGTAAATATGCTTGATACCTGAACATTTATTATCAGTCTGTACTACATCTGAAGAAGTGAGTTTGTTACCCTGTTTGCTTAGGACTCCTTTAACGGATTCCCAAAAGCTGTCAAAATCGTCTCTTGTGGGGGAAAATTAGCTCTGTACTGCTTTAGCTATGCAAAGAGGACAGGGTAACTAAGGATCTTTAAAACCCAATTTTAACAGAGTCAGGCCAGTCAGAAATCACACAAAGGTATTCAATGAATAGCTTTATTGACTAACAATAGTTTGTACTTAAGATCATACGCAGCCACACTCATTGAAGAGCTAATAGATTTAAAAGAGTGAAAGTAAGAGATTATGCTAATAATACTGCACCTTTTCCTGAATTCCTCTGTTAGGGAGGCAGGGATTTTCTCCTCCTGGGTCTTTTCCTGTGTGTGTCCATGTTTTTCTGTCTCTGCCTGTGTATTTCTGTCCCCTCTAGCCTTAAAACATGGACTATTTGTAGGAAAAAATTACTTTGAAGGCAAAATCCTTTCACAGGGTAAACAGGGCAGAAAGCAAAACATCTCCACACCTGGCATTTTTCTGATATTGGAAGATCATCTAAATAACAGGATCTTCCTCCGCTTTGAGGCTGTGGTGTGGGCATCTGGAGATGGTTTGATAAGGATTTTATTACTTCCAGTGCCCAACACTTTTAACTCCCTTCAAGTGGGCTCCTCAAAAGGTCAAATACCATTTGTCCATCAGGGCAATATACCATGAAATCTTTCTGTTGCTATGTGACTGGGGATATTTACTGGCCTGGTCTGGATTTTTTTTCCTTTTTGATTGTAGGACCGTTTTTATTGCCTACGTGCACATCCGAGCGACCTCTCTGGTGGGCTAGATTAATTTTATATCAAAGTTGTAAACCCTGGGACAGGATTAAGCAAAAAGGGCTAACAAGTTTATATCCATGAAAGCTCTTGCAAAAATAAAAACCAGTTATTCTTAAAGGTGCTGGAACATTTCTTTTTCTTTTTCTTTTTCTTTTTCTTTCCCTCCTGCTTCCTGCCTCCTTTTTCATTTCCACAGTCTGGTACAAATGCAGGAGCAGTGAAGGTGTAGTCCTCCAGATATTGTTGAACTACAGTTCCCATCAGCCCTGTAGCCAGCTTAGGCAGTGGTATGTGGAAGACTACACATTCCCCAAGACTGTTCTCATGCTTGTTCTCTGCTTTTAATTCATGGGAAGAGTCAATGCATGACTCTTACTTGACTTTGAAATCCACTCACTTTCTGTTTCCTCATTTTCAGTGTCTTTGCTTTCAAACTCACTCTACGTTATCTACTTTGTCCTCTTTTTTCTACACACAGTTTAATCTTGTTTATCTGAAAAACAACACATTATTCACCATCTCTGAAAATGACTCTGTGGGTGGCTGCCTGAAAAATCTGCTGCTTGCAGCATGTGACAAGAGAGTTATTTTTGTCCTGCTATCACAATTGTATCTCAGATAATATTTTTTTAACAAATAATCTTTTCTAGATTACATTAAAAAGAAAAAAACCAGGATACAACAAAAAAGACAACAAGTAGCAAAACAAGACAATGCAAAACCAACAAAACAAACATGGAAACACCAAAAATTTAAAAAAAAAATTGCCCAACTCTTGTAAACCGTAATTCTAAGTAAAGTTTCTCCTCTCTAGATTATTTGTCTTTTATTATGTAACTCTTGTTATTTTACTCTAAGCGATTCTATTTCTATTCTGTTCTATTTCTTTTCTTCTTAAATATCAAAACTTATAATTGCTGTATCTCCTCATTTGAGCTTAATGTATTCTGTAAAAAGTTTCCAATTCTTGAAAAAATTTTCTATAGATTTCTGTTTAATTAAATTTGCCAATTTATCTTACTCCACTAGATCTTATACCACAATATTTGGGGATTTACAGTTTTTCCAGTTCTTTGCATACACCAATCTTGCTGCTATTACCATGTAACAAATTAGAATTCTATATTCTCTGCCATTTTTATCTTCCACATCTGCCAAGAGAAAATTTCAATAGAAATCACTAGAACCTACAAGGAGCCACTTTGTTCACATATCATGCAATAAGCTAGAGAAGGCTCTGCTCAAAATGCCACAGAGTTCAGGCCAGAAACTGAGAAATTTTGACCCACCAAACATTTTGCCTACAAGACCCACCAGTCCAACCATCCCCACCTTGTATGGCACAGGTGAGACTGTTGGAGTTGTCCAAAATACCTGGACGATTAAACGTTCCCCACCAATAGCTTAGCACTTCATTTGTAAAATGCTGAAGAGAACTCCAGCATGTAAACTTCATGTTCTAGACTGTTTTTCAACTAAAGTTTGATTGCAAGCTTTTTAATTTCAGTTCAAACCACACACATGGACTTGTGTATTTGTATATTGTTTGTCCCAAGTAGAGTAGACCCACTGAATCAATGAGATTTACATATGTGTTGATGACTGATTCAGTGATTTATTCCAGACCACTATGTCTATCTTAAGCCTTCACCTGATATAGCTGCAACATGCAAGACATTGAATGAACTATAGAATCATAGAGTTGGAAGAGACCATAAGGACCATTGAGTCCAATCCCTTGCCATACAGGAATATACTATCAAAGCACTCCCGACAGATGGCCATCCAGCCTCTGTTTAAACAAAACCAAAGAAAGAGACTCCACCGTACTCCAAGGCATTGCATTCCCCAGCCAAACTGCTCTTACTGTCAGGAAGTTCTTCCTAATGTTTAGATGGAATTTCTTTTCCTGAAGTTTGAAGCCATTGCTCCATGTCCTAGTCTCTGGAGCAGCAGAAAACAGGCTTGCTCTATTCTCCATATGACATCCCTTCAAATAAGTAAGTATAGCTATTATTTCGCCTCTTAACCTTCTCTTCTCTAAACATACCCAGCTCTCCAAGCATCTCCTCATATGACATGGTTTCTAGGCCTTCTAATGTTTTGGTTGCCCTCCTCTCGACATTCTCCAGCTTGCAATATCCCTCCTGAAATGTGGTGTCCAGAACTGGACACAGTATTCCAGGAGGGGTCTGACCAAAGTAGAATAGAGTGGTACTATCACTTTCCTTGACCTAGGCCATTTCTGCACTAGATTGTTATAGCGCTATTATTCCACTTTCAACATCCTATGGAATCCTGATGTTTGCGGTTCTGGGAGGGGCTGGCTGGCCCCTCCCAAAACTGCAAACCCCAGAACTCCATAGGATGTTGAAAGTGGAATAATACGCTATAACAGTCTAGTGCGGAAATGGCTCTAGACACTATACTGCAGTTGATGCAGCCCAGAATCACATTGGCTTTCCTAGCTGCCCTATCATGCTACTGATTCAAGTTCACGTTGTGGTCTACTAAGACTCCTAGATCTTTTTCACATGTACTGTAGCCAAACCAGGTGACTGTATTCATAGGGTGACAGTATTCTTTGCCTGAGGAAACCCACTGAAATGCATGCTGTTGCCATACATTGGCAGGCAACTTAAAGGCGCACACATGTGCACACCCCCACACATGGTTACAACATGAGAAAGTAGACAGGGCTCCTGTATCTTTAATACTTGATTAGAACAGGGAATTTCAAAAATATTTAACTTTCATGGTCAGCTACTGAAATTCTCTCTCTGCACAACTATAGTAGGAATAGAAGCCTTGTCCTCTTTCTCTTGTGGACACCCTACCAAGCTGTTCCTTTATTTTACATCTTAGGTCTAGCTCCCACAATACATAAATGCTTGTGACTTAACCTTGACAGCACTGGAATGAAAGCTTTCAACTCAATAAATGGTGGACAAGATTTAATTCATATTAAAACACAATTATAGCCATAGCCTGTCCAGTGAACAGGTAAAGCTCTATTTAGGGCCTGCCAGCATTTTGTGTCTTTCACTAAAGTTTCCTGCTTGCAGGTCCTGCCTGTTCTTTTGCTTCCTGTTGACCCGTGCAACCAGTGCCTTCCAGATGAGTGGGGAAGTTCATCTGCTTAGGGTTCTAGTCCAAACTTCACAGGAGCTATCCAAGATGCTGAACCTATTTGGGGATTACGGTTCTGTTAACTGTGGCTGGAGATCAGGGATTAATATCCTGCTAACTAGCCCTTTAAGAGGATGGTCCAGTTCCTGCATCAGGACACACATTTATCACATAGCTACATCTCCCAATTGTTGTTTATATGCTTTCCCGTTGCCTGTCAACTTAACAGTGACCCCATGAATTTCATAGGGACTTCTTAGAGGTGGTTGCCATTACCCTTCTCTGGAATATAGCCTACAGCACCTGATGTTCCTTGACAGTCTCCCACCCAACTATCAACCAGGGTTGTCTCTCCTTAACTTCCAAGGTCAAATGAGAGCTGGTGCCTTCAGGGTATTTAGGCAGGGGAGGGCTTGGTTGCTTATGAGGTGAGCCATAGGGCAGTAGGATAATGTCTCCTAATGTTACCCCAAGAAAACTCACCTTGTAAGCAGTGTAGTGGCCCCAGCATGGCCATTTCTGTATTGTTGGAGAGCAACGGGATGAGCAGGGATGCATCCGGCTATTTTCCTGTAACTAAACAAGCTGAGAGAGGCGTCTGCTGGACCTACAGTGTGTGTCCCTACAGATGATATCCTTGTTGTGTGTCCAGCAACAGCAAAACAGGTGCATGTCTCCCTCCTCTCCAAAACATGGAAATGGCCACGTTGCAGAGGTGACACTGTTCACAAAGCAGGAGGAGATTTAGAGAAGATTTCTCCACAAAAAAGAAAAAAGAAAAAAAGTGAGTTGAGATGGCATAAGACCAAATAATACCATCATAATTGATGAACAGGTTGCCAGCCTTTCTTTTTGATTATCCCAATGTCAGATTCTGTTCACATGTGTTTCCTCTCTTAGTACTTTTTCCTCATTTGTTGTCTTTTTTTTTTTTTTGTAGCAAAATACTCTCGTTTCTCTAGGTAAAAATCAAATAGTGAGAAAAACAGAGAAAATTAGCAATGACAGTCTCCTTGCTTCTTCTGCCAACAATTAAGAAGCTACACGTAACTAATTTCCTAGCCAAGATGGACACCACAGAACAAAATGAATAAAAATCTTGCCCATTTTGTTCTGTGGTGTCTATCTTGGCTAGGAAATTAGTTACGTGTAGCTTCTTAATTGTTGGCAGAAGAGGCAAGGAGATGGCATAGCTGAGTAACAAAGTAGCTTATTATATTGTTTTCTAACTACAATTTCAATCAAATTTGTAGCAAATTACAGTAAAGCAGTGGTTCTCAACCTGTGGGTCGGGACCCCTTTGGGGGTCAAACGACCCTTTCACAGGGGTCGCCTAAGACCATTGGAAAATACATATTTCTGATGGTCTTAGGCTCAATTTCCTCCTCAGTGGTGGTGCGCAAGCGCGAGCCACGTCCTCGTGTACTCCTGCCCCCTGTTCAGAAAGGACTGAAATCGCTCCCCTTCTCCACTACCGGGAGAACCTCCCATCTGACAGGCCAGCTTGGGGAGACAGCAGCAGCATGGGGGACAGGCCCCCTCCTCGCCACGGCCCCTGCCCCACTCGCACAGAGGGGGGCACTGCGGAAGGGCCAGGGGGCCACAAGGTGGCGCTTTTCTGGGGGAGCGAGCTGCGCCCGGCGCAAAGGACAAAGGCGCTGGGATTCCTCCCCTCCCTGGCCAGGGTCGACACTCTGGAAACTTTCCCCACACTGCCCCCCCAGTGGAAATGAGACAAAGCAGAAGCAGAGCCCGGGGGGGGTTCTCGGAGTTTTTTCCTGGGGGAGACGCGTGGCTCCTCTTTCCCTCCCTGCCCGCCCCCCTGTTCCTGACTGGCAAGGCGGCCTTTGCTGGGGGGGAGGCATTGTAAATAATAAATAAATAATTTTATGGTTGGGGGTTGCCACAACATGAGGAACTGTATTAAAGGGTCGCGGCATTAGGGAGGTTGAGAACCACTGCAGTAAAGGAAGGCCTCATCCATACTAGAACGTTCCAGTGTGAAAACAAGCCTTAATGTTCTTTCAGTCTTTCACCTTGGAATAAAATGGATTAGGAGCAGAGGAGTGCCTGTCCTTAGGGCTACAAATCTGTACTGGAGCAAGATAAAACGTGTCTGTAGGCTGGCCTCAGATGTTCTGCAGGTTGCTATTCCTGAGTATTAATTGTACAATGATAGGTCATTCCTAGCAAACAGGAGATTAGATAGAGAGGAGTTCTGCAGCCAGAAAGTAGCAGAACTTCAAAAAGTAACTTTTTTTGGGGGGGGACTATAATCTCTTTACCCATTCATCTTACTCTGGCCAGTGGCCATGCTGGCTGAGATATTCTGGGAAATATAGTCCGAAAAAGTTACTTTCCCAAGCCATGTAAACCAAAATGGTTAAAAATCATTGCGCTAGAGTGAATCTGGATTTTTTTTTTTAAAGATACCAACATCCTACCCCAGGGCTGGGCAGCTGCAATAGACCTACAGGCCAGATCCTGCCCCTGAAACATTTCAAAGGCCATGTGGATTGCAACAAATACCAAAGAGCAAAAAGACATCCCTTGAAACTCATCGTTTCTGGTTTTCATTTTGGTTGTTATTATTAAATAGTGCAGTACAGTCAAGATCAC
Organism: Ctenosaura bakeri; assembly: GCA_948474755.1. Classification (NCBI taxonomy): domain Eukaryota; kingdom Metazoa; phylum Chordata; class Lepidosauria; order Squamata; family Iguanidae; genus Ctenosaura; species Ctenosaura bakeri. The sequence goes on from CAOLHI010001275.1 coordinate 315,257, forward strand.
AAAAAGCTTTGAAGGCTGTATTTTGCCCATTCTGTACCACTTCATCCACTAAACACTTTTTAGAGCTTTATATGTAACCCTCCCCCCTTTGTTTTTCCAGTTTCTTCTGTCTTGTTTCTTACCAGAGAAAATATATGAATGCAGGGGGGAGACACAGTGCTTTCTAATTGCTAGTGTGAGGAGCCCTCCATCTGACAATGTCCTAAGACAAAGGAGAAATTGGCTCTTCTGCGGCTTTCATCTCTGGTCTCCAGACAAGCCCCACAGCTTGGATTTCATGCCCACTCCTCCTCCTTCTAATGCTTGGCACCTCTGTCCCCTTAGACACCTGCTCTGTATTCCCCGCTCCCTTCCTCTCCCTCCCCCAAACCTGAGCCAGAATGGCTGGAAAACACCAGTCTGTGGGGACATCGGGGTATTTCCATGAGCAGCAGCATCTGCTCATTAACTGGGAGGAAGGTGAGATGTGGAGACACCCTGCCCTGCCCTGCCCAATGGCAGATGGGGAAGCCCACCTTGGTAAACCTGCATGTGTTTGCTTCCTTGCCGTTCCAGAGCCATGACAGACTGTGTGCGTCTGGACCTCTGTCTAAAGAGACAAAGCTGAACCCAAAATGTGTTAGGTGAACTCTACAGAACGAACCTCTTTAACCCGCTTTGTATATCCATGTTGCAGGAGGAAGAGGGGTGACTGACTGCATGTTCGTGGTTGCACGCACAAGGATCCATAATTCAAAGTAATCAAAAGACGCCTTAAAACTAGTAAGTTCTTCTGCTTCCACAGTCTTGCCATGAAGGCTTTTCTAGAAGTTTTCACTATATCTTAATCACTTTCCAATTATCAACCTTGATGCTTGCAGCATTTTATAATCAGAAAGGGTCTCAGAGGTCATCTTGACAAGCTTCCCACTGAGAGTAGGAATTTACAACTGCAGCATCCTTCACGGATGGCCTTCCTGGCTCTGCTTAAACATTTCCAGCAAAGGAGACCTCATAACCTCCAGAAAAGTCTCTCCTACTGACGAACAACTCTTACCATGAAGTAGTTTCTTCAGAAGTTCAGCTGATTTACTGCTTCCTTGCAATTTCTGTGTGGTCTAGCCCATTCTAGAGCAACAGAAAATAAGGCCATTTCTGCACAAGACTATTATAGCGCTATGATTCCACTTTCAACATCCTATGGAATCCTGGGGTTTGCAGTTTCAGGAGGGGCTGACCAGCCCCTCCCAGAAATGCAAACCCCAGGATTCCATAGGATGTTGAAAGTGGAATCATAGCGCTATAACAGTCTCGTGCGGAAATGGCCTAAGTCTGGTGCATTTTCTCTACAGCATCCTTTCAGATATTTGAAGATAACTGTTGTATCTGCCCTTAATGATCTTCATTTCTCTAAGCTAAACGTACCTAGCTCAGTGGCTCCCATGCTGCTGCCACAGTGAATCCGTTGTAGGTTTTCACTAGCTTTAACATATCCAGCAGCTTGGGGAATTCCTTTAAAACCTGGATTAAAACATGGTATGGATTCACTACCCCATTGACATGGAAGCCACCAGCTGCCACTGGCACGGCTCTTTCAACCACTTCTCATAAGATTTGGTTTATATATCCCTCATCAGCCTGCTTGTCTTCCTCCAGATGTGCTCTAGCTTGTCAACGCCCCTAATAAAATGCATCACCCATGCCTGGACACTATGGCTTAAAGCTTTTTCATGTCACCACTTTCCCATTTCAGCTCACCCGTCCTTAGGATTCCATAAGATCACCAGGAGAGGCCCCTCTTTCAGTTCCACCACCTTCACAAGCACAGTTGGTGGTGGCATGAAAGAGGGCCTTCCCAGTGGCTGCCCCTAGACTCTGGAACTCCCTTCCCATGGAGACCACACTGGCCCTGGCTTCTGTCACTGGGAAAGACCTTTTTATTTCAGCAGGCTTTTAATACAGAAAGTTTTTTAAAGAACAGCTTAACGAGTACTTATTATTTTAAACTGTACTGTATTTAATGGCTTTTGGATATTTTAAGTGCATTTTATTCTTTTAACCAGAAATTTGAAGTGTTTTAATACTGTGTGGCTAGTTTAATTCTGTTGTAATGTTTACCTTTTATATATTTTTAACTGTATTGCTCTTTCAAACTGTAAGCTGCCTGCCTAGGAAGAAGGCAAGATACAAATAAATACAACAACAACAACAACGAAAAGCGGTTCAGTCAGTGTGGTGAACTCAGAGCCTGGAAAAGTTACTTTGTTGGCTACAGCTTCCAGAAACCTACGGCCAAGAAAGGTACTGACCACTCCTATCCTGCCACAGCTCTGTGTCCTCCAGAATTTGCTGCTTGAGGTAGCCATCTCCTTCATCTTCTAGAAGGGATGGTTCTGCAAAGAGCATAGGGACCATGAACCAGAGCCTAGTGAGCTGAATGCAGATGCTTAGGCTATTTCTGCACTGCACTGTTATAGTGCTATTATTCCACCTTCAACATCCTTTGGAATCCTGGGCTTTGTAGTTTAGGGAGGGGCTTTTAGAATTCTCAGCGAGGGAGCTCTTTGGCCTCAGTAAACTACAAACCCCAGAATTCCACAGGATGTCAAAAATGGAATAATAATACTAGAACAGTGCAGTGCAGAAATGGCCTTAGAGAAGAGTCTCTACATACCATTGAACTGTCCCATTTTGGCAGAGACAGATCGATCCTCTGTGGCCCAACTTTTTTGGCTGCTTTCAAAATGCCTTGGTTTCTATTCCCTCCTCCCATTTTACCCCTTTGTCCTCAGCTAACTTCAGTTGCTGCAAACTGAGTTCAAAGTGCCAAAGTAGTTTGCACTCAGTTTGGCAGAGAAGAGGAGGGGAGTGAATCTCACCTGTACTGACAGGCAGAAGTAAGCTGTTGCAGCCTTTCCTAATTTGTGTGTTATTCCTCATTAATAATGTTTGCTGTCTTGACCATACTCTGATGTCGCTTGGCCATGCATGCCCAGATTTCCTCTGAGAAATATTGGATTTGTACATCTCTAGTTTAAGTTATGTAGCTTTGAGGTCATGAAGGGCTTTTCCAGACCCTTGTGGGGTCTCTCTCTCACTTTCTCTTCCTCTTTTCACCGATATTTGGGTGTAATACGACTTATACTAGGTACTAGGTGCATACCCTCCAGTGTCCCAGTTTGGTAATGACAGTCCCAATTAATCTTCTGCTGTGTCAGATTTTTAGCTGCATTTAAAATGTCTCAGCTTCTCTCCCCTCCCAATTTCCTCACTGGTCCTCAGCTAACTTCAACTGCTGCAAACAGAGTTACAAGAGTTTGCACTTGATTGACACAGCAATGAGGAGAAGAGAGGAGAGGAGAGGAGAGGAGAGGTAGACTCTTGTCCTTCGCAGTTTGCTCAGGCAAAAGCAAACTGCTGTGTCTGCTCCTGACTTATGTGTTTTTCCTCATTAATAACTTTTGCCACTTTGACCACACTCTGATGTTGCCTGGCCACATGTGTCCCAGTTTTTCATCTGTGAGACGCTGGAGGGTATGGAATTGGCGTCTTTTCTCTCCAAAGTTGCCTACATTTGTGGCAGAGCTTTGCTTTTTTTCAGACTCCAAGGACATTCTGGGAAGAAAAGGTGAGAAGAATTCTTTACTCAAAGATCTGTGTAGGTTAAGGAGTGGGTGCTTTTGATACATCTCCCAGGTTGGCTGCCCAGTCCTCCTTCCTGAAGCCTTCTTCCCATCAGGAGAAGGAGCCTTTGCACACCTGCGCGTGCTGGATCAGAGCCACAGCTGACACCCGACCCGGCTAAGCTGCTTGCTGAGGGTCTTGGGTTCCCTTCTCTTCTGCCTTAATAGGGCGGGAAGTGGGCACAGCCCTTCTGTTTTCCAGTTGGCATCCAGTGAAGCCACCTGCGACAAGTGGGGCACTGAAGTCACTTTGGCGCCTCTCAATCTCCGCCTCCCACACACACAAACTTTCATACTAACAGCCAGAAGCTGCAATTAAAAAAAAAAAAAAACTCCTCTCCTCCCAGCTAATTTATCTGGGGTCTGTTGTACTGTAGTCAGCTCGGAGGGGTGTGTGTTTTTGACAGATTGGGATGTGATGGTGGTGGGGTGAGGATAGTTTTGTTTTTATTATTGTGGCCACTATGATTCTCTGCAGCTGAGATGTCTGAAATGAGGCACATGGGTTTTAGGATCAGGAAACCGTTGTTTGAAAGGAGGATCAAATGACAACCTGAGTGCAGCAAAGGGAGAAGAAATTGGTCCCCAAATGATGGTGGGGGGAGTGGAGGGGCTGGGATCTGGGTAGAAGCAAAGGCAATCAGCTTAGAGGCCCTCTCAGCTACCTAGAGGCAAAGATAGGTTTGGTCCAAATTTTAGTCTAAATTCCAGGCCAGCTTGGGCCTCAAACTTCATTTGGGTCGGTGATTGCATAGGGTTGTTTGAAAACAGAACATTGAAAATGTACCTTTTTTTGAAAGTGTACCTTTTTTTGTAGCAGGAATAATTATGTGTGTGCATGTGTGTATGTAAGCTGTTGCCTCCCATAAGAATTCTGCTGCTTGAATGAAATTTTCTTCCAGTGCCCAAATTTCTAGCTTCAGCACAGCCATTAGAAATACAGAAAATGGGCAGGTAATATTACTAGAGAAGTGTGAATAATGCAAATGTAATAGTTCCAGCACAGCGTAGTGGCAGCATGGTAAGGGTTTGAATGTTGGACTATGAGCCTGGAGATCCGGGTTCGATTCCCCACTGAATGATATGGGGCACACCACATACTCAGCCCCCAGAAGGCCATGTGATAGGGTCACCTTAGTGTTACCCTGATTTCTGGGGTCCCTTGGGGGACACCTCAGTATGCTCCACGTGATGGGTAATGGAAACCAGGCAGAGCACGAGCTATAGCAATGCAAGAGGCAGGGTTATCTAGCAGGGTCTTTTTACCCAGTTTTTATGGGGTCAGGCCAAGCCAAAAACCAAACAAAAATGTCCAATAAATGATTTTATTGAATGAAAATCTCACACAGCAACACAATCACTCACACACGCACCCAAGAGCTATTAAGAAGCAAAAGAGAGGAAATTGGGCAGGGGGGTATTGGAGGGGTGTAGTTGGGGTAATACTGCACCCTTTCCTGAAGTCCTGGGTCTGGGAAGGCAGCAGAGAAGTGGGGCTCAGAACGGAGAAGGCTGAGCGGATCACTCACTGGACGGAGAAACAGTTTGCTGGGGTGACTGGGAGTGATCCAAAGAACCACTCAAAAACTGGGACTATTTGTAGGGGAAAAAGTACCTGGAGGACTAATCCTTTCCCGGGGAGAACAATGGGTGTTGGAGTGCTAATGAAGCTCCACCATGGTAATTTCCTTCATGTGATGGAATTGCAAGGTGTTGCCAAAATCTCAGGATCTTCGGCTGTGTTAGTTTGTGGTGTGACTTCATGTAAATGGTCCTCGCCTGATGGCATATTTGCTCAACTTGGGGCAAACACGCTAATCCCCTCAAGTCGGCTTCTCAGGGGCTGAGGACCCTTTGTCTACTGTGGGTTTGCACAGCTTGAGGTCTCCTGGGGCTACGTGACTGGGGATTTTACTGGTCTGATCTGGTTTTCGATCTTTGACCATTGCTGCCTACGTGTCCATCTGAATGACCTTAATATCAAAATTGTAGACCCCGAGCTAGGATTTTACCAGTGGAGTAACATTAGGGTTGCCATAAGTCAAAATGACTTGAAGGCACACAACAACAAAAAGAGTTCTAGGCATGAAGGATTTCATTTTCATTTCTTCACTCTGAAATGGTAGAAATTTGAGGATTGAAGAAGCATTTCATGAGGGATAGAATTCTTACTTAGGGGGCAAAATCTTCATTTTCCCACTCTTTTACCTTCTCCCAAGTACCTACAACTCTCAGGATTCCCCCAACCAGCACAACAACAAATGCATCCCCACTCAGCCTCTCCACTTTCCCAAAGTTAAGGTAGATGGTACCCAAAACCAACTTGGTTATTTTTGGCAGAAAAATCCCAAATTCCTACCTGTGGCAGTAAAAATACAGCAACAACCAGTCATGTTAAACTAACCATTGGCTGCCTTTAGCATTGCCCCCTCAAAATTTGCTGCCCACTTTCTTCTGTCTAATGATAGTACTGACTTTGTGGGTTCAGGCCAGCACTAGGCTCAAGAAGCTTCCATCCATTCAGTTTTCAGGGTGGGTGAGTCAGTAGGGTGTAGTGAATTGAGCATTGTACTACAGCCCTAGAGACCAGGCTTCAGTTCCCTGCTCAGCAATGGAAACTGACTGAGTGACTTTGGATGCATCACACACACTCAGCCCCCAGAAAACCCCATGATAGGTTCTCCTTAGGGTTGCAATAAGTGAGAAATCACTTGAAGGCACATAACAACAAGCTTTCTCCAAGGATACTTTGAATTTGTGGTGATTCATGATGCTCCTATAGAATTGCCAGAAAGTTTAACACACACGCCCCGGCCTCATCTGCACAAGAGAATACCGAGAACCATATTTTCAGAACTTTGTGGACACCCACGTGTATACATGGTTGCTCTCCAGATTTAATCATGACCGTAGAGATGGGAAGATAAATAATGAGAAGACAGATCTTGATCTTATCTTGGAGGGAGGAGATAAGCATTTAGCAGCAAAATTTTACAAACTGTTATTAAAGTGGGATCTGGAGCAGGAGGTGATTAAAACCACTATGATTAAATGGGCTCAGAATATCGGGCTTTCTATTCAATTACAACATTGGGAACAAACGTGGAAAAACTTGAATTTCACGAGATGCCAAACATTTAAAGAAAATTATTATAAAATGTTTAATAGATGCTACCTGACACCAGTGAAACTTGCAAAGATTTACATAGGGTATAACGAGAAATGCTGGAAATATAAGACCGAAAGAAGGACATTTTTCCACTGTTGGTGGGATTGCAAACAAACCAAAACATTCTGGAAAAACATTCATTTAGAAATTTTGAAAATGTTAAACAAAAATTTCCCCTTGCTGCCTGAGTGTTAATCTGTTAAATATGGTTGAGCTGGTGCATTGGGAAACAAAATTTTAAAAAATTGTTATATTTGATAACCAAAGCAAGATTATTATTTGCCAGGGAGTGGAAAAAAGAGAAAGTGCCTGAAACAGATGACTGGTTGTTTGAGATATATGAGTTGATGCAAACTGATAAACTCTCTAAATTGCTAAATGACAAATCCTTGAACAGATATCAAGAGGAGTAGGGAGGTGTTTGTAACTACTTGGATCGGAAATGGGGGGACCTTGTCAGTTATCATGCTGAAAGATTAACAAGTAGCCATCTGGTTCATAAGAATTTAGAGTTTATGTTAGAGTTTACTTTAAATATTGTTCTGTAAAGAAGAAGTTATGTTTTGGAAATATAGGTCATAGAGGATGTTTGGGGAACTGGGAATGTTTACAAACTGGAAATCAATAATTGTATTGTATTGTAACGTTCCTTTGACTTTGGAAAGCATGATATAATATATATATGGGATGATGATGATGATGATGATGATGATGATGATGATGATGATGATAAAAATAAAAATAGAAATAGACACCTGGAGATTACATTGACTTAATTTGAGCATAATCCCCAATACTCTCACTGTGATTATCTTGAAGATGTCTTGTTGTCTAAAGGTGCCATATAGAGAGAGACAGACTTCTAAAAGGAGAATTATATATCCCACACTGTCCAGGCAACAGAAAATGGAGCTATCCAGTTTTATCCTGTGAGGTAGGTCTTAAGGGAGTGGCACACACAGGGATATCCAGTTAACTTAACAGCACAGCAGAGATCTGAACCAAGGTCTCCCTGAGCAAACCCCAACATCTGTCATCCATCTGCTCTCCTTGTGTCAAGTGGAGGCTGCTGTGCCCGCCTCATTTGCTTCCAGTTCTTGAAATTTTGGAATGGCAGGGGATGCCAAACAGAAGCAGAATGAAGATTCAGCAGGTGTGTGTTCTGATTTCAAAGTTGTCCCAGGTTTTGATTTTGGCTGCCTTTACTTTGTAGAATGGAAAAGGTAGTGAATTAGTGCGCCTCTTTCTGGGTTCTGTGGGGCCAACTGTAATTGAACATTGCAAACATAATCACAACTTCAGTCCGATATATATATTTAACTACAATACAACAAATTGTATATTAAATTTGACATGCATGAATTGCCTCAAAAGTTCCATGCATCCAATGAGGTGCCAGTGCAAGATTCAATTGCACTCCTTTTCTGCACTTGCTGCTCTGTTATATGGCAACATTGAATGCAAAATAAAAAAATGCAATAAAAAATTCAAAATGGATGAAAATGTAATACTGCGGAAATGGCCTGAGAATGCTATGTGCTTGGGAAACATAGCATTGGGAGGTGCACAAGGTGTTCCAAAAGGTGAAACTCCTCATTTCCAGTTTTGGCAAGGATGCTGTCTATGTTCTGAACTTAACTTTTAATAAATGCTTTCTGGACCTTTCCATGAAGACTGCTTATTAAGTTGAGACAAGACCAGGCATTACAGATTGCCAGAACTGCATTGAAGACTTTACTTGGCAAGCATGCCTTTGGAGGAAGACCCTTCTAACTTAGACTGCCTGCCAGAGGAGGCTGAACTGATGGTCCAGTTCAAAGAAGGGAGATGGCTAGCAGGAAAGGAAATGGAAGCCGGCTTGGAACATTCCCTTGGGCGAGGAGCTTATTTCTGCTACCTCGTGGCAATGGGCACTGGATGCCAAAGACCATGAATGACATAAGGTGTTCTGCTCAGAGAGATGGGATATAAGACCCAGCGGGATGTGCGGTACTTTCCATCCATGAGGGGCTGCCCCAGAGGAAAGGAAGCAAGAACTACAGAGCATGAAGGATGATGTGCAGGAGTTTAAAGACTATTTACAAGTGATATTTAGCTGAATGAGCTCATTGATCAGCTGGGTGCTCAGAAGGAGTGGAAGCCCTTGCAAGGGGAAAGAGCAGTTGAGGTGATATCAAAGATTCTTGATGATAGGACTGGCATGGAGGGAGGAAGGAGAGCCCCCTCCCCACATTCTTGGCAGCCCTACTCTGCTGGAATCATGTCCTTATACACATCGAGTCCCCAATAAGATCATATTGGACCGAGGGCCCCAATTAACTGCCCAGTTTTGGAAGGCTATCCTGAAGTTACTTGGTATTGAACAGGGGCTTAGCCCATTACCCCCAAATAGATGGAGAGACTAAGAGGGTCACAAGGTCCTGGAAAAGTCCCTATGATGTTGCATAAATTTTCAGGAAGATGACTGGGTCAACCTTTTGCTGAAATAATTTATAACAATTGTGCCCATGTAAGCACTGGGCACTCCCCATTCCAAATGGTGTATGGACAAGATCTTAAACCTTTTGTTGACTATGCCTTTGGTTGACTGGGCTGGGAGAATCAAAGCCGTGTGGCCAGGGATTATAAGTGCATTAAAACATGCTAAGGACACCTACAAAAAAACAGTCTGATAAATGGAGGGCCCCAGAGTGGGACTTGGTGTACTTGTCAACCAAATTCTTGCCAGCACCCTTCAAAGAAGTTGAGTCCAAAGTGTGTGGGTCCCTTCCCCATTAAACAAATAGTTAATTCTGTGACAGTTGAACTGGTGCTTCCTATGACCCATTGACAGGTGCATCTTATTTCATTCCAGCTTACTAAAGCCTGCAGCAAAACCAGATGCTTGGCACCCTAAGGAGCCTGCCCCCCTAACCCCGTGATGGTTAACAGCCAGCAACATTTCGAAGTCAAGCAAATCTTGGACTCTAGATAGCATAAGGGCTGCTTTCAGTACATTATACGTGGAAGGACTTCCCCATGGGAGAATTTGAGAGGGTTGATTAGGTCATGTCAGAGCCCCAAAGTTGATCTGGGACTACTATACAAAACACCCTGAGAAACTAAGCCTGGAGTGAAGTGGTTGGGCTGATTGAGAGAGGGGTGTCTTTCCTGCTTTTCCATGTATCATGTTGCTTTGCCCTGCCAACCCATATTATTATTGTTTGTTGTAGACATATATTTTTGGTGCCCAAAATTGTGGGGGGGATTTTTGTCTTGTGGACTGTCAGAGGGCACCACCATCTCTGCCATGTCTAGCTTAGCCTGACTGTAGCCATTTTGCTGTACTTCCTGCATGGTCACATTTCCTCTGATGTTTGGGTGATGAGAGATTGGAGTTGGTCAGAGCATGGAAACTAAGGTTGTTCAGGAGACTGGTACAGGATGGAGTGTGAGAATGGTATATACCCAAGAAAGAGCTGGGAGGTGCCAGAAGCGTTCAGAAAAGTGATACTGTCTGCTCATCTCCAGTACTGGCAAGGACATTGTGCTCTGAACTTAACATCTGATAAATGCTTTCTGGACTTTTCCATGAAAACTGCTTAGCAAGTTGAGACAAGACGAAGCACTGCACTAATCTTCTGGGATTATTGGTGTCGTTTGTGGTGTCCCTTCAAGTCATTTCTTGAATCCTAAGGCAAGCCTATCATGGGGTTTTCTTGGCAGAATTGGGTTGCTCTTGCCTTCCGCTGACGCTAAGAGAGTGTGACTGGCCCAAGATCACTCAGTATGTTTCCATGATTGAGCAGGGATTTGAACCCTGATCTCCTAGTGTCCTAGTCCAATACTCAAACTACATGTCTTTGCGTGAGAAACTTGCCTTCCTCTCCTAAGCCAGAACCAGAGCCTGTGTAAGGAAGCCAAAGCAGGTAGACAAAGCCTCAGACCTGTGCAAGGCAGGCAGAGGAGAGCAGTGTGAACTTGTTACCAGAGCCAAGAGTCCACAGTTTTTGATTGCCTTGCAGGCCCAGGGAGAGAAGGAAAGGGATTTGGCCAGAGACTAATAGCAAAAGTGAAACTGGCTGGGCGGCTGCAAGGCGTAGCACAACAGCTGTGAGAAAAGGAGAAGTTAGTTTGGGGTGGAAAAAAGGAGGGGGATTCCAGCCTGCTCCTCAAGCCCTGATTGGCTGAGATGGTCTTCCCAGGAGGGGAAGGAAGGGGGAAATTCGTTGGTCCTCTCAGCATAAAGTAGCCCGAGAAAGGAGTGGCACAGATCTAAAGGGTGTTGGGCACAGGCTGGGCAAGATCTCAGAACTGGCAGCAGATTCCACACAGCCTCTTCCTGTCTGAACCTGCTGATGAGGCTGGCCAGCTCCTTCTGGGCTTGGCTGTGCTGGCAGCCTGGTCTGGATCCACAAGGATGAAGAACTGAACAGCCAGGATTTCTTTGGCACTTTGTTGGCACTGCTCTTGTGAGGGGCAGGAGTGCTAAGGAAGGACCAGTGACTCTGGCTGCCCCCTTTCCCTTCTCAGAGACGAGCAGGTGAGAGATTGGGGGCTGGGAGGTGGACTTTGGGATGGCGGAGGGGTCACAAGAAGGAGAGGAGCATCACACTGACATGTATGCCTGCAGCAGTTTTATGTTTCTGTGTGTGTGTGAGAGAGAGAAACTTTATACATGTTTGAACTCTTACCTGAAGCATTTCTAACCATCTCTTTCCTAGCAGAGCTTGGAGAAGTTGCTTGGCTGGACTGCAGCTCCCAGAAATCCCTTCTAACCAGCATGGCGAGCGGGGGATTCTGGGGGCTCTACTCCAAAAAAAACAAGCAGCTTCGTGGAACTCTGTCTCCTAGAACTGTCTAGAAGGCACATTGACAGTTGGAGGGTTGAGGGAGGCGTCTGTTGTGGGGTGAGAAAGGAAGGAAGTGCTGAGAGCCCCACAACCAGAGTGTGGACTGTGTTACAGAATCAGAAGAACATACAGAGGAAAGGAAGAAACTCTGTGAAAACCCACAGAACAGGAACTCTGCGTCTTTTTTGTAGGGACGTGTGCCCCTCTTTCTCCTCTTTCTTCCATTCTATAGGATCTGTGCCTCTGCTTCCCCGGGTCCTTTCCCTTCTGGGTCCCCCATGCTTGCAACAGCTACGACAGACAGAAATTGAACCGATGGAGCCTTCCCTTCATCCTTGCTTCTGGGCCTTATCAAAGCAAGGTTCCCCACAGCTCAGAAAATGGGTTCCTCTTTCCTTTGAGTCTCTTTGCTGTGCAGTAGGCTTCCTATCTCGACTGAATGCAAGGGCAAGAGACAGTAGCGGCAACAGAGAAGTCAGTCTTTCATTCTGAAGTCAAGAGATCCCAGCTCGTATCCTAATTCTGCCAGATACTTGCTGGGCGATTTCTGGCCAGCCACACTCTTTCTTACTTCATTTCCAGCCTCTGAAAAATGGGAAAAGCCACAAGGACTTTGGTGAGAAGATAAAGGAGATGACATAAGGAAATCTTACAATCCCCCTAGGCGTTGTTTGATCTCCCCATGGCACAAAGTGTCCAGGACACAGTGTTAGGTATAGTTACTCAGACATAAATCCACTGAACAGGCATCCCTCAATTAAAGAAACAGATGTGGGTCTGGGCAATTATGCCTATAACAGAAAATTTGGTACCAGAAGTGAAATAAAATGGAAAGAATAGAGATAGGCTCCTTCTTGTTGTTGTGTGCCTTCAAGTTGGTTCTGACTTATGGTGACCCTAAGGCAGGGTTTTCTGAGGTTGAGAGTATGTGACACACCCAAGGTCACCCAGTGGGTTGTCATAGTTGAGTGAGGAATTGAACCTTGGTCTCTAGGGCTGCAGTCCAGCATTCAAACCACTACACCGTGTTGGGTCTCACCACCAAGAAAAAAAAATTCAGCAAAATTTTTATTTAAAACTAGCAAGATGCATGTGTGAAATGAAAGAACCAGGTTAAGCTTTGCATAAGTAAACAAAAACACTTTGAACCTTCTAGAGATCATTTGGAGGCTTCTTCCACAATGAATGCGTGGATTTTTTTTTCTTTCAGCAGCCTTCGCTATCTTATGATTTCCTTTTTGATGGTCAAGCTTACAGATCACTGCCTTTTTACAATGCTGGGTGGGGAGCTAGTGGCAGGCTTAGGCCATTTCTGCACTACACTCTTATAGCATGATTATTCCACTTTCAACATCCTATAGAATCCTGGGGTTTGCTGCAAACCCCAGGATTCCATAGGATGTTGAAAGTGGAATACTCGTGCTATAAGAGTGTAGTGCAGAAATGGCCTTATTTGTTCTCTTTCTCTCTGCTTTGCTGTTCATGCATACCTAGGCCCTTTTCGCACCTTACCTTGTCACGGCAGTGGGGAGCGGCGCTCACACGAGCAGCCACTCGCGCAAGCTGCTCATGACAGCCCTTTTTTCCTCCTGCATCACCTTCCTTGTAGTGCGACCGTGGCACTTGCGCCCCGCCCCTTCCTTCTACAGCGCAGTCTGGGAGCTGTAGGCTGCGTGGGGGGAAGGAAGTGCGACCACCCCTGCTCGCCGAAGCACCGCACACAGGTAAGTGCGCGAGGGTGCCGCGAGCATTGCGCGAGCACGCAGTATCTTCAGCTTAAAGCTGAAAATCAAAAAATGCGTGCGCGTCCCACTTTAGCCTCGTGAGCGTCGTGCGAGTGGAAGTGTGTCATACGGAGCGACACTCCCACTCACGCGACGCTCAAGGGGCGCTCACGCAAAAAAAAATAAAAACATGCGAAAAGGGCCTTAGTGAGGGGTTCTGAAGGCAATTACTGTTTACTTCACCTGTTGTGGACAGGCACACACAGCGACAGTAGGATCAGCTCAAGCAGAATCACATTCATTCCCAGCCTATGTTTTCTTTCTACTTGAACCTGAGAGTCTGTGTTCTTCTAGCACTCCTTCATCACCCTCCCAACAGTGATGCTGTGAAACAAAAATAAAATAAATCAGATCCTATGATAAGGAGGAAAAAGGGGTTACGGTAGCATAAAAAGACTTTGGAAAAAGGAGCTTCTTTCTGAGAGGCTTGCTAAACTAGGTATGTCTGTATTAAAGGAGGCTTACTGTGGATCGAACTGCAGCCTAAATTGTGCGCCAATACTTGGCTCTAGATTCCGCCACAAACTTAAGTAGAGTTAGAAAAAGTTACCCTTATGGGTTACGGCTCCCAGAAACCCTGGCTAGCATATTGCCTGGGAGATTCTGGGAGCTGTAGTTTGGCCAAAAAAATATTTTCAGACTCTGATCTGAAGATAGGAACACTATTGAAAGAACTTTGTTCTGCATACTCTTCTCTTCCCATATTTTATTTCAATTTTATAAAATTTAGGCCAGAGGTCCAAATATGTAAAAATGTTAGAGATTCATCATCTTTGTCCTCCAACACAGCAAGTACTCGGAGGCTGCTCCACTTTTCAATGGCCCTGGTTTGGTGCCTTGAACAGCAAGAGGTCTTACACACAGAAAATGAGCATTAGCAAGCACTTCCTGATGAAAAGGGCTGGGAAAGCTTTAACCAAGGGATGGGCAAAAGGCCTCTCTCCTGAAGCTGTAAGCCTGCAAGTCCCATCAGCCTCTGCCAGCATTGCCATTGCGGAAGAATGCTGGAAGTTGCAGTCTAAACAGCACTGCACTTTGGCCAGCTCCAGTAGTTTTTGTGTGTGAGCCTGTTGTCCAGGGCATAAGTGTTTCGGAAGGGCATTGTGAAAAAGGAGAGGGTTCCTGTACCATTCACAGTTGTGTAAAAGGGGGGATTTAAGCAGATAGAACCACAATGGAGTTTTTATACTGTGGGAGGGCTATGTTACGGTTTTTCTGCGTGTGCTTTCTAGATGTGATTAGGTTAGACCGGGTTACTTTTCCAGTTTTTTTTACTTTTCCTTTACATGAAGCCCAGTCCAACACATCTTGATTTAAGAGTGAGTCTGACAGGACCATGGCAAACTGCCTCATTCATTCCGTGTCAGATTGTTAGTCCATCTAGCCCAGTATAATTATGAACTTGGACTGGCAATAATGCTTCTCCAAAGTTCCAAACAGGGTTCTTTCCTCAGCCTACCTAGAAGTCTCTGATATTCACTGCTGGTTTCCTTTTAGGTCTGACCCTGCTTAGGTTCCAAAATCGGACTGGGACCCCATTCACACTATGTAGCTGTAGCACTATTATTGTGTTCTAAGGTCTAAATACCCTAAAGGCACCAGATCCTGTCTGATCTTGGAAGAAAAACAGGGTCAGCTTTGGTTGCTACTTGGATGGGAGTCCACCAACAAATATCAGGAGCTGTAGGCTATATTTCAGAGGAAGGAACTAACAAAGCCACCACTGAGCAGTCTTGGGTAAGAGAACACTATGAAATTCATGGGGTTGCCATAAATCAACAGGTGACTCATTTTGTGAGTCTTGAGATTTGCAGTGTAGAGAGAGGCATTTAGAATTCCTAACCAGAGCACTCTAGTGGCTCAACAGACTAGAGACCCCAGGAAATTGGCAGGCAGCGGTAGAGATGTAAAATTTCTGGAAATTTTGAAGCAATGGAAAAAAGCATTTTTTTCCTTTTTTTTTTCCAGAAAAAAAATAGACGTTTTTGGAAAAATTGAAAAAATGCAACAATAGCACTTTTTTACAGATTGAAAGTCACTGTTACTTTAGGAACATAAAATATGACTATGTACAGTTTGATTTGTCATAAAATTATCACAATTGGCATATTAAAAATACAGTGTATTCAAACAATTATTACAAATAGAATTTACTTTTATCTTTTTAATTTTTATTTGTAACAAATGTAGCAACAATCTCCTGAACTATATAGAACCTCTTTGGTTTTGCTAGCTTATGTGGAGCAGGCAAAAAACAATCTTAAAAAACCCGTCAACATTAGTAACAAAGGAAATTATTTATATTTCCTCTCCACAGTATCAAATAGACATAAAGCAGCCATTCCCGTAAAAAGAATTGAGGGGGGGAAGTGTGTGGAAGGCAGAAGGGAGGGACTAAGATTCAATGAATAGGCATGAAATTTAATCAGACCCATTTTCTGAGCTATAGTTATCAATATCAGTTTCAGTCATAGTTTTTAGAAATGATTTGGAGAATACATGAACACCTTGTTTTAAAGATTTTATTCATCATGCTAAAATAAAACATTCCAAAATCAATTTTCTTCCTTTTTTTCAATTTTTCAAGTTTTTCAGAAAAAAACAAAAAAAAGCTTCAGGAATTTTTTTTTAAAAAACTCATTTTTTTCTGAATTTTCTGGGTTTTTTCTAGGCTTTCGCATCTCTAGGCAGGGGGTATTAGAATGCTGAGGAATTTGAGCTGGAGGCAAAGGATTAGCTAAATATAATACAAGGTTGAGAAGTGTGTGTTATGGAACTGTAGCTTCCAGCACAGCGGTTCTCAACCTTTGGGTCACGACCCCTTTCACAGGGGTTGCCTAATGGTCTTAGGCTCCATTCCCTCCTCGGTGGTGGTGCGCAAACGCGAGCCACGTGCTCGTGTCCTCCTGCCCCCTTTGGTGAGAGCGCATGCGACCACAGCGTCGCCACAGCAGGAGTGGTGGTGAGCAAGCGTGAGCCATGCGCTTGTGTCCTCCTGCCCCCTGTTCAGAAGGGACTGAAATCGCTCCCCTTCTCCACTACCGGGAGAACCTCCCGTCTGACGGGCCAGCTTGGGGGGGTGGCGGCAGCACGGGGGGCAGGCCCCCTCCTCGCCATGGCCCCTGCCCCACTCACCATGGAGGAGGGCGCTGTAGAAGGGCCAGGGGGGTCTCAAGGTGGCGCTTTTCCAGTGAGGCGAGCTGCGCCCGGCGCAAAAGACAAAGGCACTGGGATTCCCTCTCCCCCCGGCCAGGGTCGACACTCTGGAAACTTTTCCCACACTGCCCCCCCCAGCGGAAATGAGAGCGAAGCAGAAGCAGAGCCCGGGGGGGTTCTTGGAGTTTTTTCCCGGGGAAGACGCGTGGCTCCTCTTTCCCTCCCTCCCTGCCCCCCTGATTCCTGGCCAACGAGGCGGCCTTTGCTGGGGGGGAGGCACTGTAAATAATAAATAAATAATTTTATGGTTGGGGGTCACCACAACATGAGGAACTGTATTAAAGGGTTGCGGCATTAGGAAGGTTGAGAACCACTGTTCCAGCATTTCTCACTGGGCCTGTGCTGGCTAGGTCTTCTGGGACTTGAAAAAAGCAGCTGGAGGGCAAAATGATTTCCATCCAGGTGTGGTCTTAGTCCAGAGAGCCAGCGTGCTATATGACTCTGGAGACCAGGGTTCAGTTTCCCACTTGGCCATGGAAACCCACTGGGTGACCTTGAGCGCATCACACACACTCTCAGCCTCAGAAAACCCTGTGATAGATTTGCCTTAGGGTTGCCATAATTTGGAAATGACTTGGATGCACACAACAGTAACAGTCTTAAGTCCAGTGCAGGGCTTGTTGTCCCTTAAGAGCTGGATAAAAAGGGAAATTCTGCCAATTGTGGCTTCTGCTGACACAGGAGTTTTGTGACTTAAAGGCTGGTGTTGCGGATGTGTGAATTTTGCCTACTGTCAGTAATGTGATGTGATGGAGTGTTTGAGTGGGATTTGGGAGATCCAGGTCCTAGTCACCACTAAGGCCACTCGCTGGGTGACCTTGCGTCAGTCTCACAGTCTCTCTCTCCCCTCCACCCTCAGCCTGTGATCTGCCTCACAGGGTTGTTGTGAGAATAAAGTGGGGAGCACTTTGCACTGCCAGGATACAAGTGTAACTAATATATATAAAAACATAAGGCCCACTGTATGTGGTAGATGCCTCTCACTAGACTGCAGGAGTGGATGAGAAGGGACACAGTCTTTGGCCCTTTCTGCCCTACACTGTTATAGGGCTGTTATTCTAGTTTCAATATCCTGTGGAATTCTGGGGTTTGTAGTTTACTGAGGCCAAAGAGCTCTCTGGCTGAGAATTCTCAATGCCCCTCCCTAAACTGCAAACCCCAGGATTCCATAGGGTGTTGACAGTGGAATAATAGCACTATAACAGGGTAGTATGGAAATGGCCTTTGTGTCCATAAACAATACAGGTGGTACTACAGAAGTGTACATACTGGCTAGGTTGTGTAGTGTGATATAAAAGAACAAACTGGAGCGAGGATAGCAATAGCATAGCAATAGCACATGTATTTCTATACCGCTCACCAGCTAAGTGCTCTCTAAGCAGTTTACAATGCATTTTAGCTAATTGCCCCCAACAAGCTGGGTAGTCATTTTACCGACCTGCAGAGGGATGGAAGTCTGAGTCAACCTGGAGCCCGGCAGGATCAAACTTTCAACCTTGTGGCTGCAGTACTGGTATTTAACCACTGTGGCACCAGGATAGCTTATTTGGATGGGTTTTGAGTTTTGTTTTAACAGTGTTTTATCCATGAACTATAGTCCTTCTGCCCCCACATATCACTTGTCTTACAGGATGAGGTTGGGCTAAAAATGCACATGTCCCTCGTGAAGGAAGGCCCTTCCCCCTTTCCAACCCCTTTCTTTCTTCCTTGAGAGTTTCTTTGGCCCCCCTTGTGAATTCTCTCCTTCTCTTGTTTCCTGGCAAACCACACAATGCACCCATCTGCTCTGCAAAGGAAAGGGTGATGAGGAAGCAGAAGGACAATAAAAAGTCTGAAATCTGACCCTGGCTAGTCCTGCTGGCTGAGGTTCCACACCTAGGAGAAGCTTAATAACAGTGGGGAAGGACTAGAGGGCAACCACCAGGGGAAGGTCCGGTGCCAAGAAAACGATCCCCTGCCACTTCCTGGTCTGGTGTGCCCACCACTAAGGGCCTGGACAGTGGGGAGAGGGCAGAGGAAGAAAGGGACTCAGTTGGCAAGGGAAGGGTGGGGCACTGCAAGGGAAGAGGCTGTTGTTTGCCAAGCCAGGTTAGCAGCTAAGCTGTTTGCACAAGAGACATTGAAACAGGGTGTGCTTCAGTCATATTTGCATATCTTCTATCACTGTGGTGTAGTTATTTGTGTGTTGGATTGGGAATCCAAAGAGACAAAGGTTCAAATCCCTGCTGGGTAGCCTTGGGCAAGTCCCACTCTCTCAGCCTCAGAGGAAGCCAATGGCAAACCTCCTCGGAATAAGTCTTGCCAGCAGGGTCACCATAAGTCAGAATTGCTTTGGGGCCACATAACAACAACAGAATAACTCAAATGTAAAACCTACCTCAATTGACCCGGAGGTTCAGTTCACGAACACTTCTCTTCCACTCCTTCGTATTGTATTAACAGCGTCCACATACAAGGCTCAGAGGCATGCTCCTTGGGATTCCTGTGCACATGACATTTTACAGTCCATAGGTGGATTGTGATGATTCTAAAGTTGGGAAACATTATTCTTTTAGGGATTATAGCTTACAGAATCCTTTAGCCAGCATGGCCAATAGGAGATGTTGGGAACTGTAGCTGTAAGATTAACTTTTCTAACCTCTGCTGGTTCTTGTATTGATTCTCTGAAAATACAAACTACTTTGTTGTTCTTGCTGTGTATCTTCAAGTAGTTTCTGAATTATTGGGATCCTAAAGTGAAACCTATCATGCAGGTTTCTTTGCAAGATTTGTTCAGAACTGGTTTGCCATTGCCTTCCTCTTGAGTGAGAGTATGACTTGTCCAGGATCGCCCAGTGGGTTTCCAAGGCTGAGCAGGAATTCAAACCTTTGTCTCCCAAAGTCTTAGTCCAACTCTCAAACTGCTGTGATCTGGAAAGTAGCATTCATTACAGAGTCAGAATTACAGCAGCTTCAACTCAGGATATATCTATGTTACACAATATAGCACTCCCAGCATTACTTTAACTGCCTTTTTAGTTATTTGTAGTAATGTTATGTTTTATTTTGTGGATTGTTAGGACTGGTAGTACTGTTAGTATTGTTAATATTGTTTGTACTACTAGTTTGTTTGTTTTTTATTTGTGTTTTAAATTGGTGTAGATTGTATATATTATTAGGGTTCTTTTTCTTACTGTTTTTAAATGATGTTTGTGTTTTATAAAATAAAATTTTATATATAGAAAAGAAAAAAAGACCACTTTAATTGCCACTGCTCCATGCTTTTTAAGTAGTTCAAAAAAGCATACTAGAGAATTCTAAGTATCTTACTAAACTCCGAGGTTTCCATAGGATGGCACCAAGGCAGTTAAAGTAGTTTCAAGTTGCTATAATTGCGTACCCACAAAGGCAATTTTGGAGGAATGTTAATTCATTAACTGGTTTAGTTAGGTAATACATATGTCCCCTTTCCATGCCATGTGTTGCCGAAGAGACTCACGCAATGGGTATCCAATTGCTGAAGAATCTATAGAAAGATTTGTTAACCCTGGCTATGCTTTCTCTCCTTACAGGACTTTTAACATCTCTGGAGTGCGGGAGCTGCAACTGCTCTTGGAATTATCTTCACGTTCTTTCTCTTGTTTCCAGCATTTCTCTAGTGGTGCAACCTGCCTCTTCTTCCAGGCTTTGGTACCGCCCCAGCGTTGATTACTGGCCTTCCTCTCCTAATGGTTTGATAGTGGGCAACGGAATCCCAAAAGCAGCTGTTTTTCTCTTAAAGTTCCAGCTGCGCTTGGATTTCGTTCCCTGCTTTCCTACCCTGCTCTTCTGGATTTTGTCCATTCTCTTCTGCACTTTTGGGCCAAAGTGAGGCACAGGAGCAAGGCTGGGTTGTGGGGGAGGCAATAGGAAGGAAGAGAGGTTATTGAACATCCTGTTGCCCACAGAAATGGAAGTTAAGTATGTGTTTTTCAAGGACAGCCAAGATCTTCTTCAGCATACGCCACAAGATTTTATGTTAGACAACAACAGATTTTGAGTACTGTCCAAAATGATTGTGCCTTTGTTGTTGTGTGTCTTCAAGTTGTTAAGGCCACCTTATCATGGGACTTTCTTGTCAAGATTGATTCAGAGAGGGTTTGTGAGGCAGAACTCAGAAACAGAGGCCCTTGAGGAGGTGGGTGGGGGGCAAATGCAAACATTGCAGCATGGGAGAAACCAGAAACCTGCCCCAGAAAATGCAGAATTTGGAGCACCTATAGAAGGAGAGCCATACCTAGGGTTGTCTCCCATTACAATGTTGTTTATTCCTGCGTGGCAGAAGGTTGGACTGGATGGCCCACAAAGCTCTATGATTCTATGATTCCGTGACTTGCCCAAGCTCACCCTGTGGGTTTCCATGGCTGAGTAGGGGCTTGAACGCTGGCATCCCATAGTCTTAGCCCAATGCTCAAAGGACTACACCACTCTTGGCTCTCCATTGTATCTTTGCAGGATTCTAAAACCAGCTATTGAGGCTGCAATAAACCATAATAGCCAAGCAGCAATTGTAAAACCAAAGCTGTTTACAAATCAGCAAGATGGGATTAATCCTCAAGGGGTGTTGGCAGTGGCCGCTACCATGCTGGGATTTTTCTGCAAAATGAAATTGGTCCATGGGGAATAGAAATTTGTCAGTGGTTATTTACTGGAACAGACAAAAATAGAAACCTTCCTATTTAGGAGCAGAAATCTTTCACTGACCAATAAAAACAGAGTGTGTTGTGCTGTATGATTTTCCAGAGGGTATTTAACTGATCCATTTTTGGATACACAGTGTTGTACTTTGGAGATCTTTGGCTTCTTCCAATTTGCATGTTACTAACGTACCCATAACAAACAGAGACTGGCAAACAGATGCTCTCCAGATGTAAGATTACAGCTCCCATTATTCTAAACGGTTGCCCTGAACTGACTGGGGCTGAGGGGAATTAGAGTCTAATAACATATGTAGGTCCACAGGTTTTCCACCCTGTATGCTTTGACAGTGGGAGGAGGATGGAGTTTAGAGGTAGGAAGTCAAGTGATTCATTAAGGCAAAGGTGGGAACTGGAATTGTGTGGCTCTCCAAATATTGTTAGATTTCAACTCCTAGCATTCCTCACAATTGGCTAGACAGAATAAGAATGCTAGGACTTGCAATCACACACTTCTAACCTCTGCACCAAAGAAATAGGCTCAGGATGGAATAAGCAGAACAATTTATTGAATTGGAAGCATAGTAGGAAGAGGTGGATTCCTTTGGGTTGGGTTTCTTCATACTCCTTCTGTTGTCTTTAGATAAAGGCTGATTTCCTGGGGAGAAACCACCAGCGCTAGGTTTGTCGATGCCACAGGAGACAAGGGCTTTCAGCCACAAAGTGGATAAGGCCATCTGCAAGCTGAGACAGAAAGTATCAAATCACATGAAGCTGGCATGAACTTCCTCTTCCTCTGAGTACATCAGAAGTGAAGTAGGAGTTTGGAGGCCAGGTTAGGGAGCTTGAGGTCAGGTAGTCTTTGGTTTTCCAGATGTTTGGGCCTACATAATATTTTTTGTCATTTGCCATGTTCTGACTGAGGCTTCTCAGACCTAGAAGTCCAAAATACCTGGAGAACCAAATATTATGACAGTTTTCAAAGGCTTAGCTTTATTAGCCTGTTGTTTCTGTTGCAGAGTCCTATTGTACTTTATATTCTGATCCCTGTATAAATGTGAGTTCAAGAGGCTACAAGTCTCCTTACTTCTGTCTCCAGTTGATATTAGATGCAATTACTGGTGCTACTGGCCCACAGAATCAGCAGGGAACTTAGCAATATGTCATATCGGTTACATGGAAAACCCAAATACAACAGCCCTGCCCATGTCTTGATATACTCAGCAGGAGCAACAACACAGTAACGTTACTCCTTTCTAGTTCTTATTGCATCTGTAGGTCCTTTCTGCACTACCCTGTTATAGTGCTATGATTCCACTTTCAGCATCCTGTGGAATTCTGGGGTTTGTACTTTACCGAGGCCAAAGAGCTCTCTGGCTGAGAATTCAAAAGGCCACTCCCTAAACTGCAAATCCCAGGATTCCAGAGGAGCTTGAAAGTGGAATAATAGCACAAAACAGTGTACTGCGGACAGGCCTATAGATACTCGAGTGATCTGTAGATAATGAATGACCCATAGGATATCATTCCTTCTAGCAGTGAGCTTGACTGAGAAGGGTTGATAGAATTGTAGCCAAAATGGGGCCCTTTAGAAATAAGAAGGGAATATCAAGTTCCCTGTGGGAATCCCTAGCTTTGCAGTACACAGTCTTTTAAAAATTTAGGGGCTCCACACAACACATCCACACCTGTAGTGGCCCCTCAATAACCATTCAACAGAAGGTTGACTGATGGCTAGTTAAAAAAAAAACCCCTCAAAGAAATAGAAAACTGGGAGGGTAGGAATGCAATCATATATTGGAGAGGACATGCTTGGCTATAATTTTTATTAGGACATAACAATATACTTCAATATTTTGTGGCTGGTCCTACTCGTTCTATAAATGGCAAGATGAGAAACCTCAGCCCCCTGGATATTTCAGACTTCAGTTGTTGTCAGGCCCAACCAGCATGGAACTGTGGGGGTTTGTAATCCAAAACATCTAAGGGTGAAGGACAGTGCTCTGCTCCTGTTGTACAGAATTGTAAAAATAACCCTCTGCAATTTCAACAATAACCTAAATGACCTAAGAACCTTCCTTGACTCTTGCAGTGAGTGAATGCCTGATTAATGACGAATGAACCCTTGCTCATCTGTGTAGGCTGTGAATGCTCCTTGCCCAATGCTCTTCTCTTGTAAAATTGCCCAAACTACCATATGGAAAATCTAAGGCCTTACCTTATGGTGAAAGGTAATTTTGCTTAGCATTGTGAACACATCTCTGGATGGATGAGCATCTTTCCTTGCCCTACGCTGTAAGAATTTAAATCCTAATAGTGCCAGGGGGTGTATGCCTCAGACAGACAATGCACACACTATGCTTGCTACCTAGTGGTTGGAGGGAACTGGATCACACAGTTATTTGTTGAAAATCTGCACTCAACAATTTTTCCTTAGCAATGTGTCTCTTCTTCCTGGCTATAGAGAAATCCAAGGCAAGCAGGTATGGATGCATTTTGGGTATACCAGACACCACAGGCCAGGAAGACTCAAGAACGGGAATTGCTTGGGAATGACACGATCACTCCCGCTGAGCGAGCAGACACACAGCCACGGGGATGTCGTGTCTGTCCAAAGCTATTTCAAAGAACTAGCCTGGATTATATGACTAGTCTTTTGGAATTAATAACAGCTACCAAATCTCTGGTGAGTTTCCAGGAAAGAAAGAAGCAATTGTTCCCTACTGGCAGAAATATGGTAAGGGTTCCTGGCACATTGGGGGAAAAGTTGCAGGTCCCCCACATCAGATAACTTAGGTTCTCTGGAACTCTGCCATTGTGTGTGGCATTATATGGGCCTGACTCCTATCGGTTAGTCCCAACTAAAATGGAACTAGTGAATATGGTTTTGAATCATGATTTAATACATGATTAAATCTCTTAAATACAGAGGTGTACACTGCTTTACCTTAGCAATATATTAGAATGTAGGCCTTAATGTGCCAATCCCCTCCTCCTCCTCCTTTATAATGGCTAGGTGGCCAGGTTTTCAAAATAATAATATGGGACATATTGAAAGTTGAAATTCATGATGTACGGCTATTAACAAAGTTGTGCTCTACCTAAATACCAATAAAAGTATTGATTTCAGTTGACTTAGCTATGCATTTCTTGGTGAAATTAACATATCACCCATGTTCTCCAAACATGAGTTACTTTATGACGAAGTTCCTGAACATTCTTTTTGGTTATTTCTTTGAAATGCATCAACAACTGCAGAAAAAACCCTGCTTGATAACTACAGTTGAAATTCAGAGTAGCCAAAACCTCAGATTTGGATAAATTTATTGAACATCTGTTCTTCTCATCACTTCCACACCCTAATATATGGGATTTTTGAAGTCTTGTTCAGGCTACGTGAGGGATGAGTTTCCAGGCTCAGATAATAACATATACCTGACAACCGTAATCACAGTCTATCCTAATACAAAATAATTGCAAAAGGATAATAGATAATAAGGACTAAAGGGCGGAAGCTTCTTAGAAAATTAATTTTCTACCACTTTGTAATCCTTGGTAGATCATGTTTTGGACAGACTGAACCTGCCCTGAAAACATGGAGGGTCCCTTTTAAGGAATTCCATAACCATTGGACAGTGTGTGAGCCAGAAAGTAGCTTTATGAGATGTTACACAAACAGTAGTGTGTGTATGAGAAAAGAAAATTACACATTTTACTATCAATAAATCAACAGGTTTTGTTATTTTATTAGTATGTTCAGCCATAAGGATATTCAAATATATAACACAGGCTTAGATAATATTGTTAAATATTCCATACGCACATAGAGTTTGGGTGTGCTTTAGCAGCAACATGATGTAAGAATACAGAGTTGTATATGTGCGCCCTGCACTTCCCAAGTTACACTGATGCCATCAGATGCAAAAGAAGAGGGGTGGCCAGTTGTGGCCCTCCAATTGATATTAGACTACAATTTCTGCTGGCTCTATCTAGCATAGCTAATGGGGAGCAATCCTGCAAGCTGCAGTCTAAAATCATTTGGAGAACTACAGCTTCCAGCTTCTGCAGGAGAAAATTTTATTATTTAAAGCATTTCTCTGTTGCCTCCCAGCCCACAAGGGCTCATAAAGCAATGAACAAATAAAAACAAAAAATAGTACAAAGATAAAAACATATTTAAAACACATTAAAATGCTTTTTGAAAAGGTTTAAAAGGTCTAAAAACAATCCTGAAATGCAATTTTAAAAGAGTTAAAACAGAGCAATTTTGAACATTAAAAGGCTATGCGGAACAGCACTGTTTTGACTGCCCACCAAAACCTTAAAGGAGATGCAGTCAGTCTAATTTTTGGGGGTGGGGAATTTCACAGTCAGGACTGTATCCATTGTCAAAGGAAGAACATAACTTTTGCCTCAGGCAGCAAAATGTCTTGTGCAAGCCCTGAGAACCTAGTGGCAAAGATGTCCTGGAAGAAACACGTTAACAAGTAATGCCATTACCTATAAACAGGTGTAGTGGGCAGTGAAGATGCAATAAAACTACATTTAAAATAATAATTAATAATAATAATAATAATAATAATAATAATAATAATAATAATAATAATAAATATTATTTATATCCCACCTCTTGTGGAAAAGGCCATACTGTTGAATTAATGACCAATGTTTTCAAGTTATGTGCCACTCTATTATTAAGTCTATGGGTTTAAAAGAAAACAAATGAATAAATAGCAAATAAGGCATCAAAATACTTCGACTATACTTTGCAATGATTATGGATTACTTTTCAAGCACAAAAAAACGACAAAAAACTCTTTCCAATCTCTGTTTCTGTTATAGCTCAGGTCACAAACTGCAGGCAGAGAACTACTGTTTGAAGATTAATCTAAAATCTTGTCCAGAAAAGGAATAGAGACATAGAAATTAATTTTTTTAAATGTAATCTGAGACTATTTTTTTTCCTGCTACAAACTGTGAGCAGCCATGTTGTCTGTACTAAAGCCTCAGTTGGTTACGTTATCACAGTGGGCCAGACTTCCTGTCCAAAGCTTGGAAGTTACCTTTTTGGACTAAAAATTCACCGCCCTTGCTGACTGAGGGAACCTAGGGGTTATAGACCAAAATAGTCATTTTCTCAGACTGTGGTTGTCCTAGCTGCCGTTGCTCAGCCTATCCATCCATACACAATGGATGCAACTAGCTGTGGGGATCTTCTGCCACTGCTGACAGTCAGTAGTTGGTCTGGCGTAAGCAGGAATTCTCAGATCACCTCTTGGCTGTGGGTGGTGCAGAATGCGCACCCCCCCTTTCACTAGTACAGTAGCTAATTCTCACCTCAAAAAGGAGAAAAGTAAGCAGAATGAAGTGAGGGTAGCAAACAAAGATGCAATGCCTATATGTGATTTATGCTAAAAAAAGTTTCTTATGTTGCCAAGAAAACATGGAACCCGCGAAAGGTGTCAATTATGAAATTTATCAAAATTGTATGTGTCCTTTAGAATTATATTAAATGCAAATGCTAGTTCTGGAAGGGATAAATTGTTATATTGGCTGGATGGAGAGATCCTGTCCTTGACTTCTGGAAATCCTACAGAGATCTCGCCATCTTTGGAGATATTGTCCCTTTGATCTTGTTGACAAACTTTAAAGACTATCTGCAAAGTCTTGAGGAATTTAGGAAATGAAAAGAAAAAGAAGAAGTTGACATTCACATTATGTTAAATTATGTGACTTTGGTGTGTTTTTGTGGCATTGTGGCATGATCTTCCTAACGAACTTTTTTTAAAAATAAAAAATTGTTATAAAAAACCCCCACAGTTTTGTTGGGTGTCATGGAGGTTATCTAGTCCAACCCACTGCTTAATGCAGGATTTGTGATGTGCAGAACGACCATATCATCTCTGAAAGCTCCGGTCTCTAGTTAAATACTTCCAAGGAGAGGAAACCCTATAATCTCCACAGGCTGGCTCTCTCCCTAACAAATACCTCTTACCATTAGAAAGCTTCTAGAATTTAACTGATGCCTCCTTCTTTCTGCCTTCTAACAAAAGCCGATTTTCCTGTTATAGGGGGAGATCAGGCATGCCACAAAACAAGTTTTATTATGTAATATTAAAAGAAAAAGGTAGTATTACATACAAATGTTAGTAGAACTGCCATAAGCAATAGCCAGTAGAACAAGTGGGAAAACAGGACAAACGATAGGCAAATGAAAACAATTTGAGACCTTTCATAGTCTCATCATAAAGGACAGAGTAATAAGCTTTTGTTCTCAGAAATCAGTCCAATTTGGAATTAACTAGGAGAGAAATAGCCAAATGGCAGATCTCAGTGTCACACTGTTGACACTATTCTGAATGTTAGCGTATTTGCATTACGGCATACAGTGATCCATAGAACAGCCTTCCAACACTAGTGCCCTCCCACTATTACCAAGCAAGATGGCCAATGAGGATTGCACATGGCAGATGCCAGTCCAAGGAACGCTGATTATAGAGGAAGGGATTACAACTGTCTCTATTAAGATCAGGGCTTGCTGGTTTTGTTCTGGGTTTAGATAAATACTAAAAGCCTTTCCTCAGAATAAATTTCAGCTGAAAAATTAAAACACTATGTGACTAAATGTGTAAATTTATTTTTGCATGCAAGGGGAAAATAAAAAGAAGAAAGGCCCTTGTAGCCAGAGCTACAGAAGGAAGAAAAAAACAAGAGAGGAACATGGGCTGTTTGAATCAAAGATAATTTTCTCTGATCTAATCTAATCTTTCTTTGCCTTGAGAAGTTGATAAAATGTGGCTAAGGAAGAAAACTGTATTCTGCATCTTTCTCTTTTTCAGCTGGAATAGAAAAGCTAAATTTGGGAGAGTTTTGAAGGGTCTGAGCCAAATAAACTCTCACATCCTCATCTAACACCTTCCTTTAAGTATATTCTGCTGGCCCTCCACATTTCTGGGATTTGATTATTGCAAATTTCTCCAATCTCTGCCCCCTCCCAGGTGCTTCTTTTCTGGGGGAACCTTCCCTCTCAGCAGCTCTGATCAGACTGTGCAGCCCTTTAAAAACCTGCCTCTGGTCCTCCTCCTCCTCTGCCAGCAGCTGCCTGGCAGTAAGGATGGATTGCAGTCCAATTTCTCAGGAACACAAGCTCTCTTGTTGTCCCACCACACCCAAGGAAGGAGACGGGCAAGCGAGAAAGGGCCACTGTGCTGACCCCTCACTTTCCCTGATCTGCTTTGGAGTCTGGGTGCCCACTCTCCCCACCATTATTTATTTATTTGTATCTCGCCTCTCCATATGGATCGAGGCGGCGAACAACTTACAAATAGCATGTATTTCTATACATGCCCCCAACAAGCTGGATACTCATTTTACTGATCTGCGGAAGGATGGAAGGCTGATTCAACCTTGGAGCCTGGCAGGATCGAACTCACAACCTTGTGGCTTGCAGTACTGGCATTTAACCACTGCGCCACTATGCCTCGGCCTCCTTGTTACCCTGATTTCTGGGGTCCCTTGGGGGGCACCTCAATGTGCTCCACATGATGGGTAATGGAAACTAGCCAGAGCATGAGCAATAGCAATGCAAGAGGCAGGGTAACCTAGCGGGGTCTTTTTACCCAGTTTTTACAGGGTCAGGTCAAGCCAAAAGCCAAACAAAGATGTCCAGTAAAGGATTTTATTGCATAAAAGTCTCACGTACCAACACAATCACGCACACATGCACCCAAGAGCTATTAAGAAACAAAAGAGAAGAAATTGGATAGGAGAGTATTGAAGGGGTACGGTTGGGTAATACTGCACCTTTTCTTGAAGTCTTGGGTCTAGAAAGGCAGCAGAGAAGTGAGGCTCAGCACAGAGAGGACTGAGGGGATTACTCGGTGGATGGAGCAACGGTCTGCTGTGATGATCGGGAGCAATCCAAAGAAATGCTAAAAAACCGGGACTATTTGTAGGGGAAAAAGTACCTGAAGGACTAATCCTCTCCTGGGGAGAACAATGTGTATTAGAGTGAGTACGAAGCTCCACAATGGTAACTTCCTTTGCGTGATGGGATTGCAAGGTGTTGCCAAAGTCTCACAATCTTCAGCTGTGTTTGGTTGTGGTGTGACTTCATGTAAATAATCCTCACTTGATAGGGTATTTGCTCAACTTGGGGCACACACGCTAATCCCCTCAAGTTGGTGTCTCGGGGCTGAGGACCGTTTGTTTATTGTGGGATTACACATCTTGAGCTCTCCTGAGGTTACGTGACTGAGGATTGTACTGGCCTGACCTGGTTTTCAGCCCTTCCACAAGACATCCGCCTCTCCTCCAAAAGAAAGGTATATTCCAACAGCCTTTTGTACTTTGCATGGTACTTCCACAAGGTTGCACACAATACAGTATTGCATACCTGCATAATGCATAGGGAACAGAGGGTCCTTGGGATGTCATGAGTTTATATATAAAAATATTGTTTGAATTATTGTGTGAGTATAAGCTGTTGGCAGGGGGGAGAGAGAATGGAGTGTTGAAGTGGATGCTGATTGGAAGAATGTTTGGGGAGATTTGCATGGGGCAGCTGGTGAATGGCAGTTAAAGACCGAGTTTGGGGAGAGTCAGTTTTTGCTTAGAATTTGAGAAGAGTACAGTTGGGAGATGTGCTTGAGAGGGCTTTGAGTAAGACTAGGGCCATTTCCGCACTATACTGTTGCAGTGCTGTTATTCCACTTTCAACCTCCTGTGAAGTTCTGGGGTTTGTAGTTTACTAAATCTATGGCTGTGACATTTCCACAAGGTATCTGCAAATGCCACATGATGTTTGCAATAAAGTTGCACATCCAATATTGGGAAAACGCAATCACAAAAGAAGAGACGTCGACCGTTTTCAACAAACACACATGGTTTTATTTCATTAATATCTCAGCCTTTTTCCAGTGTAAATTATCCTCCCACCTGACTACCATTTTATCTTCACAACCCTGTGAGGTTGGTCAAAATAAGAGATGGCAACTGGGTCCTGTTCTTCTGAAAGAAAACCCAACACTGTTATGTGTTATGACATTATTTGAGTGGTGAATAAACTTTTTATACTTATGTTTATTCACCCGTGATTAACTTTCTACAATTCAAACACTGGTCATGATTCAGAGTGTCCCTTAAGTACATGTAATCAGACTCAGGTTTGCTCAGCCACCCTCCAAACATTCTGTATGTTCCCCTCAGACTAGCAAAGGTTATTATCAACGTAGACATCATATGTGAATAATTATGCTACAATTGCATATTACTTGTCATTGTATATGGTCTCTAATATGTTTTTATATGTTCTCACTTTCAGTGAATTTGATTCAATGTCATACTAAACCATGGCACTAGTGGAGGTTGGAGTATGTGGGGGGGCGGGAGGGGGGCTATGGCATGAAGGGCGTGGCCACTGTCCACGGGAGCATGGCTGTAGTATGTGGGGGTGTGGCCAGGGCATGCGGGGGCATGGCTACAGGCTGGGACGCCCCAAAAACATTGCCACCCAGGGTGAATTGCTCCCCTGCCCTCATGTCCCTACGCAACAATCATGGCTTAATGTTGCAAGAACAGATTACAGTGAGCTGTGTATTTGCATGCTTCTTTGAGTTGCCATAATTTGCAGTTCAGAAGCTTCAAACTAGGGTTTAAACTAACCACAGTTTGTCTGAAACTATGATTTATCTTAACTATGGGTTGTTGAAACAAGCTGAATTACATAAACTACAATTTATGAAGCTGACTAGGATCAAAAACTGTGGTAAAGATTAACCACAGTTTAAGATTTTGACAACAGCCAAGGGTACAGCAAATCTGAAGTGGAAGCTGAATTTTTTGATTGCCTCCTTGAGAATGGGCGAGAAGAAGGAAGTACATGGAAATCTCTGACCTCATTCTCATAATCTTACATAAGGAACCAAGCAGTGTCATTCTCTAGATGTTTTTAATCTAGAACCCTCTAAGTCCTAGTCAGCATAGCCAATGGTAAAAGTTTGTGGCAGCTAAAGTCCAAAAATGTCTGGAAGACCATAGTTGTGCACCTCTGGTTTAACATTACCTCCGATGAAAGTTATGGCTTATGCATTGGGTTAGTTACCAATAGACTATGTTAATATATCTATAGCTGTGGATCTTCTTTGCTGTGGTAACCTGCTATCACACCTCACTTCATCATTGCTGGAGTTTCATATTTATAGTCCAAGAAGCTATACCTGCTAGCACAGCTCTGGTTGCTTTGACTCAAAAGCTTCCAGTACAACGTTACTTCCATTTTGCAACTGTTTTGCAACATTCACTAATATTTGGAAATTAAACAAAATACAAAATAACAACAAAAAAGGGTTTGTTTCACTGTCTGCATTTTGTTAGTCATATTCTTGGCTTGGACAAGAGGAAGTGACTCAGAATATTTCACTTCTGTTTTTGATTTATTTCCTACAGATTCCTCTGTTAGGAGTTTTGAGGCTGTGAATATAAAGGGGGGTTATAGCTTTTGATTATGCCTTCTGAAATTCTGAAAACAGGTACACCTCCAAATATCCCAAATTAAATGTGCTGGGGATTGGGGAAGGCATATATACTTACTGAGCAGGGAGCAGTTCAGCTGTTTGGTAATCATGCCATCACCTCCTCTTACACAAGCAAAGTTTTACTGCAGAATGAGGTTCAAGGCTAATAACTGGGAAAACCAAACCAAAAACTGTACTGAGTTCCAATTAGCCATGCTGAGCCCGTTTTGGGAGAAAAGCAGGAAATAAATAAATACAACAACAGTATCTGGAAAATACATCAGTTGCTAATATGATGAGAAAGACAATCACTCAAAGCTCTTAGAAAGTGGGGTGTCCTGCCTGTTAGCAAAATCTTGTCTTTTGGCAGTTTAAGGTGCAACACATTTGTCAAGGTGTAAGCTTTTGTAAACTAGAGCCCTCTTAAGTTGTCAAAATGAAAGTTTAAGACGGCTCTAGTGGCTGTGTAGAAGGAATTTCAGCAGGTGTAGATTATCACCTGGTTCTATCGCCCAGTCAGCCTGACATCAGTGCCCGGAAAGATCCTGGAGCAGATCATTAAGCAGTCAGTTTCTAATCACTTAGAAAGCAACGCGGTAATCACGAGAAGTCAACATGGATTTCTCAAAAATAAGTCATGCCAGACTAATCTTATTTTTATGATAGAGTTACTAGCTTGATAGATGAAGGGAATGCTGTGGATGTAGCATATCTCGATTTCAGTAAGGCCTTTGACAAAGTTCCCCATGACATTCTTGCAATGAAGCTGGTAAAATGTGGGCTGGACAGGGCTACTGTTAGTTGGATTTGTAATTGGTTGACCGACCAAACCCAAAGGGTGATCACGAATGGCTGCTTTTCATCCTGGAGAGAAGTGACTAGCGGGGTGCCACAGGGTTCTGTCCTGGGCCCAGTGCTGTTCAATATCTTCATCAACAACTTGGATGAAGGAATAGAGGGCATGCTCACCAAATTTGCAAATGACACCAAATTGAGAGGGGTTGCTAATATGCCAGAGGACAGGATCAAAATTCAAAATGACCTGAACAGATTGGACAGTTGAGCCAAGGCTAACAAAATGAAATTCAACAGAGAGAAGTGTAAAGTCCGACACTTAGGGAGAAAAAATGGAATACAGAAATATAGGATGAGGGACACGTGGCTGGGTAGCAGTACATGTGAAAGGGATCTAGGAGTCTTGGTGGACCACAAGCTGAACATGAGTCAGCAGTGTGATGCGGCAGCCAAGAAAACCAATGCAATTCTCGGCTGCAACTATAGGAGTATGGTGTCTAGATCGAGAGAGGTACTGGTACCACTCTACTCTACTCTACTCTGCTCTGGTTAGACCCCATCTTGAATACTGTGTCCAGTTCTGGGCACCCCAATTCAAGAAGGATAATGACAAGCTGGAGCAAGTCCAGAGGAGGGCGACCAAAATGGTGAGAGGCCTGGAAGTCATGCCCTATGAGGATAGACTTAGAGAGCTGGGTATGTTTAGTCTGCAGAAGAGAAGGTTAAGAGGGGACATGATAGCCATGTTTAAATATTTGAAGGGATGCCACGTAGAGGAAGGAGAGGGCTTGTTTTCTGCTGCTCCAGAGACCAGGTCAAGGAGCAATGGATTCAAGCTGCAGGAAAGGAGATTCCACCTGAACCTCAGGAAGAACTTCCTGACAGTCAGGGCTGTCCGGCAGTGGAATCTGTTGCCTCGGAGTGTAGTGGAGGCTCCTTCTTTGGAGGTTTTTAAGCAGAGGCTGGATGGCCATCTGTCGGGAGTGCTTTGAGGGTGTTCCTGCATGGCAGGGGGTTGGACTGGATGGCCCCTGGGGTCTCTTCCAACTCTACATTTCTATGATTCTATGATTCTACCTGCTGAAATTCCTTTTACATAACTGGAGCCCTCCAGTTTTCACTCTGGCAATCCTACCTCAGCTGCCACATTTGCAGCGAACCATACTCAACAAAATCTTGCCATGCTTAAGGTTGCCAAAGTGAAAACTGGACTGAGCTCCAGTTCCTTTAATGGCTGTGCAGCAGAGGGGATTTCACCAAGTGTTGTTTGGTACCTGATTCTTTGATAAGCAACAGCAGGGAAATTTCTTGTACTGCACAGCCGTTAAAGGTACAGGAGCCCTCTCCAGTTTTCAATCTGGCAACCCCACCTATACTGCCTGCCTTTGTTGTTTCAGTTAAAAGCGAATTTGTGAATACTTAAGAGAGAGAGAACAACTGGCAACTGCAAGACCACTTTAATAATCATAATCTTTTCTTGGAAAAATACAATGTAAACACACTGGCCATTTCTGCACTAGACTGTTACAGCGCTATTATTCCACTGTCAGCATTCTATGGAATCTTGGAGTTTGCAGTTTAGGGAGGGGCCTCAAAGGATCCCATAGGATGTTGAAAGTGGAATAATAGCACTGTAACAGTCTAGTGCCGAAATGGGCACTGAGGCTCTCAAACTGTTTCTCCCACAAGCCTTCGTTCAGGTTTACTTTTCCCTCAGTGCCTCATTTTAAATGGGCAAGTCTATCCTCACATCTCTATGGTTTCCCCACATGACGTCACATCCTGCAAAGCGGTTCAGGAAGTCGCTCGAATCCCTCCTAGAGTTCCGGGAGGGTGCGGATACTTTCCGTCGCTATGGAGACAGGCGACAGCCGGTTGTCCGTGTCTGCGATTTTAGAGGCTTTAAACGCGGCTCTGAAGGGACAGGCCGGCGATGGAGCTCGCGGCCCGGTCTGGTTCAAAGAGAGCAGCACCCGGAACTTACGCAGCCGAGACTTCCTGGCGCCCCAGGCGGCCCTGAGGGCGATGTTCGCAGACGGGCAGGTAGGGGCGTGGCCTGTGTGGAAAGGGGCGGGGCTTTGGGGCAAGAGGTGCTTGGGAGCGAGATGGCGGCGGTTATTTCAGAGGGAGTCCGTTGCCGTTGGGAATTAACGGATGCGCAGATTATGAGTTTACCCGTCACTTAGTACTGAGGCGGGAGCCACTTGAATGGATATAATAACCCGTTCAGAGAGAGTGGCAGTGCCAAAAGGTTGCCACAAAGGGTTGTGTGTGTGTGTGGGGGGGTTGTGTGGCCGATAAAGCAAGTATGGGCCCTGGTGGCGCAGTGGTTCAGTGCCAGCACTGCAAGCCACAAGGTTGTGAGTTCGATCCCGCCCGGCTCCAAGGTTGACTCAGCCTTCCATCCTTTCACAGGTCAGTAAAATGAGTACCCAGCTTGTTGGGGGCATGTATAGAAATGTATCGAAATACATGCTATTTGTAAGTTTTCCGCCACCTCGATCCATATGGAGAGGCGGGATTCAAATAAATAAATAAAAAATAAAATGAAGCAAGTGATGGCCGAAGCAAGGATGTTCCAGAAGTTGTTCCAGAGTGCAGTTCCCATCATCTCTGCCCACTGACTAGATTGGAGGGTGCTGATGAGGAAACACCATCCTGAACAGCCACAGTTGCCTCTCCCAGTCTTAAAGACGGGAAGGCTGAGGCCATTTCCGCCCTACGCTGTTACAGGGCTTTTATTCCACTTTCAACATCCATTGGGATTCCGGGGTTTGTAGTTTCCTGAGGCCCAAGAGCTCTCTGGCTGAGAATTCTAAAGGCCCCTCCCTAAACTGCAAGCCCCAGGATTCCATAGGATGTTGAAAGTGGAATAGTAGCACCAGGACTGTGTGTGGAGGAAACGGCCTTATTGTGGCTTTTGTGCAGTGACAGCTGATTCTGTCAAATGGAGTAGATGTTATCCTAAGGTGGCATACATCATTATATATTGGGTTTTTTTATATTAGAAGTGAGGACTTTGTGGCTCTCCAGATGTTTGACTGAAACTCCTATCACTGGTGTCCCTCAGGGCGCCATCCTGTCCCCAATGCTATTTAACATCTACATGAAACCGCTAGGAGAGATCATCAGGAGGCATGGAGCAAGGTGCTATCAGTATGCTGATGACACCCAGATATATCTCTCCATGCCTCGGATAACAGCATCAACTAAGGATGGCATCTCACCTCTAAATGAATGCCTTGAAGCAGTAATGAGGAAAAACAGACTGAAGCTGAATCCAGATAAGACGGAGGTACTCGCTGTTAAGGGCCCTAGCCCAGGTATGGAGGTTTGTCAACCAGTTCTAGATGGGGTCATGTTTCCCCTGAAAGACTGTGTCCGCAGCTTGGGGGTGCTCCTGGACTCGCCACTTCAGATGACAGCTCAAATAGATGCGGCGGCCAGGAGTGCCTGCTATCAGCTTCGGCTGATATGCCAGCTGCGCTCCTTCCTGGACCTGGAACACCTAAAAACAGTGGTACATGAGTTGGTAACTTCACGGATTGACTCCTGCAATGCGCTCTACATAGGGCTACCCATGTGCTTAGTCCGGAAACTTCAGTTAGTTCAGAATATGGCAGCCAGGTTGGTCACCGGACCATCTAAAAGTGACCACATAACACCAATTCTGAAGTCTTTACACTGGCTGCCTATTAGTTTCCGGGCACAGTACAAGGTGTTAGTTCTTACCTTTAAAGCCCTCCATGGCTTGGGGCCAGCCTACCTGCGGGATCGCCTTCTCCCATATAATCCGCCCTGCACACTAAGGTCCTCTGGGAGGAATTCACTGCAGCCAGTCAGAACTAGGTTGGCTGCAGTTACCCAGAGGACCTTCTCTTCTATCGCTCCCAGGTTATGGAATGGCCTGCCGGAAGAGACCCGGCACATTACCAGTCTTGACTGCTTTAAAAAGGCAGTCAAGACTGTCCTCTTCCGACAGGCCTTCCCAGACTAGTGTTCCACCGCCTCTCATCAACTGTCCTCTTGTTTTTAATTTTGTTTTTAATAGTTAATGTGTTTTAGGGGATAAGAAGGGTTGGTGGGTGGGGAGGATGGGTTACATTTCAGTGTTTTAAATGTATGTGTATACTGTTGTAATGCCGCCTCGATCCATTAGGAGAGGCGGGATAAAAATAAAATTATTATTATTATTATTATTATTATCATCATCATCATCAGGCCTAGACAGCACAACCAGCAGGGTGGAAGGTGGACATTTTAGGCCAACAACATTTGAAAGGTTATGTGTTTCTGACCCCTGCTTTATATCATGCTATCAGTATTCATTGTGCCACATAGATTTACATAGAAAAATTCCTGCTCTGAGGGAGCTTTCAGTCTAAAATAATAAAGAAATAACAGAGAAAAGGACAGACTGATAGTAAAACTGGCATAATCATGCATGAGTCTCAAAATGTTAATCGTATGTTAATGCAGGTTTACAAGACAGCATCTTGTGTGACAGCAAAACAAACAAACCACCAAGTATTGATATGGAGAAGTTTTTAGCAATAAAATTAAGGTCAACTGGATCCATTTTTTATTTATCCATTATTTGTTGACTCACTGTTCATCCATTGGTTGAATGGTCTAGTTGGGATTAACCAACACGGTGCCAGCCAAAGTATTAAATTTCTTATTTAGAGTGTCTTACTAGTGCTTGAAATGTAGGTTGTATTTTTTATCTACCTCATTGTTAGATATTTTGTGAACTGCTCTGAACAGTAAGTCTCAGGAGGAAGCCAATGTCACTTCTCCCTTCTGTCTTGTGTTGTGATAGGTTCCCAATGGTACTGCTGAGAGTGTGGCTTCAGTTAAAAGCCCTGGAGTGCCACCTATTCAGAGCTGCCAGGAGGGCTCAGCCGGACTTACTGTGCAACTGGATAGACCCGCTGTCTTTGAACAGATCCTGAGTGCCATTCCGATGTATACAAAACCTCCCCAGAGAGCCAGTGGGCACAGCATCCTCCTCAACTGTGTGTCTCTCCATGGACGCAAAGGCCTGGACTCTCTCAATCTAAGTCACCTGAGAACCATCCTTATTACGGACCAGTTGGCAGGCATGCTCCAAGCTCAAGGGTTAGTAAATAGCACTGTTCTCACTGTGAATTGCTTCATATCTCAGGGCCTAGAAATATACATGGAATGCTTTTATAGAGTTATAGAGTCATCGAGTTGGAAGATACCACAGGGGTCATCCAGTCCAACCCTCTACCATGCAGGAACCCACATCAAAGCATTCCCAACAGATGGCAACTAGCCTCTGCTTAAAAACCTCCAAAGAAGGAGACTCTACCACACTCTGAGGTACCATATTCCACTGCTGAACAGCTCTGACCATCAGGAAGTTCTTCCTGAGGTTTAAGTAGAATCTCTTTTCCTGCAGTTTGAATCCATTACTCCTTGTCCTAGTCTCTGTAGCAGGGGAAAACAAGCCCACTCCCTCCTCAACATCACATCCCTTCAAATATTTAAATACCGTGTCTCCTCTTAATGTTCTCTTCTGCAGAATAAACATCCCCAGCTGCCTAAGCCACTCCTCATAAGGCATGGCTTCCAGACTCTTCACCATTTTGGTTATCCTCCTCTGGACATGCTCCGGCTTGTTGATATCCCTCTTGAAATGAGGTGTCCAGAACTGGACACAGTATTCCAGATGAGGTCTAACATGTACTGTTATCCAGTTACCTATCCCCCATCCTGCATTTGTGCATTCCATTTTTTCTGCCTAAGTGTAGAACTTTACATTTCTCTCTGTTGAAATTCATTTTGTTAGCTTTAGCCCAGCTCTCCAATCTGTCAAGATCCTTTTGCATTTCGATCCTGTCCTCTGGCATATTAGCAACCCCTCCCAATCTGGTGTCATCTGCAAATTTGATTAGCATGCCCTCTATTCCTTCATCCAAGTCATTGATGAAGATGTTGAATAGCATTGAGCCCAGGACAGAACCCTGTGGCACTCCCCTAGGCACTTCTCTTCAGGATGAAGAAAAGCCATTGGTGAGCACCCTTTGGTTTCTGTCAGTCAACCAATTACAAATCCAAATTATAAATTACAAATCTTTTATGTAGCTACTATAACTTTACATCATAGTTGTCTACATTCTTACTTGGAAGTACATTCCATTGTGTTCAGTGGAGCTGATTCTTAGGTAGGTATGCGTCTTTAATTTTGCAGGCTTAATTTGGTATTTCCACAGTTCAAGGTTGCCTGGGTAGTTGTGAATGTGTTGTCAATTCAAGGACCTTGTGCAAAATTTGAGAATCTCATTTTAAAAAGAAAACATGTGGCTGTTCTAATCCTCATTGTTTTTGAAGAGAACGCGAGTTGAGAAAGCAGCAAAGCAGGGCTTTGATGTCTGAATTCTGCACGCATACGTAACATTAAGACTGAGGAAATACATATGCTCATTTTGGATAATGGTTATTGCTTTTGGTGGTCAGTGGCCAGCTGGGAAAAGCCACTGAAGCCCCATTCCATGACCCATTCCATGACCCCCTCTTCCCTTCTGCACCAGTTTCAAGTAATTCAGCTGCCTGCCCCATCCTTTCTATTCTATTCTTGCATCCATAACAACTAGAAACTTGCTTTAAACGAGAAAGCTTAAGATGTTCAACAGACTGAATTATGCACATTACTAAATGAATGCTTTGCTACTAGAAAAAGTTCAGAATTGTGCACTAGAACAAGTTTCATAGAGGCAGATTCTGAGCTGGAAGTCTGCACAAGGTGATTTCTGGTCTGGTGAAGCTGTGGTTTGAATCTAAGTAAATGGAGACACACAGACACCTTAATACTGACCTAGATCTGATAGTGAATACTGATCTAGATCTGTCTTCTGACTGGCAACAGTTCTCCAAGAGTCAACAGTTAGATTTGTTTTCACTGGAGATCCCAGGGTTTAAATCAAAGGTGGACTACTTTAGCAGGTATAGAAGCCAGTTTTTGGACCCTCCAAGTTGGCTGCATGAACTACCCGAAGTGGCAAAAACAAAATAACCCCTCCACCAAACAGAACATTTACAATTGGAAGGTGACCTGTTTGGGTTTGGGAAGGTACTTTTGTAATGTTGAAAAGGGATGGATGGCTTACAGCTGATTTAAAAGATGAATCCTAAACACTTCAGGAGAGGCAACTTACTTTTTTTTTAAACAGCGAAAACTGTGATCCAGGGGAGTCTTGGAGCTGAGGTGCTCCAAAAGCCGCTTGGAGGTAGGGGGCCCCGTGCAACACAAGGGCTGTACTTGAGCCATTCCTACAGTAAATGCAAGCAAAGCATGCTCTTTGCCACTGTCTTGTGGACCTTCCTCAGTTCACTGATTCAGAGTGGACCAGATATGCTGTTTTCTGGGTTGCATATAGAGGATTTTGCTGTTTCTCTCTGTCAGTTGTATGGCCAGTGTTGCATCTCCCCCCACCCACTTTTTTTTTGCCATCCAGGGTAGATGTACATCTGATCCCAGCTTTGTCTGACAAAGAAATCCATCAGTTCTTGCGCCAGTTGCAAATTGAATGGCCTTCAGTGTTAGAAACTTCCCAGAACCTTGAAGATGTTCAAGCCATGAAGGAAACCCTTCATTGCTGTCCTCATGCCACATTTGCTCCCACAAAGCAGGAGGGAGTTGTGTGTAAACTGCACCTGAAAAGGTTCCTGGAGGAAAAGCAGCAGCAGGAGCACCTGGAGGGTTATGACCCTAACCTGGATGTCTTTCTCGGTAGGCAGCTTCTTTTATCACTGTGG
This sequence comes from Ctenosaura bakeri, assembly GCA_948474755.1. Taxonomy (NCBI): domain Eukaryota; kingdom Metazoa; phylum Chordata; class Lepidosauria; order Squamata; family Iguanidae; genus Ctenosaura; species Ctenosaura bakeri. The sequence continues at coordinate 355,669 of CAOLHI010001275.1, forward strand.
TACATAGTTTGCCTTCCTGTTGTTGTTCTGTGCCTTCAGGTCATTTCCGACTTATATCAACTGTTAAGATGGGATTATCATGGGATTTTCTTGGCACAGTTTGTTCAGAGGGGGTTTGCCCTTGCTTTCTTCTGAGGCTGAGACAGTATGACTTGCCCAAGGTTACCCAATAAGTTTCCATGGCTTAGCAAGGATTCAGAATCTGATCTCCTAGAAAGTGATCTGGTCCACCACTTAGAGCACTACACCATCCTGGCAATCATAGTCTGCCTTAGCCCAAGACATTTTGCTGCCCGAGACAGAGCAGCAAATGGTGTTCGTTTCCTCCCGCTCCCCATTTCTCTGATACACATAGAATCATAGAAATGTAGAGTTGGAAGAGACCACAGGGGTCATCCAGTCCAACCCCCTGCCATGCAGGAACACCCTCAAAGCACTCCCGACAGATGGCCATCAAGCCTCGTAATCATACGTGGGTCTGAATTCTGTTGGTAGCCTTAACTAGAGTAGACCCATTGAATCAATGGGGTTTACCTGTGTGCTAACATTCACCTTTTGGTTCAGTGAGTCTTCTCTAAGTGGGCTAACCATCAGGATTCAGGCCATGGTACCCAAAGCCAGGTCAATTTGCTTTGCCAACTGCAGCAGAAGATAATAGAAGTTACTGTCCCTGTCAGTGAGAGTAAAATAATAATAATAATAAAAATACACAACAGACAATTTGCTGTCCTTTCATGGCATTACAAATCAGTTTCCTGAGGTGGCTGCCTCACTCTGCATAACATTAGGCCTGGCCTGGTTCTGCGCTAGTCTCCATTGGCCAGGTGGGTGTTACTTCAGGGAAGTGGCCATGCTTGGCACTTCCCAGCAGGTTGGTTCCTCTTGCCTGACCCCAACTTCAGTTTGGAAACCCCAAGGAATTAAGGGCCCCTGTGCTGCAGAAGCCTACAGGGGGAACAGAGACTGACAGCCTTTCAGGAACCCCTTCTTCCATTTCAGTAACAGAGGAGAAACTGTCTCATGTGGCTGAGCTGCAGCGTGTGGCCCTGCAATGCACAGTGAGTAAAGCACTGAGAGCTTTGGCTGTTGGTGTGGTTGAAATAGTATCCTTGCCTGTCCCAGGGTCTTGGGTGAGCTGCTTTTTCTCTTCAGGCAGGTATGCCAGGAAGAAGCTGCAGTGTTGTGCACGTGGTGGGCCATGAGGAGGCATTCCAGCAGCAGAAAGTGGACTTGCTGTGGAGGCTGGTGGCTGCACAAGCTCTCCCAGGTCCACAGGTGAGGAACAACCTTTCTTTTGGTGATACTGTGCAGTACAAGATGTGTGTATAGGACAGGCATCCTGTAGCTGGTTTTCTGTGGGTGTATCAGACTCTACCCGTTGTCATGCTGTCTTGGGATGAGGGGAGCTGGAATCCCATATTCTGAGAGGGTGGCAGGTAGAGAAAGGCTACCCTAAAAACTTTTCAGTTATATTGAGTTGCCTAAAAGAGAAGAGGATGGGTTCCTTCACTACAGTGGTAAAGACCTGCTACTCCTTTGTGTCCTGAACCAGCCTCTTCCCCAGGCCACCCCCTACAATACTTGCTGTCAGCAGCATCCCTAAAAGCTGCCTGATGCAAAGAGAGCAAATAGGAGACCAGAAGTAAATCATTACTGACAGTGATGTATATTCTGCATGTCTGCCGGCATTTGCACCCTGCAAGCAAAACTTTAAATCTGAAAACTCCTCCTTATTTCTACTTCTTATGGCTCAAGTACTTAGGAAATGGACATTGCCTAATGAAGATTTAAAAACCTATCCAGGGCCAAAGAAACCTCAATTGTAATCTGAAGCGAGAGCTTATATATCCCAGTTCTGTTCCTTCTTGCTCTGCTTTTGTGCTACTTATTCCAGATCCCAAGTGTTCCTCCTTGTTTCCATAACCTCTTTTGCAGAAGGGTCTCCATTTGTTGAGAAGGGACATCTCTTCAACACAACAGACTCTCAAAATCAGAAATCCATCATTTTCCTCAATTTAGTTTTGTATGTTTTTTATATGTATATAGATATACACATACATTTATATTAGTATTTCCTTCAAGAAAAAAAAATGCTTGATTGTTGTTATAACGGCTTGTTCCATAATTTGTTTCCAGTATCTGCCTCTGTATTGTTTATTAGTTTGGTTTCATATAATGCTGTCCTTTTCTGAAAGAGTACAATAGTGGTTGTAAAGCCAGGTTTGTGATGTGTGACTACCAGGATCTTGTCAGACTGCAACTTCTATCAGCCATAGACAGCAGAGCCACTGGGAAGGCCTAATGGAAGTTGTAGTGCAATGACACCTGGAGGGCCACATATTTCCCATCCATGATGTAAAGCAAATCAGATAGAGGTGTAGTTTGCTAGTAGCTACTACTGCTTTGTATCTATTGTTTCCATAGAAACACCTTGTCTGTGGGCCTGTGAAAACCGTCCACTCTGCCTCTCCTCTGAGTGTTCTTCATTATTTCCAGTAAGTGACCGCTCTTTTCCAGCTGCTTCCCACTCGGGATCTATTTGTTCTGTTAATAACAGTGGAGCATTTTTCCTTCTGCAAGATTTGGGGCAGGCAGGAGATCCCATGTTCCTCCCTACAATTACTTTCTGGGCAGTACCAGCAAATGACAGTCATTGTAAGTTACAAGCCCTTGATAGGTAGCTGATTTTGGGGTGATGTACAAGCCCTCATTCGCATCTTAGTAGAAAAGGCATTGTCTGTAGAGCCCAACCCTCAGAATGCAAACTCTTATCTAGTTAAAGATGTGGCAAGACAGCCGTAGTTTTACTGACAAATGGAAGGACAAGCTTAGCCTTATTGAGAAATGAAAAGACAGCCTTAGCTTTACTGAACTAACAGGGTTGCTTTGGATGTGAGTAGAGTCTGGTCACTTCCCTTCCCATTAGCAGTTCTATTAGTCCATGTGTGATTCAGCATCAATGGTGGTGTTGGTATTTTACAGACCATACAAGTCACTTACAAACTATTTTGTATTTCTCCCTTACAGGCTGCGGCACTCCCAAATGTATGAAGCTTCAGTGTTAAAATATGGAGACCTCTCTCAGGGTAATGATTGTCCTGTCACTTTTTTGGGTGCTGGCTTTTTCCCCCCTTGACCTGCTTTCTGAAGGTTTGAATGCATCTTACAACAGGAGCACCTTCCTGCTGGATGGCTTATTTTTCTTGTGTGTGGGGTTGTGTGTGTGTGGGGAGATAATCTTTGTACCACTTGGGTTGTACTGCCTGGCTGCTTGGAGGACATTATCTGGAGTCTTCTTGAGTCTTCTACTATTTTCATCCAGTGTCTTTACCAGGAAGCAATGGCCATTTACTCTTAGACTTGGGGCTCTTAACTTGAAGTCAGTAGACCCCCTACAGAGATCCATGGATGTGCTTCGGTGTTCCATGAACAGTGTGCAAAAATGTTTTCCACCCTTCAGTTTCATTCTTGCTACTTGATTGCTTCCTGTCACAATTCTTTAGTAAAAATGAGCTTTTTTCAGGTAATTCCATTTATGTGAAGAAAATTCACTTCCAATGCAACAAAATAAAATGTGTATAAAATTGTATGTGTGTTGTTTATGAGCATTTTTTGAGAAGGGCTCCATAGTTTTCATCAGATTTTCAGGGAGGTCCTTGAATGTTCCAGCTCTACCCTGAAAAAGGGTTAAATACCACTGTCATAGACCTCTTGAGTTGTTTCACTGCGAGTTTGCACACCAGCTTGCTTGTGCTTGTTTTTGATTAGTAAAGACCTCTCTTTTATGTTTTCTTTCTCTAGGTGATACCTGGACTGAAATAGTAAATGTCTTAACAGCAGCTGCCATCCGATTTGAGATACTCAGCATAAGCCATCAAAGCCAGGTAATCACAGGTATCCTCTTGAAGTGTCCCTTCTGAGCAGCCCCTCAGAAGGCAGGGTGGCCTCTGGACAGAAGCCACATGATTTCAGCTGCACAGGTTACAGAGTGGACTAGCCACCATTTTCTTTGGATGATGCTGGCTAAAATCTAAGCAAGAGGCTTCTGTGTTTCAGTATCAGTATCTGTTTCAGTAGCAGTATCTCTTACACAGATTCATACAATTGCTAAAACTGATTCTGAATGTTGAATTTGTTAGCTGAGCATTGAATTGGAGGATTTGAGGACCCTGAGTTATTATTACATACAGTTCTTTGTATACATTCCAGCCACTGAGAAGCTGAAGCATCATTTGTAAACAGATTGCAAACAAAGCATGCTTGAAGCATGCAAAAGTGGTCAGCCTTTGGCTCCTTACATGTTTTGGACTACCATTCTCACAGTCCCTTAGCAGGTTGCCCTGCAGGCTGGGGCTTCTGTGAGTTAAAGGCCAAAATACCTTGAGGGTTCCCAACCCCTGGTCCAAATCCATAGCAGCAGCTCAGGCCCTCTTTGAACAAGTCAGTGGGAACCCAGGCATTAGGGACAGTGGCAGAACTTGGGATCATACGAGGATGGGTGGGGGAATGAAGAGAGAATTATGACAAAAAGTGAATGGTCTAGAAGGAACTGGGAGTGGCCATTTTTAGCTAGGAGCAGTTTTAGCAGCTACCGCGGGCATTTGAATTTAACAGAAAGTGGGGGGAAACAGTTACAATTTAATTGATAAGACTAGCTTTATGTAGACCGACAGAGTTCCTCTTCCATCAAAAAGCTTATGTTGGTGTGGGCATAGCCACACATTGTGAAAACTAGAGATAGGGCTGATCTAGTGATTCCTTTTCATTCTTCAGGGAGAAGCCTGGAGGCATTCTGACAGAGGAAAGAAAATGAAGGAAAAGGGCAGGGTATAAATTAAGATGATGATCTTAATTTAGCATATAGAGCTTATTGTATTCTTGTACCAGCACAGTTTGATTTTCACCCCCTCAGGTTCTTCTGGATGTGGAAGAGGCCAGCATCTCCACCAAGGGCACCAAAAGCGGAGCCTTTGTAATGTACAACTGTGCTCGACTTGCCACCCTCTTTGAAACTTACAGGCGGGCAGAAAAGCAAGGTGAGAGCTCACATAGGCCATGGTCCATTCAATCTGTCTTCTAAAGGTGATGAGAGATAGGGTGGTATCTGAATGAGGATTGTGTACAGTGCCCAAACTGGAATGCCTCCAAACTTGTTTGGTCCCATAGGGGGGAAAATATCTTGCTTGTTCATGAAACTGAAATAGTGTGGAGGAGAGCAGTAGATACATGGAAGTGTATAATCTCTGGTTTGGGGGGTACATGTGGTCTTTGGGTCTTGCCTGTGTGGCCCCTGGATTCAGCACAAGCTCACCCATTCCCCAGTGCCTCCCAGCTGATCAGCAAAGATCAGGAGCGTATGAGGCAGAGGAGAGGGGGGAATGCTTTTCTCTGACTTCCAAGATCTGTCTGTCTTCCCCTCGTAGCTGTGGAGAAACCCACCAGTGGCTTACTTCCATTATTATCCAGCAGATTGTGCACACTGAAAAGTGTGTGAGGGGGAGAGTGGAAGTGTATGCCAGTGTGGCCCCCCGCTTTTTCACTCTGTACCAGACACAGCCCTTGGATGCATGACATTGGAAAGACAAGCAATATTTACATTCTTCATGTTTGTGTGAAATATCTCTTTAGATCTTGGAGCAAATTGTTTGGAGAATGTGAGACCAAGACTCTGTAACAGTTTTTCTGGTGTTATAAAGGTGCTGAACTGTGGGTAACAGCATGCTTCTGTCACGTCCTGGCATTTTATTTACCAGACTTGAAGAATTGGTGCACACAACAGCCATTTTTCCCCTTGTCTGGCTGCCTTTTCATCACTCAGGAGACTTTTCCATAAAATATGGCAATATGTGTTGCCTATTTTTGCTGAATAGTGCCTTCTCTGTGTTTTCTGTCTCTGCCATCTAATTTCAGGTCTTTACCCAGCTTTTCCCCCGCCTTCAGAGCTGAACTACACCTGTCTCAGGGAAGAGGTGAGAAAAGAGGAAGAAGCGTTGCCCATGTTAAGATTGTGTAGTCCTAAAGGATGATTAATGCAAGACATGTTGGGATGTCCATGCATTTGGTTTGCACAAATCAGGTTGTGAAATCCAGGCTACCATGTACCACAAATAGAGAGATTCCACAGCACAGACAAATTCTTCCAGGGTGGCCGGTGCTTGCTGTGACGGAAAGCCCCTCACCTGGTAACATACATGGTGCTGAATGGGGAGGGGAAGGGAGGGGTAGAGCTGTTCTGCATGTGCTTTTGACCATTTTCTGTGTGCCCAAGCCACTTATCTCTGATGCCATCAGCTGGGTGAAGGAAAGACCACTATTCTCAAATGGTGCTGCTATCAACACTATGTGGAAAGCAATTTTCCTAACAGTATCATCTGGCTGTGCATGATTCCTTGGGGGTTTTGTGGTTGGGGCAGTTGGTGCAGAGGAGGCTTTAACTTCCTCTCCCACTTGGCAGTCTTGATGTAGCCAAAATGACTGTTTTCCAATTAATAGAACCATGAAAACAGCAACGTTTATTGGAATGGATTTTGCTGGGGCTCGCATTAGATTTCCTCCTCTAATGCAACTCACACAAGTTTCTGCTTTTTTCCCAGGGGGAATGGCTGTTGCTATTCAATGGTATCCTGCCTTTCCAGGAGATCATGAGCCGGGTCATACAGCTCCCCATTGCCGATGGTGGGCTTAGGATCACAGCCAACACTGAGGCGGTAAGCTGTGTTTTCAGACACTGCTGGATAGAATGGTTGTAGTACCGCCCCACCTGCTGATTGTGGTTTCTCTGTGTGTATGAATGTGTACATCACTCCAGCATGTCATGTTAACCTTTAGATTAGCTCACTCTGAGGTGCTTAATGCTTTACTTGGCGGACACCCTGAGAAAGAGGATTCCTATCTTGAAGCATACACAGATCCTCATGGGACTGGCCATGCAGGGCAGATCTCAGGCACATTCTATTGACATTCACAGTATTTAGAGTCATAGAATCATAGAGTTGGAGGAGACCACAGGGGTCATCCAGTCCAACCCCGTTATGCAGGAACACACATCAAAGCACTCCCAACAGATGGCCATCCAGCCTCTCTTTAAAAACCTCCAAAGAAGAAGACTCCACCCCACCCCGAGGCAGCATATTCCACTGCCGGACAGCTCTGACCATCAAGAAATTCTTTGAGGTTCAGGTGGAATCTCCTTTCCTGCAGCTTGAATCCATTGCTCCTTGTCTTAGTCTTTGGAGCAGCAGAAAACAAGCCTGCTCCCTCCTTGATATGACATCCTTTCAAATATTTAAACATGGCTAAGGTGTCCCCTCTTAACCTTCTCTTCTGCAGACTAAACATCCCCAGCTGCTTAAGCCACTCTTCATAGGGCATGGCTTCCAGACCCTTCACCATTTTGGTTGCTCTCCTCTGGATTTCTGAACTCACTGCAGGCAGGAGAGGTGGAAGATGCCACCTGAGAGCAGCTGAGTACAGGAGGGTACTGAAACTGATTTTAGAAACTAACAGGTTCAGTCCAGCCATGAGCCAAATTTCTTTGCTGAAGATTTCTGATCTAACAACCTCTAGAACAGAGATGAGCAAAGTGTGCCCTTCTAGATGCCATCATGGTACAATGGCCAGTATTCCACTGGTCATGCTGCCTGATGGGAGTTGCGGTCCAGCAATATCTGGAGGGCTTCACTTTGCTCACCCTTGCTCTAGAGAATACAGAAGAATCTTATGTGGAGTTACTGCACTAATCCAGGCGCAGTTTTAATGTCTGAGCTTGCCCTTTCAAGGTCTAAGTAGGAATGGTGTGCCTTCTGCAACAACATACCATGCCCAGAAGCTGTCCTGTTTAATGTACTGGCTAAATTGGCCAGGGTGGGCTTCTTTGCATATGCCCCAGCCATAGGCCTAGAATCCTAAGCACAGCTACAATCAAGGCATATTTGTGTGCTGGAATGCATGCACTGTAAGAAACATGCTGTAGGCAAGGTCAGAGATGTGTACTATAGCATGTCTTTTGCATGTTGCTGGGCCTTAGTGTTCCCAGTTGAAAAGGGCCACAGCTAGTAAAACGTAGGGAAGACCTCATCTAACATCACAGAATCACTATGGCAGGTAGATCGGTGATTTGATTTAGTATAAGGCAGTTTCATTATCTCCCATTTCTGTTGGTTGACAATTTTACTGTTTCTCTCTTTGGAGGATTTGTAAGCAGGGAATTGCTCTGCATTGTGTTACAGGTTTGCAAGTTCTTGATCCAACTGAGCATGGATTTCAGTTCCTACTACAACAGGGTGCATATCTTGGGGGTAAGTACTCTGTAAGTAGCATTGCTGGGGCATACAGGGATTATGTTGTAAATTACATGAACTGTTAGATGATGCAACATCAGCACAGACCCTCTCAACAAAATGAATATGGATTCAGAAAAGAAGGATTTATTGTGAGTCATGTACAGTATACCTCAGTCACAAACCTGGACACAGGCCACATCTTCATGGAGTACATAAGCTAACTATTGTGTTGCAGACATCAATTATCACTCAGCATTCTCTGCTAAAGTACGCACTACACTTGATTAAAATGAAAACCTTAAACATGTAGAATATGCTATGTAAATATAGATTAATATTTTTGCAAGGATTGTGGTTAATGGGAAAGTAATTTGGAGGCAGAAAGTTTACAGCCATTTTGTTTGCACCTTTTAAACCTACTCTGCAACTTTGGGAAATAGAAACTTCTCTTTTAAGGAGATGCAAAAGCTTTAAATAATTCGACTAAGATAACTGGGTCAGTCTTCTAAGCCTGACTTTACGGTGGATAGCCTCTTCTTTGAAAGGTACAAGCTTCAGCTTGTGTTAATGAGGTCACTGACCCTGCTGTCCACTTTTTTAAAAGTCTCATGATTTTCTCTGTCTCCAACAGGAACCACGTCCCCACTTATTTGGCCAGATGTTTGCCAGGTTACAGCTGATGAGAGCAGTCAGAGAAGTGTTCCACAGTGCCCTGGCCACCCTCCATCTGCCTCCTCTTAGCCAGATCTGAGCCATTTGGGTCCATGCTTGTTATGATACAGACAGCCTGCACCAGCCAGCTCTCTTGTGAAGAGGAAGGAACAACAAATTGCCATGGATGAGCAGAGAGGAGCGTAGTCAAGCAGAGTGTAACTCGATTGTGGATGATTAACATTTTGGCCCTGAATTGCCTGCTGAAATCCTAGTTGGGAGGATGCATGGATTAAAAACTACTTGGAAGAAGAGGAAGCACAGCACTCTGGTACTTCCATTGATCCTTTTCCTGCCAGGTGCCCATGGTGGATTTTGGGAAAGGCAAAGGAAAGTAACTGCACAAGCCAAAAAAAAGATGCACTGATGGATGCAATTGGTATGCTCCTGTTTCTTTTTATTCTGTGTTGAAATGGTTGAAGCTCTTTTGGCCATGTCCCTACCCTTTTATAAAGAATTTTTTGGCACAGTTAGTGGAAACAAAGAAATAGTAAATAAAAGAACACACACTTGTTGCCCACACCTGTTGCACAAAATTTGTCTGAACATCACAAGGTGGGACAGAGAATCAGGTTTCTGGTGTCAGCTTGCTGGCTGCAGCAAGACAAGATGGAGTCTTCGGCATCTGCTGTTGTAAGCCTGCAGGCAAAGAACTGTAAATAGATGGAGAAGCAAAGCAAACAGAGGTAATAGGATGCATGTATATATTCATCCACTTCCTTTCAACTCTGTTTACCCTATTGTGCCCACCAGGTTATGTATGTGCTGGTGTAGCAGGAAGCCACAATCTCTCAGGACTGTGGGTGAATCCAGTGTGTTCCCCTCCCAACAGATGCTGGAAGGTCCTGGGTACTGCACCTGGCTGCTCTTCTCTCTTTCTTTGTGTCTTCTACCAAAGGTACTTATTACTGCAGCTGTTTCATCAGGAGGCAGATGAGCTGCTGGCGTTGCATCCAGGACTGGTGGCTCTGATGAGGTGGAAGCTCAAAGAATGAAAAAGTGAAATTTCGGCTGAAGTTGAGATTGGTGACGCTGGGCACAGGGGGCAGCTTCACACCATGCCACTTGTTCCGGAAGTGCCTGGGTGAGCCCCTGCTCCGAGTCTTCTTGGTCTTGCCTTGGGCCAGCACAGCCCTCTGCTTCCACTCCCCGTCAATGGTTGGGGCCTTCTCTCCAAGGTCTGGGGAAAAATGGCAGGAGCTGGGGGTGTCTACTGCTGAGAAAGGAACACTGTGCAAAAAGGACACCATAGGCTTGAAAAGGGCAGAGAAGGAAGCCTCAGACTGAGAGGGCCCAGTCCAGGGCGTCATGTCATGATTGCCCAAAGGGGTTGCTTTGGCATGGGGGGAGGAGGCAGGAAGACATGGCAGCTTCTGGCCTGGTTTCTCTGAGGTGGGAGAAATGGGAGCAGAACTTGCATTAGTAAGCACGTAACCAGGTAAGAGCAGGTAAGCTCAGACATCAGATTCAAGCATGGCCCTATGAGTCAGGGCCTAGAGGAAGAAAGGCTTCTCTTGGGGAAATGTGGGAAAGGACTGACTGAAACCAGGGCCCTGCTGAAGTGAGGAACCCTGCACCAGCATCAGCCTCTTGCATTTGAGTTACATTAGTTGCTCCTGTTATCTCTGCTCTGTCTTTGGTACATGCAGGAAACTGTGATGCCTATGGCAGACATATTAGTTTTCAGCTTCAGCAAAATTGGAAGCTGTTGCTATTCCCTATCCCTCATACAGAGGTAAAACCTCTTCCCAAGTACCAGCAAGGAAACTGTTGCCCAGGGCCCAAGTGGGAAACATCTGACCCCCAGAAGGTTTAGGGTTTAGCTCTCAAAAACTCCAGCCAGCATGGCAAATGGTAAGGGATTATATAGGATTAGTCACCTAAAACAGTGTTTCCTAACCTTTGGTCTTCTAGGTGTTTTGGACTTTAGTTCCCAGAATTCCTGGCTGCTAGCCAAGCTAGCTGGAGCTTCTGGAGTTGAAGTCCCAAACACCTGGAGGACCAGAGGTTGGGAACCATGGACCTAAAACATTAGGAGGGCCAAAGGCTCCTAGATCAGTGTTCAGTGCCACCTTGCCAAGACAGGGGTGGAGTAGGGTGGGATCAGAGACCAGAGCCTCACCAAAGTCCTTGTCTCCTCCTTTGGAAATCTGGGGAAGAGTCATCCTGTTCTGTCTTGAGATTAAGGGAGCTTTGGGAGCAGTTTTATTCTGGTGCTTGTTTGCAGCTCCTTCCTGATATAAAAGCAAAACAAAGAAAGTAGGTGATAAATTGTATGTGGGTCAAGAAAACAATGGGGATTGCAAATAACATTTTTTGAGAGATGGGCTGTGACTCTTGTGATATGAAAAGCACAGGCTATTCTTTTTGTATGCATTTATGTAACCTGTTGCCATACTGCAGTTCTCAGGAGTCCTAGCAAAAACACAAAGGTGAATCTGGCTCATGTACCCTAAACTTGCTCTTTTACTTGTCGGCAGTTCTAGGTCATTTCACAGGAAACTTTGCACAGCTGGCCATTCTAAATAGACCGTAAGCAAACCATTTAAAACCACAGACTGCCCTACTTGGTGGAATCTGAAATAATTTTCCTCCAATTCTGCTTCTTCAAGCAACCCTACTAATAGCACTCAAGTGAAACATGGGATTCTTTGCTCAGCCTCAGCTAACAGTTATCTCGCTGGCCACTTCGCTCATCCATCCCTGAAATCAACAGGGCAATAAACCTTTGGCTCTTCAGATTTTCTGGTCTACCACTCTCATCCAACATGGCAAATTGTCAGAATTTGTGGGATTTGTAGTCCAAAGCAACTGGCAGGACAAAGCACCGCCCCCTCCCCCAATCTTTGTTCTAGAGAAAGCCAGCAGGTGCCATTTCAAAAAACACCTTTAGTCCATTCTTTATCCCTGCTCAGATTGTGGTCATGCATGGAACCAGTCATGTGATCTCATGAATGTAGAAATTCTGGGGGGATTCCATGCATATCCTAATTACCTTTGTTTTATAGTTGGAATGAGCAATGCTAAGTGGTGTCTTGAAGCCAGATCTTTGCTATAGAGTGGCAACTCAGATATGCTTGCAAAGGATTAGTCTATTTGTGTGTACCAGGCAGAAAGCCAACGTAGTGAAGTGGTTTGAGCTTTGGACTATGACTCTAGAGACCAAGGTTCAAATCCCTGCTTAGCCATGGAAACCCACTGGGTGACTTTGGGAAGTCACCCTCTCTCAGCCTCAGAGGGTGGCAAAGGCAACTCTGCTCTGAACAAGTCTTGCCAAGAGAACTCTGCCTTAGGGTCACTGTAATTCAGAAATGACTTGAAGGCACACAACAACAACAACGGCAACAATAAGAAGGTATTAATCTGGTTTAGGACCTCAGTAGTGAGTGATACTACCATGAATTTTCAGCTATTCTGAAATGTAATTTTCTGCCACTGCCCTCCTTCCTGCTCCCATCCCAGTTAAGCCTTGTGCCCACTAGGGGCTTTCCATACCTTTTCCAACCAGGCTGTGCACTTGGCTCTGACAGGCTCCTCTTTGCTCCTTGCCCGGCCCAGGCATCTCCTGAAGGCAGGGTTCACACTCATTCTCATTGAGCAGCCTGGGTACGTGATGACACTTGCTGCAGGCAGGGCTGAGCTTCGGACCACGGAGACAGCCACTGAAGGGAGCGTGCCTGTTGCTTCCAGGGGTGCCATCTGCAAGGCATCTTCTGGGAGAAATTGTCTCTGCCAGGTTTTTAGGGCAAAATGGGGCTGGAATGGCATCATACGAACTGACCCACTTATAGCATCCCAGGTTAGTTGAGGGCAACCTCCAGAGGCTGAACACATTAGCCTAGAGATGCACAGCACACGCAGAACACCAGCTGGAGAAACATCCAAACTGTGCTGCCAAATACCCTTCTCAAGGCAGCAACAATGAGGGGCATCCTGTGATTTGCACAGCTCAGGACATCGTTGTGGTTTGCAGTAAGTCCAGTGGCTCACCCTAGTGTCCCCAGATTGAAGGCCACTGGGAAGCAGCAGTGCATGCCTAGAGCTCTCATGGGCTGAACCACTGCACAAAGGGGCCTTGGCATGACTTCCCTGTTAACTGCAATCTAGGCCATAAAATATGCATGAAAATGCTCTGGAGACTGTAACCCCAGCCAGTTCAGGGCTCAAGTGCTGAATTATTGAGTGCAGGCCACAAAGGAACTTGTCTTACAGCATAGCACACTCTCATCTCTGGTTGGGGCCCCCAACTAATAGCCCAGCTAGTGCCAGGGCCGCAGGACCTGAACCATGAAAAAAAATCCTCATCCAGGGAGACTTGTGGCTTCAAAGAGAAAAACAGTACACAGGCACTGAGATCTTTGGCAGATACGCAAAAGGTCTCCCTGACTCATAAACACACATCTGTTCCACTACTGCAGGAAAAAAAAGGGAACTGGTTTCCAGATCTTAGGCAATTTCAATGACACTGTCCAGGATTCTCTTCGCATCTCAGTGCTTGTGGCAAACATGGACCATACAGTTAAATGTCCCACCCCCATCCATGCTGCAGGAATCAGGAATGTGATCTGGTAAAACCAGCTCCACCCAAATAGAGGTAGAGTAAGGGGTTGTGCAGAAATCCTCTTCCATCTTCAGTGGACAGTTTAAGAAGCTGCCAGTCAGCAAATGCATGCAATCAGAAGATCCATTCCACTGGCTCATGCCTGACACTATGTATATGTAAAACAGTAACAGCTGTTCTCAGGAGGGTGAACTTCCATCCTGTGTCAACATGAAGCCCTTCTTTGCAAAAGGGAGGATGATCTGTGGGCTCTGCTCACAGCAGGCATCATAGGGTCAGGTACTTCTTCAGATCCAAGATCTATATGACTCTCTGGCACTGAAGGACAATCCAGTGAAACTGTAAGGCCCAAAGAGGATAACGTATCTACAAGGAGTAGGACCACAGACAGAGCCGAAAGCACCAGGTAGATAACAATACGAAAGAGCTCTACCTGAGACCCTGGAACACTGCTACCAGTCTGAATAGCTGGTACTGGGTCAGAAAAGCAAATACAGTCGTCCTTCCACATTTGTGGGTGTCACTTTCACGGATTTTATTATTTGTTGAGTTTTTCCAATGCCTCCCCCGCCCCAACCTCAAGTGCTTCTTTTCTGGGAGAACTTTCCCTCTTGGTGGCTCCAATCAGGTTGTGCAGCCCTTTAAAAACCTGTGGTTCTCCTCCACAACCAGCTCCTGCCTGGTCAGCTAAGGATGGCTCACACAATTTCTCAGCACCACAAACCCTTTTCTGATGCCTTCTCTGCACCCAAGGAAGGAGATGGCTGAGACAGACAAAGTATAGGACCGCCGTACCAACCAATCCTCTTTCCTTCACCTGGCTTGGATGCTAGGTGCCTGTTCCCTCCACCGTGCCTCGGCTCCCTTCCCACAGACACAAGCACACATTTTGATATTTGCGGCTTTTCTGGTTTTGCAGCATTCTGTGCCTCCAACCCTAGCGAACATGGAGGGCTGACTGCAGGATGACTTAATATATGCCCATGGAGCCAGATCCTGGATAAATTACATTCTTTTGTGTTACAATTCCCAGGATTCCCCACACCATGCTCACTGGAGGAACCTGTGAGTTGGTACAAATAGACACCTTTTCAATGTTCTGGATCTACCTCAATGCTCAAAAAGAGAGGGTGAAGGCCAGGCCATATTTGTAAAATTTGAAACATCAAACAAACAGGCAAGTAGAGCGACATCAGGTCAGCAGAATCTGCATAAGAACAGTACTGAGAAAGCAGCCTTTCCCAAAAGACAGAGCTGGTGTATTCTTACGACTCCGGCTGTTATCGCGTGACACCTCTTTGCCTGGATGATGGTCATTCCTGCTCTTTGGCATTTCCTGTACCCAATTAGGCTTCATGCTCTCTCACACATCACCATTTATTTCTGGACTTTGTCCCTCCAGGCTGCAAGAGAGAACTTCCAGACCCTGGCCGCATATCGCACTACCACAGTTGTGATCTTCTACTTCCCAGCACTCCAGAGCAGCCACATCAGCCACGTGGCAGAACTTGCTGCAGACAAAAGATAGGCTGTCCTTGCAAAAGCGCCAGAGTGTCAGGCGCTGATCCACAGAGGCAGAAAGGAGGAAGTCTCGAGGTAGGAGTCTCAGGCCTGTCACGTGAGCTGCGTGTGCCCCAAACCTTGAGAATGTTCTGAGGAGGCAAATGCCAGTCCCAGCAACAGCTTGCCCACCGGCAGTGCTTTTGTCATTCATGTCAATAATGCTGAGAGAGATGGAACCATCATCACTACCACTGGCAACACAGAAATGCCCACCTGCCATGTCTTGGATGTGGAGGCTATTCACCCCACAGCTGTGAGCCTGAATAGTCAAGACTGGAGTTCCCAGGGCTGAAAAAACACAAAAGAGAAAGTTGCTTTTCTACTATGAAATTCACTGTTTCTTGCTACTTTGGGAAGCCTGAACTCTCCCTAGAAGCCAAGATGGCTAAAATGAGGCTGTCGTACTTTGGCCGTATCATGAGAAGACAAGCCTCACCAGAAAAGACAACAATGCTTGGCAAGGTGGAAGGCAGAAGGAAAAGAGAAAGACCACATTATAGGTGGATGGACTCAAAGAAGCCATGCCCCCGAGTCTGCAGGACATGAGCAGGGCTGTTGGTAACAAGAGTTACTTGGAAGTCTCTCCATTCACAGGGTTGCTGTAAGTCAGAGTCAACCTGATGGCAGTTAACACCTGCTCAACACTTTGGGCATTTTTTAAAGGGGAAGACAGGGTATATATTTAGCTAGCAAACAAATATTAAAATATAGGAGAACTGTACAAGGTTGTAGAGGAACACTGGGCTGACCATAGGTCTCAGCCAACACCTTCGCAGGATAAGGTAAGTCTGGCAGAATCAAAAATACCTTGGGAGTAAGAAAGGTGTGCAAACAGGAGAATCAGTACCATCACTTACCCAGGAGCTCCATCTCTTTGCCTTCTGCCTTTATGATCTCAGCAGCATGGACAAGGGTGTCACTGATGTCCCAAAATGCAATGCTCCCATCTGTGGCTGCACTGGCCAAGAAGTGCCGCCTATCAAAGAAAAATACCTTGGTAAAATCAGTTTTCTAAGTCCCTGAGGTCAGGTTAGCCCAATTTTACTCTTGCTTCTCAGCTGTCCAAGTAATGATGTACACCTGTAGTAGTTACGTTTGGTGAATGGCCACTGTTAAAGCAATCATCAGAACAGGTTGCTTACCCGTAACTGTGGTTCTTCGAGTGGTCATCTGTGCCATCATACACTAGGAGCTTTAGCGCCTGCGCGGTAGCATTCGGAAACTTCTAGAGCTTGTTCGCTTGGCGGGAACCCCTCCCCCACGCCGGTACTGCGCACGCTCCTCCCGCCGAGCAACGGTCTCTCCTCAGTTCTGTCATCCGCCGTAGAACCTACAGGGACCTGAGAAAGAGGGGAGGAAGGGCGGGTGTGTATGATGGCACAGATGACCACTTGAAGAACCACAGTTACAGGTAAGCAACCTGTTCTTCTTCTTCGTGGTCTCTGTGCCTTCATACACTAGGAGACTGTGTAGCTTACCGGTCGGACGGCGGGTCAGGTCCTACAGCACGGAAGCCAACACCTCACGTCCAAACCGGGCATCTCTGCGCGACCGGCAGTCGAGCCTGTAGTGGCGCACGAAGGTCGATGGTTGGGACCAGGTCGCCACACGGCAGAGTTCATGCAGGTCAACTCCTCGCAGGAGGGCCGCAGAAGTAGCCACCGCTCTGGTGGAGTGGGCTCGAAGCAGGACTGGCGGAGGCTTCCTCGCGAGCTCATACGCCAGTTGAATAGTCCTCACCACCCATTTGGAGAAGCGCTGGGTGGACACTTTGAGGCCCTTCCGACGTCGCCCATAGCAAACGAAGAGATGCGGCGTCTGTCGGAAGGAAGCAGTCCTGTCCATGTAGAAGGCCACGGCCCGACGCACGTCCAGGGAGTGGAGAGACCGCTCCAACGGTGTCGTCGGGTTCGGGAAGAAGGCAGGCAGGATGATGTCCTGGTTGAGATGGAAACTGGACACCACCTTAGGCAGGAACGAGATGTCAGGTCTCAGGACCACCTTGTCCCTGTGGAAGACCGTGAAGGGCTCATCGGATCGAAGAGCTGTGATCTCACCCGCTCGCCTCGCTGAGGTCACCGCTACCAAGAAGGCAGTTTTCATGGTGAGAAGCCTATCATCCGAGGTCGCCATCGGCTCGAAGGACGGCTTTGTCAGCTGCGAGAGCACCAGCGAGAGGGACCACGGCGGTAGCGGCGGCGATACCGGCGGGTAGAGATGATGTAGTCCTTTCAGGAACCACTTAACGGTATCGTTCCTGAAGAAGGCCGAGGCAGCCGACCGTGGCGGTTGGTATGCCACGATCGTGGAGAGATACACCTTCAGGGATGGAAACGCCAGCCCCTGTTGCCGGAGGTGCAGGAGGAAATGCAGGACGGTAGAGAGCCCCGCGGGCGATACCGGCTCACTCCTCTCGTTAGCGAAGGTCAGGAAGCGTCGCCACTTGTATTGATAGTTGCGACGGGTGGATTCCTTCCTGGCCGCGACGAGGACGGTACCGAGCACAGGATCGTCTAGTGCGATATCCTCCAGGCATGGAGGGCCAGGCGTGGCAGGTCCGGATGGAGGACTCGGCCGTCGGAGTGGGAGAGCAGGTCCGGTGTCGGTGGCAACCGGAGCAGGTCGTCTCGTGCGGCTTGTAGCAGGGGTGCGAACCAATGTTGCCTCGGCCAGTACGGGGCTACCAGGATCGCGTCGGCTCGGTCGGCGAGGATCTTCGATATCGTCTGGCCGAGCAGCGGGAACGGCGGGAACGCGTAGAGGAGTTCCCCGGTCCACGGAAACTGGAAAGCGTCCCCGATGGAGGCACGATCGTGGCCCGCTCTGGAACAGAATCGGCGACACTTCGCGTTTTCCCTGGTCGCGAAGAGGTCGATCGATGGTTCGCCCCAGCGGTCCCGAATCAGTCTGAACGCCTCTCCGGAGAGAGACCATTCGTGATGGGATGAGGTGTCCCTGCTGAGGGCGTCTGCCGTGGTGTTCTCCTGCCCGGCCAGGTGA
Source organism: Ctenosaura bakeri (assembly GCA_948474755.1). Lineage (NCBI taxonomy): Eukaryota > Metazoa > Chordata > Lepidosauria > Squamata > Iguanidae > Ctenosaura > Ctenosaura bakeri. Next base: position 373,786 of record CAOLHI010001275.1, read on the forward strand.
ACTGCCACGGGATGCGTATGCAGGCGAATGCACCATTCCCACAAGTCGAGTGCAATGTTGAGCAGGGTTGTGGAGTGAGTCCCTCCTTGTCTGTTGATGTAACAGACGGCGGTGGTATTGTCCGTCAGAACCAGGACCGTCCGCCCCGCTACGACGTGGCGGAACGCCCGTAGCGCTTTCAAGACGGCGAGGAGCTCCAGCGCGTTGATATGGAGAGCGGTCTCGTCGTCGGTCCATCTGTCGCGGACTCTGAGTTCGCCGCAGTGGGCACCCCATCCATACAGGGAGGCGTCGGTCGTTACCGTCACCTTCGGTGTCGGCTGTTGGAAAGGCATCCCTGACATGAGATTGCGTCGCGACTGCCACCATCGGAGGGATGAGCGGACGTCTCCCGGCAGCTGCAGTCGGAGTGTCTGTTCGTCTCGCAGGGGGTCGAATATGCGGACGAACCAGTGTTGAAGAGGTCTCGCTCTCAGCCTGGCGAGATATGTCACAGCGGTCGTCGCAGCCATGTAGCCCAAGAGCTGCTGGACGCTTCTCGCAGATAACGTCGGGGCCGTGCGCGCGTGAGCGGCGGCCCGGATCAGGGTTTGGGCTCGAGACTCTGGTAGGTACGCCCTGGCGGAGGTCGAGTCGAGCGTCGCCCCGATGAAGTCCAAGATCCTCGCCGGCTCGAGGTGGGACTTCTTCGGATTCACCCGTAGACCAAGGCGGGTCAGGAGTGACAACGTCATGTGGACGTCGTGGTAAAGTCTCTGTTTGCAGGACGCCACCAACAGCCAATCGTCGAGGTAAGGAAAGACGGAAGCACCCTTCGTCCGCAGGAAGGATACCACCGGGGCCATGCACTTGGTGAAGACCCTTGGGGCAGTCGAGAGTCCGAACGGCAGCACCTTGTACTGGTAACAGGTGTCGTCGACTGCGAAGCGGAGGTACCGTCTGTGCTGCGGGCGAATGGCGATATGGAAGTATGCGTCTCGGAGATCGATGGAGGCGAACCAGTCCCCTCGATGTAGGAAGGGCAGGATCGACGGTATCGTGACCATCTTGAACCTTTTGGGGCGGATGTAGTAGTTCACCCCTCTGAGGTCTAGGATCGGCCGGAGGGTACCGTCGGCTTTCGGTACCGTGAAGTACCTGGAGAAGAAGCCGGTGGTCTTGGCCTCTTGCGGGAGCTGCTCGATCGCCCCTTTCTGGAGGAGGGATTGGATCTCTTCCAGGAGGGCCGGACTCGACGGCGTGGAATAGTAAACGCCTCGAGGAGGAATATCGAGAAACTCGATGGCGTAGCCAAGACGGACGATGGAAAGCACCCAAGAGTCCGTAGTGACACACTGCCACTCCGCGAGATGTCGAGCAAGAGTCGGTCGGTCTCCGAGCGCTGATGGTAGGCTGAAGAGTGGGTATTGGTAGGTCCTGCCAGGCACGTCAAAACCGAGACTTTGTCTCGGAGGAGGACTTCTTGGACGAAGCCGGGCGTCGCCTAATCGTGCGTCTGGCCGATGAGCCGGAGGACGGTCTCGACTGTCCAGACTGGGCCGAACGCTGGAACGACGAGGTGGAAGATCGTCGCCAGGATGGGCGGAAGGTGGAGGTCCTGCGGGCTTGCGTGGCCGGCTGTAGCCCGATCTTCTTGGCGGTCAGCCTCGCCTTAACGAGATTGTCCAAAGCTTCGTCTGTGGACGAATTGAATAGGCCCTCACCGTCGAAGGGGAGATCTTCAATCCTCCTTCTGGTGTCCTCCTGGATGTCGGCCGGCCGCAGCCAAGCATGGCGGCGCAGGCCGATGGATCCCGCCATGACCCGGGAGGCAATCTCCACTGCGTGCCTGGAGGAGGCCATCTGCTGCCGAGCGATGGAGATGGCCTCGTTGAAGATCACGGAGGAGGCTTGGCGGATGTCCTCCGGTACCGCCTCCATCGCCGGTTGCAGGCGATCGAGCACCTTTTTCAGGTATGCCGCGAGGCAAGCCTGAGTGTTGGACAGCCTGATCTGCAAGGAGGCAGCTGAATAGAACCTTCTTGCATAGGCGTCCAACTTCCTGCCCTCTTTGTCCGGCGGGGTGGTGTGTTGCCTGCCGGAGCCTTTCGTCTGTGCCGACTCGACCACCACAGAGTTCGGTGCAGGGTGATTAAAGAGATAACCGGCGTTATCCTTCTGCACCCTGTAGAGGTGTTCCAACCGCTGCGGTATCGGCTGAGCCGAGGCCGGCCTATCCCAGGCGGCCTTCACCAGTCTGGATACTGGATACTCCTCCGGGGCAGGAGAGGCAGCGGGGCCGCGGCAGGTCGCTTCTCCTCGAAGACGGAGAAGGCTGGATCGTCGTCCTCCGGCTCCGCATCGGCGATCTTAAGGCCGAGGGTAGTAGCCATGCGGAGCAGCATCGCAGAGAACTGGTGGACGTCCTCTGGAGCAGAATCTGGGATCGGGTCCCCGAATCCCAGCGGAGGAGACTCCTGGGAGGCCGCCTCAGACACCTCTGATTCCGCACTCGAGTCGTACGACTCTGAGGTCGGTGAGTCCTCTCGCCGCTCGCTTTCCGGCTCCTTCGCAGTCGCCACAGGTGTTGCCTTCCTAGGCTTCTCTGCAGCCGGGGCGGTGGTAGTAGCAGCGTCCCGCTTGGGCTGGCTGACTACTGACTTCACCTTCTTAGTGGTGACAGGGGTAGTCTGGCAGGCTGACGTCGTCGTAGCCCGCTCAGTCACCACCGACTCCGTAGGGCGCGTCGCCGTTGCCGTGACCCTAGGAGGTGGCGATATCGCCCGATACCGAGGTGAAGGCTCCCTCGCCCTATGATATCGAGGAGAGGGAGAGCGGCTGAAGGAGCGGCGGTCCGACGGAGATCGGCTTCGGCGTCGACGGTACCGAGCCTCGTCCCCCTAGGCGAGCGCGATTCGCGCTGTCGATGAGGTGACCGGGACCTCCGGAAGGTCTCCCAGCGACTTGGGCCACGATGGTACCGATCCCGGTACGATGGCGAATGTGACCGATAAGAGGCCGGGCGCTCTCTCCATTCAGATTCCCTCGCGTACCTGGCCACGTAGGACGCCGAGGTGTATCTGGAGGCAGACGAGCGAGGTTGTTCCTCTCTTGTCTCCCTAGGAGGCAGCGAGGCCACCGGACGCTCGGAAGAGCGGGACCGGGACCGGAAGGAGGTCGAACGCCGCTCCGGAGAAGCAGAGGGCTCTCTCTGCTGCAGGTCGGCCGACCTGCGACGGCTAGGAGGGCGGTGGCGCTCCTCCACCAGGGTTGGAGGGTCTGCCACAGGCGAGTCCGGGCGCTGTTGGGAACGTCCTCGATCTCATCCTCCGAGAGATCGACGGACTCGCCTCGCCCTTTGGAAGGCTGCTGAGTAGGAGGAGGAGTAGGAGGTTGAACGTCCCCAGCCGGGGAGCGCTTCTTCTCCTTCTTCTTCTTCTTCTTCTCCTTGCCTCCATCCGGAGCAGGGCGCTTTTTAGCAGGCGTCTCCGTAGGGGAGCCTCAGCCTTCCTCGCCGTCGAGGATCCTTTCGCTGACTTGGCAGCCGCCGACAGCTTCGGGATCCTTGGTAACGCCGAGATCGGCGTTTCGCCGGTACCGAGCCTGATACCGACGAGGTGGACGGAACGGCAGCCGCCGATACCGTCGATGGCGTGGTCGTCTTCTTGTCGGCCATCTTGGAAGTGGAGGTCTCGTCTATCGCCCGCAGAGACTGTTCCCAACAATAAGACTTGAGTCTCGCGGACCGGTTGCGGAGAGTTTGGGGAGTAAATCCCGGCAAATTGGGCAAGTCCGGATGTTGTGGGACTCACCCAAACAGAAGAGACACTCCTTGTGGTTGTCGTTGAGGGCAACCTTGCGCCCGCAGGACACGCACTTCTTGAAGAGCGCGGACATAAGACGAAGAACGCCAAACTGCGAAAATCCGAAAAGACCAAAGCCGAAGGGGAAGTCCGAAAGAGAGGTCAGAGACAGTCCAAAAGTCCGTAAAACCGTGAAAACAGCAAGCCAAGCACAAAAGTGAGAGGAACAAACTAAAGAACCTTCCGTACGCGACGGCGGACGAGAAAGAACTGAGGAGAGACCGTTGCTCGGCGGGAGGAGCATGCGCAGTACCGGCGTGGGGGAGGGGTTCCCGCCAAGCGAACAAGCTCTAGAAGTTTCCGAACGCTACCGCGCAGGCGCTAAAGCTCCTAGTGTATGAAGGCACAGAGACCACGAAGAAGAACTTTCTGTACCTTCTGCATTTCAGTTGCCTTTGATCTCATTTGCGTCTAAGAAAGGGAGGTCCACAAAAGCTCATGCTAGAAAATTATTTTTCTTAGTTTCAAAGGTATCACAGGATTTTTTTATATCTCTTTATGCTGAAACAGACTAACACAGCTCTGACTTTAAATACCATTCCGATCTTACAGCCTACAACTCCACTCTGCCCTAGAGAAGCCTGCATGCGCCTGATATAGTGGACTGTTATCCATGAAAGCTTTCATGTTAAGTCTATAATTCTTGTCTGTTTCTAATGCAACTGATTAACAGAGCTACCCATCTGGAAATTATATGAGTCATAGGAGATGCACCCACCAGCACACAGTGAAAAGTAGCAACCCCATTCTCACCTTCCTCCATCTGGAGTCTTGTGCATAAATGCCTGGACCTTCAGGACACAGTGCTGATGGTAAAAAGACTCTGCCATAAGCCGCAGCTTCTGGGCATGCTCCAGCAGCAAGAAAAGTCTGGGCAGATGTGCAAGGAGACAGGACAAAGAAAGAAAGCTTAGAAGCCACAGAGTTTATTTGTGGCACATTCTCTAATAAGAACTGAGCTATGTTCTGACTTTGCTGTTTATGTTCCCTGCTCTAGCTTGAGGAAAGTGGTACACTAGGAAACTTAAACAGCATTGACTTCATCTGGCCTCTGTTCCTCCTATCGTGCATCATTTCTGGATGTTTTGCTGGGGAGACAGGCAGCCTATTCTAAGCATCCAAGAAGAGCCCAGTGGTCCCATCTTACCGCACAGATCCATCACTGCAAGCAGCTGCTAGGAAGAGTAAGGGACTGGGCAGCTCAGAATCCTCAGCACTAGTCAGCACTGCAATGGACATGTACCTAGAACACAGAAGAAATGTGTCATCCTCTTGGGGCTCTTCATCTACTGGCAGCTTCCATACCCAGAGCAGAGAACAATTCATACACACAGGCTGGAAAGCAATACAGTATCAGTGCCTGCCTGCTATAAGTGGTCACCCCATTCTCTCTTGATGGCTATACAGCTGTTATTATTATGTGTCATCATGTAAATTCAATGTATGGCGACCCTTTGAATGAAAAACTTCCAAGATAATCCTGTTAATAACACCTCTGCTCAGGTTTTGTGAACTCAGGGCTGTGGCTTCCTTTATTCAAATTGCTTGGAATGCAGTCTTCTTCTTTTCCCAATGCCTTCACCTTTTACTCAGCATTATTGTCCTTTTCAGTGAATCATGTTTCTAATCAAAGAACAGCACAATGGAGAGAAGGAAATGCTGCCTTTGGTATAAATTAAACATACGAAGATATAATTTTAGATAATTTATTGTACTTCTGGTGCTCCTGGTGGGAAGGAAAAGGCAAGAAGTGGTGTAGGACACAGAAGTCCTGCCACTTGGACATCCGGTTCAGCCCTCTCTTGTTCCTGCTGCCCAGGTTTAACTTCTGAGGTCAGAATCCTGAAATGTCCTGGAATTGCAGTAGTGGAAGCAAAAATAGTGAGCAAGGTAAGTATGGTCACAAGTTTGTCAGCTGCCACCATCATGCAAAGAGCACTGCTGGCTCTGGACTGCCTGTTTCTAAAAGCCTGGCTTCAGCAGGGGGCAGGTCCTCAGAACTGAGGCATGTTGGGATAGATGGATCAGATGGCTGCCTGTGCCACATGCAGGTACCTGTTTAAGCCAGCCCTCCCAAAACGCCTCAGTTGTAAGGATGCCCCTGCAGCCTTTCCACACCATCAGAAGCTCAGCATCTCAGAGCCAGCGGCCACCACCACCTCCCTCTCCGCCCTGAGCAAGCAGGGAGAAAGTACAGCCAATAGTGTAGCTAAGCATTATACTGCCAAAGTGCACCAGATGATTCTGGCTGTTCATCAGGCACTGCTTGCATGTTTGTGCCCTCCGCTATAAGACTGTGTTAACTGTCATGGCTTCTGTTTTGTTTTGGGCTGGCATCCTGTTGGTGTTTTACACATGCTTAAGTTCTCTTAAACATGTAGTTGTAACTTTTTGGCCATGGTGTTACATCTTGATTCAGTTCATAGTTGTGGAAGCAGCGTTCCATGAGGGTAACTTTCACACACAGAGGTTAGAATTCAGATTGGGACATCTGCACACGTACATGTCCCTTACACATGTGGAAGTGATTTTTCAGGAGCTGCAGGGATTGGCATTCCCATCTTCTCCATGCACTGTCCAAAGCCTCCCTCTTGACTTACTTTAAAGCTCCAAAACTGCCTTCACAACTGGTAGTCTGGGCTTCAGCATGAACAGGCAGGATCACAGAAGCATCTGGCAATCCCTCCCCGCAGCCAGACACACAATTACAGAAGTGCTGAGACCTCCCGAGGACTCCCACAGATCTTAGCGCTTATGTCATCTGGCTCTGGGGAAGCAGGTTGCTGAATGCTTCTCCAATCTTGCCTGCTTACAGTGAAGCACAAAATGCTGGTATGAGGCAGCTTTGGGGCTTTAAAATAAGTCAAGAGTGTGGCATATGGGTCAGCTTAGCATAATCTTTACGCTACACTGAGGGTATGTTGAATTGATGCAACTGCTGCAGATTGTTGGGTAGTGTGTAACTGTTCACCAGTGCCTTCAGTGTACCTCCTGATTCACTGGAATTGCAGAAACAGCAAGCAGGTTTGCAGATGCCTAACTTATATCTGCAAAAATGTCAGTATTCAGCAGAACCGTGGTGATGTGTTCTGAGAGCTGCTATTGTTCCAGGCCTCCAAAAGAATTCCTTCAGTGATAAATTTGTTACTATAACAGCATAAGCTTTATTGACGTAAATGATGCAGTAGAGGTGCTGGGGAGGTAGATGTAGTCTCTGACCCTCTGGAAATGGCCTAGCCCTGTTTTAGAAGGCTATCAGAAATTCTCCCAGGGCAAGTTGTGTGCAGAGACTGGATAAGTTAATTTTTTGACTATAACTCCCAGAAATACCTTTGCTTGCACAACCATTGCCCATGCTTACAGATGGTGAGTGGGAATTGTATTACAAAAAGCAACTTATTCAAGCTTTTCTTATGTGTCCTTTCAACCCATAACCATGCTCAGGAGAATCAGATACTGGAAACAGTCATCACTTTTACCTGGTTTCTGGGTCCATTTTGATGTACTTGTGCTTGTTCTTCATACGGTCCCACTGCTCATCTAGCCGATGGGATGCCACGTGGGCCAGCTGACAGGCGACACCGCTGTGTGAACCATGATTTGGGCTAAGCAGCAGCTGGTAGCACTCAATCTGGGCCCGGCCTCCAGCTGAGAAAAGCACAGTAGAGAGACTTCCTGCCTCCAGATGCAGGGCATTGCTCTTAGCCACAACCAGAGCCCTCACGCTTGAGATGTGGTCGCTGATGGTTGCAAGCTGGGTCATCAAGCAGGACTGCACCCCAAAGGCTAGAATATTCACTGTGTTGTCCTCGCTTCCGGTGGCAAGGATGCTCACCAGCTCCTGCCTGGGTGCTGCCCTCAGAGTTCCCACGTGGCACACGCAAGTTAGTTCCCGGCCGTGCAAGGACTCTTTGAGGACACACTGCCCACTGGGGGCACCACTGCCTTGGTACACCACTACATCCCCAGATTTGATGTACACAAAAGTCTCTGCAGAAAGGCAGCGGGTGTAGCTCCAAGAGCGGTGGCCACCACCACAGGGGATGAAGAGCAGCATCTCGTTGGTGCTGGCGCTCCAGAGCACAAAATGAGCAGCATGGAAACCTAGGACCTCCATGCTCCCATCTGGAGTGAAGCGCAGCTCTTCCAGCCACTCCAGGCCTCTGCAGGGCTTTTGCTTCCTGAGCACCTGAAGTTGCTGGCCCTGCACTTGGAGCTGGCGGTAGCAGCCATCCCGGCCTGTGCTGTAGATGAAATCCCCTTGGCAGGTGACAGAAGTCACACCAAGCTTCCCATGAAGGCCAAAGAGAAGAGAGACGGGGCCATCGGCACATAGCCCATCCCCTCTGAGAGGAAAGGGCAGCCCAGGTATGTTACAAATTGCATCTGACCCAGAGCTGTCTAATTCTCCTCTCCTTGACGCCTTCTCCAGTGTAAGAGCCAGCCTGCATACAAACAGCATTACAGAACCCCTGCGGTCGCCACAAAGCAACAGCTCCCCCTGGGGCAGGAATACAGCACAGGTGTGCCACCGCTGCTTACAGAGCGGCAAGAGGAAACATTGCTTCACCACCACGGTCACTCCTTCACGTGGGTGGCAAGAGACCTCCAGCCACACCATAGCACCGGCAGGGCCAGAAACAAAGAGGCTGCAATCGTCGGGGTCTTGTCCTGGAATGGGGGCCCAGCTCAGGCTGTGCACTTTCGCCTCATACAGCCAGAGATCCTTGCTTTGTGAGGGATTCTGGAGAGGAAAGATTTTGACCTGTCCTGACAGATTGCCCATGGCACACACAACGCCACTGCTCACAAGCCCAGACACTTCCAGGAGACTGTAGGACCGATAGGCAGCATCCTCCAGGATCAACGTCCATGCTTTTGAGGTCAAATCATAGGCATAGAGAGCCCCAGCATCAGTTAGGACCAGGACGTGGTTGACATCCACAAGTTTTACTACTCTGGGCGATCCTTTTCTCTGAGGCGAAGGGAAGTTCAGTTGCAAGAGAGTGCTTCTGTCAGTCCTCTGACCCTTGAGGTTCCAACGCCTGATACCAGAGTCAGCCCCACCTGTGAACACCCAGCCTCGCTCTTCATGCACAGCCACAGCCCAAAGCCCACGGCCCTTGTGTCCCTTGAAACTCTGGACAATCTCGCCCTGGTAGTTCCACACAAGACAAGCTGAGTCCTCCCCAATGCTGATGATGGAGTCGCTCAGCAGCCTGATGGACCAGACCCTTGCCTGGTGCCCATAGCAGACCAACAAGCACGGGACGTGATCAGGGGGTGCTCTGAGGTCGCCGACGGCCCACAGCCGCAGGCTCCTGTCATCCGAGGCAGAAGCCAAGATACTTTTGCTCTCCAAGAAGCAAATGCTGAAGATGACGCCCTTGTGCCCACTGATCCTGCAGCGGGGCTTTATCCTCCCTTGGTCCTCAGCTGGATCAGCCATGCTCCAGATCACCAGCTGATTGAAGACGGTGCCTGCCACCAGGACCAAAGTGTCCCAGCTGCTCCCCACCAAGTGGGCAGAGTAGAGGATGCATTTCTCTTGGCAGTGCACTTCCTGGAGGACCCTCTGGCCAATGCAGTCGTACAGGGCCACCGAATTGTGGCCCAGGGCCAAAGCCACACAGCTGGGTGTCTCAGTCTGGGTCTCCAGCCACTGCAGGTCCCAGATCCAGTCATGTAGCTCACAGAGAGGGACAAGCTCCATTATTTTCACTGGATCATCCTGGAAACTGAGCTGTACAACAATAAGACTTTTCCCTCCAAAGACAGCCACTCTGGTGGATCCTCTGGCTTCTGGAACCACCGTTTGCTGTTCCTTGATACCATGGATGTTGTAGTTCCGAAGGACTTGCTTAGAGCATCTTGCTGAGTGGCTGGCATCAGGCTCCAGTGAGTAGATGGCTATGTTGGGCCCTTCACCTGGAAGAGGATGAAAGGCCAAAATCATCACACTGAAAACAGGATTTAAATTCTACACTCTTATTTCAATAGTACCCATTCTCACAGATGTGACCAACACAACCCAACTCCTAGCTCAGACGCCAATGATATGCAGTATTAGGTCCACTGGACCAGATGTGGTGTTGCTTCAGATGCAGCCTTTCTACTGCAGTACTTTTCCACAGTGGTGGGACTGTGTGCTCCTGTGGGGCAAGAGGCTATGCTGGTAGCAGCAGTGCTGCCAATAGGGTCTCCCATGCAAGACAGGCATGCTGAACTGCTACTGGGCAGGAACAGTAGTGGGAGGTGACACTGGTGCATGATCTCTCAGAGACAGTGGCAATGGCACTGTAGTTAACATGTGTTAATACGGTGCAGAAGGAGGCAAAGTAAACCTGTTTTGAACATCCTTTACCACAAAAACCCCATGATGAGACAACAAAATGAGATAATACCAGACGATGAAACTCCCAGGTCAAATGGCACCCAACAAGCTCCAGAGACCAGGACAAGGAGCAATTGATTCCATCTGCAGGAAAAGAGATTCCACTTAAACCTCAGGAAGAACTTCCTAATGGTCAGGAGCTGTTCGGCAGTGGAATACGCTGTCTCGGAGTGTGGTTGAGTCTCCTTCTTTGGAGGTTTTTAAGCAGAGGCTAGATGGCCATCTGTCAAGATTGCTTTGAGGGTGTTCCTGCATGGCAGGGGGTTGGACTGGATGATCCCTAGGGTCTCTTCCAACTCCATGATTCTATGACTTTTATTTCTACTTGTTCATGTAATATTTTCCCCTGCTGGTTGTAGCACTGTGGCTAATGATGCAACTGGATTTAAGCTGAAAGGACGTTCAGCTGTTGACATACTCAGAATTGAAAGGAAAGTCAAAAGCTGCACAACACATAACACAACACAGATGAATAGACTCAAATTGTTGGGAGTGACTAAAATATCAGTTCACCCTTGTTTCCCAGGTATATAAAACACGGAGCTGAGATTGGGCCCTGAATCAGGTTGAGAAAGAGTCACACATGGTTAGATAGACACAGACATATACACTCTCATGTTACTGCGGTTATCTGGCCCCAGCCCGAGGTCTACAATTTCACATTGTTTATGGTTAATATTTCCACGTGACACTACATAAGATGAACTCCATGTGTCTGAAAGGGTCACGAAAAGCCAGTGTAGGCAGGCACAGCCGCATGGCCTTAATTATGCATGCTAGGTCTAGGCCAGTAAACAACTATCTGTCGCACTGCCAGTAGTGCCCTCCAGACACAACCGACCATTAAGCAAATGCAAGGGCTCTCAGCCCCGAACTGCTTGCTCTATACAAACGCTAAGCGCTCCTCATCTGCATACTGTTCTAACAATTGGCAGTCCTGGCTAAATCTCCTGATTTCTGATTTTGACCTTTCGAAGGCTTTGGCTCTATTAAAAACCCTATTGTTCTCCTTGGGAGAGGGCCAGCCTCCAGGTACAATCTTCCCTATAAAGACCCCAAGTTTGAGCTCCTTGGCGGAACGCTCGTGCCTTGCATCCCAAACTGCTGCCGCTCTGTTCAGCAAGCCTCCCCTCAGCCTCCAAGTGCTGAGCTACTATGATCCCCAGCATCGAACTCTATTTCTCCTATCCCAGACTGCAGGATCAGGTGGAGTATCACCCCAGAAAACCCTCTGAAAACCCCTATCAATTTTCCTCACTTTCTGCTTCTATAGTTCTTGGATGAGTGCGTGTGTCACTGTTTGCTTAATTAAGGAAAGTTTAATAAAATCTTTTAATTGAACAACTTGTCTAGTTCTTGTCACAGCCCGACCCCATAAACATAGGGTTTAAGATCTTGCTACTTTACCCTGCCTCTCGTATTGCTAGCTTGTGCTCCTTGCTAATTCCCCCAACTTATTAATATTTGGAGTGCACTTAGGTGTCCCTCCCGGGACCCTCAGAAATCAGGGTAACACTCAGCTCTATGTTTATATACCTGGGAAACAAGGGTGAACTGATATTTCAGTCACTCCCAACAAAGCAAGCAAGCCAAAGTCCTCAGTCTGCAAGACTTCAGCAGGGCTGTTGATGATACAGATCTCCCATTCAGAGGGTTGCCGTAAGTCAAAGTCAACTTGACAGCAGTTAATAACAATAATTTCTACAGTCACTCTCCTGAATCGTCTTCTTGGAATTGTGTCTTCTGTAACTCTGCCCCCATAGAAACCAGATGTGAATTCTGATGGGCATCCTACTTTGTGTAGTCTCAATGGGCAACATCTTCCTGGCAACATCCTTTGAGTCCTGAGGAACTGGCATCCACGGTCTCTGGGTTCCCACTTATTCCTCCCTTGCCATCCCTAGAACTTGGCTACTGTAGTTCATCCACTAATGTTTCCTACAATGCTCAGCCCCTCTTTTGCTTGGCTATTCAGCTAGGTAGAAACTTGGCTTTGCCACAAACCTACAAATACACCAATGGTTGGCAACACCAGATCAGTCAGGCACGCAATACCTCTATCATGCTTGGACCCAGTGGCTGCAGAGAGGCCCTCCTTCCAGTTCCTCCACTGCCACGTCTCTGACTACAGAGGCAGAACAAGAGAAGCCAGGCACACCTGCATCCTGCTGGTGCACAGCTGCTGCTGAACTTCATCTCCTGTACTCCTGTCTTTCCATCACTTTCTCCTTGGGTATCATGTTTTATTTAGATTGTAACCTCAAGGGTAGGAACTGCTGAATTAACTAGTTATAGCTAACTAGCATAAATACCTGGTGTTGCCCAGGGTTTTATTTTCTCATAGGTAATATTTGTTAGAAAGATCTGAGATCTTGTGTCTCTAATTCTCCAAATTGTCTTGTCCAGTACCTGTAATTCTTTTCCATATTCCCCAATCCAATTTGTATTCAGAGTTATTAACATACAGAGGCTGGGTTCCTCAGGGAATACATTGCCCTCCTCCTTGCTGCTAGGCCTCATCTCCATAGCAACCAGCGTGGCCCAAGAGCTCTCTGGCTGAGAATTCTAAAGGCCTCTCTCTAAACTACAAACCCCAGGATTCCAGAGAATCTTCTTAGGCAGCCAATCATATGAAGTCTTTGCCTGGCACAGACAGACAAACATACAAACTTTGACTTTTATATAGCAGATTATGAGACTTTTTTTTTTTTTTTTGGCTAAATGGCAAATGCTTCAAGCAGACAAACAAATGGTCCATGAGCCACAAGGGTACGTGTTGCTTGTTGTGTTTTGCATTACCAAACTCTGGTGTTAAACAGTGGTGATGGTGGTAGTGGCAACTTCAGAGGCCACAGTTTTCTCTTTGTTTTAAAGCAGCATCATGCTTCTAGGAGTACAGTTCTACTTTAAAATTAGATACACACTTCCAGCAAAACATGTTCTTTTAAAAAAAGAGAGCCTTTTGAAGACCCTGTGCCACTGAAATCCAAGAGAAGCAATTTACAAGTTAAAAATTAGGGTTTTCTATTCCAATGGCAATAGAAAGGTGCAGCTTCCCATTCTAGCCACTGAAGTTGCCCTCTCTTGAACAAGATTATGTTTGGCTTTACTGAGTTACCAAGGCCATAGTGTAGTTATCTGCCATACAGTTGTCCCAATGCCCACAAGTAAGCAGAGTATGTTGATTTGCCAGAGCATTCTGGGCCACCATGGCATCAATTAAGAAGACACCCACCTGCCACAAGATGATCTCCCACAATCTCCAGAGCAGTGATCGGTGCCAGCAGCCGTTTTGTTTCCATTGCAGCCCGAGGGTAGAAAGGAAGGATCTTTGACAGTTCTTTTCCTCTTACATCAGGGCTGGCAGAGTTCTGAGGAAGGAGGGAAACAATAATCACTGCTGTAGATATGCATCAACTCTGGTTGGTGAATGAACAAGAGCACAGCTTTTCAGCTTAGAAAGTGAAAATTATCTGGAGTAGAAGAGAGGAAGCTGCGGCTCTCTTCGTGTTGGACCCAATCACTCCCAGTCTACATAGTTGATAGTCAAGGATAATGGGAGTTATAGTCCAACACTATCTGAGGTGCTCACATCCCTGTCTCAGATCTAGAATGACAGGAGGGCCATTCCAGGTACTGAGGCTAGTGGTGCTGGCCCTCTGCCTCATCTTAATTCACTCATGACATTAGACACTCACCTTCTGCCTTCTCATAAATGAAAAGTCAGTCGATCACTTTATCTCACTATTTCCCCCAAAATGGGACTCGAGACAATTTACAGAATAAAAAGAGATACAGTGAAAACCACATATAGTTAAAAACATACAAAAGTTTCAGGTTAAAAAAATTAAACAGCCTATAGAATTAGAAACCTATATAAAAGCACAGATTAAAAGCAATACAGCACTAAAACAGAAAACCCATTACATAAAACAATCAAATGACTGCTGGAAAAGTCTTCACTTGACAGCAAAAAAGATGCTACACATCAGACTGAGCAAATGCCATCCGTTTCTGGAGAGTGAACAGCAGGCCTGTGTTCAAATTCTGACTCGGCCAGACTCACAGGATGTCTGTTGGGCTTAAAACTGAGAATGGCCATCCTCCAGAGGTTGAAGGGCCACCCCACCCCATTTTGGCTTCTTTAGAGGACTGCACCACACTGTCACAGTTGCCACTTTGGTCAATCAGAAGTAATATATTACTCTCGGGTTGTAGTGGGGGATCTTGCTGTTTCAGGATGGGGTACCCTGAAATAGCTTTTTAGTGCTTTCAAGTGTTTGGGGCTGAAAAATGGGGGGCTTTGGGCTTATTTGAGGTGTTCTTGGAACAGCCAGTGGGAGCCTCAAGGGTCACGCCAGACCCTCCTAAGAGCCTCATGATTCCCACCTGTGCTTTAAACCTTAATTGAAAGAAGGGGAGGTTCTGATCTTCCAGACGCTCTTCTGCTTCCTGCTCCCATCAGCCATAGTCAATGGTTGAGGACAATGGGAGTGGCAATCCAACATCTGGAGAGCCACAGGCTCCTCTCCTTTACTGAAGTCTATACAATAAGCATGATAACCAGCAAAAATTTTCTGAGCAGTTGTGAAGATGTTGTGATCAATGGATTCAAGCTGCAGGAAAGGAGATTCCACCTGAACCTCAGGAAGAACTTCCTGACAGTCAGGGCTGTCCGGCAGTGGAATCTGTTGCCTCGGAGTGTAGTGGAGTCTCCTTCTTTGGAGGTTTTTAAGCAGAGGCTGGATGGCCATCTGTCAGGATTGCTTTGAGGGTGTTCCTGCATGGCAGGGGGTTGGACTGGATGGCCCCTGGGGTCTCTTCCAACTCTACATTCTATGATTCTATGATCAATCGGCAAAGCATAGGATCAAATAGTGGTCTCTATGCGCAATCATAAACTGTTCCAACACGATACATGAGCCTCCCATGATTTAAATAACCAAAGGAGATAGGAGTGAGAGGATGGCAGGAGATGCTTTACCAGAAGGACAGCCATTTTAGTCTTTTACTCTCTTGGTCAATTTTGGAGACTAAGACGTTTGTTGTAAAAACAAACAAACAAAAGTTTTGCAGCATTTTAAGAACCAACAACAAATTTCTTATGGGATAGATCTCCATGGATCAACTTCCCCAGATGCAAGGAATGACACCCTTAGTTGGCAAAAGGGGATACGCACCTGTACAGAAAACAATAATGTAAGCCATGAAACCAGAGGGAAATGAAATGCAAGATAGGGGTTATTTCTGTAGAAGTATAGGTGAACCGAAAATAATCAGACCGACCATTCACAAAGCTTGGGTGCATGAGGATTGGGTCGCCTCGGGAGTCGACTTGAAAGCACTTTCCAATAATACACTAACTGATGAACCACCATCTGGGGGAGACAAAGGCCATTTCCGCACTAGCCTGTTATAGCGTGATGATTCCGCTTTCAACATCCTCTCGAATCCTGGGGTCTGCAGTTTCGGGAGGGGCCTGCCGGATTCCAGAGGATGTTGCAAACCCCAGGATTCCAGAGGATGTTGAAAGTGGAATCATCACGCTATAACAGGCTAGTGCGGAAATGGCCAAAGCTTCCCCACTCCTGTAGAGAAGAGATTCCAGCAACAAAATCCCACCCTCGCTGCTCTTACTTTGCCGGGCAGGGAGGGAGCGAGCGAGCCTTGGAATCGCTTCTCCCCAGTTTAGGACCCCGGGTCGTTTTTATCCTAAGACGGGAGCGGGGTACGTGTGGAAGCCCTCCGGGTCCTGCTTATAGCTCAGCTCCACCACTCCCCACCTCTGGATCGGCTGACCAGGCCATTTCCGCACTGGCCTGTTATAGCGCTATTATTCCACTTCCCACATCCTATGGAATCCTGGGGTTTGCAGGTTAGGGATTCCATAGGATGCTGAAAGTGGAATAATAGCGCTATAACGGGCCAGTGCGGAAATGGCCTAGGGTCTCTTGGGAGTTACAGTCGTCTGGAGAGCCATGAAGCTCCCCTCCTTGCTACAGCCAGGGACTCTCAACCTTCACTGTACCAGATTTTTTTTTTGGACTTCAACTCCCAGAAGTCCAAGCCAATAAGGCCAATGACCAGGAATTCTGGGAGCTGAAGTCCCAAAAAAAAACCCATCCAAAGGATCAAAGCCTGAGCACCACTGGTAAGCAAAGGCTCATTCGCAGTCTGGCAACAAGCAGACGGTTCAGGCTGAGGCCCAGCCCAGGGCAAGCCGAGGCGCGAGGCAGGAGAACAAGGGAAACCCAGCCATTCAGAGCCCGGCTCCTCTTACCTTACCTCGCGCGCGCTCCAGGCGCAGCTCACGTGCCAATCGGGAGGCTTCCTCCGGGTTCCCGTTTTAAGAAGGGATGCCATTGGCTAGCGGTTGTTCTTCCCCGCTCTGGGATTGGATCGTCGTCCACGTCCGGAAAGGAGGGCTGAGTTTTTAAAGGTACAGCGCCAACTTTCGAGTTGTCTGGTTCTGCCCCTTTGCGCTTTCTCTAAGCATGTGCCTTCAAATCTCTATGCTGCGTCTGAGGAAGCGGTTTTATATCCACAAAAGCTTATGCAAAAATTACAAAAAAAAAAAAAGGGCTTAGAGGTGCTGCTACATTCTTTTCTTCTTCCCTTTCCCCCTTTTTACGCCCCAAGAGATTAATAAGCCAACTTCTTTGAACGCTGCTTGAAGTCATCGGTTGCCTTATGAATTCCAGAGGGTTTTCTTGGGCAAGAAATACTCTGAGGCGGTTTTGCCAGTTCCTTCCCCTGAAATATAGGCCATTTCCACACTACACTGTTATAGTGGTATTATTCCACTTTCAGCATCCTGTGGAATTCTGGGATTTGTAGTTTCCTGAGGGCAAAGAGCTCCCTGGCTGAGAATTCTAAAGGCCCCTCCCTAAACTGCAAATCCCAGGATTCCATAGGAGGTTGAAAGTGGAATAATAGCACTAGAACAGTGTAGTGTGGAAATGGCCATAGCCTACAGCACCGGGTATTCCTTGGCGTCCCCTGTTCAAGTACTAACCAGGCCTAAACCTGTATAGCTTCCAAATCAGACTGCGTTCAAAGCATTTGGGCTCCTTCTGACCATGACTGTTACTGAAATTAAGCATTTGGGGAGTCTGATGACACATTTTCGTAATGTTTAATCTGAGGGTGGAGAACACCCGCCCTCCCCATATTATTGGTCTGCAACAATGAGGGATGACTGGAGTTGCACTCCAACGACTTCCAGAGGGCCACGCATTCCCCATCCCGTGCTTTAAACCCGGCCTCCTGGCAGCATAGAATGGCAAAGGTATGGATCGCCCTGTGCAAAGTATCTGCACCCTGTGGATAAACGGGGAGCTATGCAAGGGACCAAATTGTCTATCAGAAACAACAGCAGTTATGTGGAGGAGCAAAAGCAAGCAAACAAGCTGCAAACTATTGACAAAGGCTGGGATCCACCAGAATGAATGTAAGGTGCAAAGCAAAGCAGAGCTACATTTCTTGAACTCAAAACGTTTTTGCTGTGTAAAATCTGAATTAGCTGTGCATAGAATCATAGAAATGTAGAGTTGGAAGAGACCCCAGGGGCCATCCAGTCCAACCCCCTGCCATGCAGGACCACCCTCAAAGCACTCCCGACAGACGGCCATCCAGCCTCTGCTTAAAAACCTCCAAGGAAGGAGACTCCACTACACTCGGAGGCAGCAGATTCCACTGCCGGACAGCCCTGACTGTCAGGAAGTTCTTCCTGAGGTTCAGGTGGAATCTCCTTTCCTGCAGCTTGAATCCATTGCTCCTTGTCCTGGTCTCTGGAGCAGCAGAAAACAAGTCCCCTCCTTCCTCTACGTGGCATCCCTTCAAATATTTAAACATGGCTATCATGTCCCCTCTTAACCTTCTCTTCTGCAGACTAAACATACCCAGCTCTCTATGTCTATCCCCATAGGGCATGGCTTCCAGGCCTCTTACCATTTTGGTCGCCCTCCTCTGGACTTGCTCCAGCTTGTCAATATCCTTCTTGAATTGGGATGCTCAGAACTGGACACAGTATTCAAGATGGGGTCTAACCAAAGCAGAGTAGAGTGGTACCAGTATCTCCCTCGATCTAGACACCATACTCCTATTGATGCAGCCAAGAATTGCATTAGCTTTCTTGGCTGCCGCATCACACTGCTGACTCATGCATGGTTTTGGAAAGACTGGAACTTCCCATCTACTTTTTGCATACAGGAAACAAAGGACCTTAGGGGAATATAACAACCTGGGTTTCATGCCGGGGAAGCCTCTTCTCATCTCCTGGTTTCCTAATGAAGGCCATGGGGGGTGGGGGATGGAAACAGGAAAGAGAAGTGGGGAGGGCACAGTCTCTCTCCCTTTCTCTTTCTCTGCGTGATATGATTGGGAGAATGGGGTATGTGGTGCCCTTAAGGATGGGAGGGTGAGTGCTGCTGTTTCCCACTCCGTTGTCCTCTGTCAAGCTGGTGCAGCAGGAAAAACTGGACCTGCTCAGCACTCCTGCTTTCTCTGAATCTCAGTGCTCAGAGGGAGAGACAGTGTGCCTTGTTTTTGCACTCATTCACCTATGCATTCCCTCTCGCAGTGGAGACTGCTGCTGTTGAGGTGAGAGATAGAGAGTATAATGGCTTGCTTGCCTAGTGTGTATAAGAGCAGTGGACATCAAATCACTGATTTTTAAAGAACACATACAAATAATGGGCATAAAAATGGAGTGGTTGCATGGGGTAACAGACTGGCAACATTGTCCACCAAGAGCTTAATAAACCAAGGCTTTGAGGAACTGTCATTGCGGAGAACAAGAGCACCTATAAATAGTATTCCTGATCCTTGATCTCAAAGCAACTGAACAGACAACTGATGGGTTTCCAATTTTTATTGGCAGGATAGACAGCCTGACACCTGTGCATGGGATAAAAATAAATTAAATAAATATTAAATATGAACAACAACAACAAAAAAAAAACCTTACTCAGAAATGCAGAAGTGTTGAGAACACACAGTAATACAAAAATCAATGCTGATCAGTTATTTATAAATGCAAACAGCAACATAAGGACACTCAAACTAGCTAAAGTCAGCAAGAGGTTCTGTTGTGGGTTTTGGGTACATATGTCATGCCTTTGGGCAAAGCAAACCACTGTACCGATACCAACTTCCCCATTCCAGTGCAGTGCAGGTGGCTGAAATCCAGGAAGCACCATGCCAAGACCCTGTGAGCTCGGTAGTCTGCAATCCTCAAGCCATGCAACAGCATTTCTGTCTCAGAGATGTCAGTATTTTTGGATTATAATCTTAAGGTGCCATCACGCTTCTACTCAATTAATGGCTTCTTAAAATGATAGAAAATCCCTACATGCTTATATATCCATTCTAGCTAGTTAACATGGAAATACCATACTCTAGAAGTGAATGCCCCCTCTAGGGCAAACACACATACGCACACACACAAAATACAAAGTCCTAGTTCAGAAAGAACAGCAAAGATGGGAATCTCTTGCATTTAACCCGCTTGCATTTTAGTAGTACTAAATGAGACAAGATCTTTCAGCCAAGTCTAGTTTCCTAGTCAGTTTTTTTGAGAGAGCCACTGAATGGGCTAATAGACTATCTGCTAAGACTTAGTGAATTGCTAAGTTGCTTGCTTTGCTTGTGTAATAACGTTTCCTGAACCTTGGGATTACCTGGAAAAGTCAAAAGCTTCAAGGAAAAGGATACTCATCCTCACAATATTCTATCGAAAGAGCATCTACTTCATCCCTGCCTCAGGCAGCAAATATCTGGAGCACCCCGATCCACCCCTCCAGAAGACTGTCGGACTGCAAAACTCAGCAGCTCAGGCCAGCATAGCCAATGGTGAAGAATTCTGGGAGCTGCAGTCCAACAACATCTGAAAAATCTCGAGATTCCCACCCTACCTTACAAGTTAACTGCAGCATAGCCACATCTTAAACATTTTTCACGAACATAAATTGGACTGCAATCAGTGAAGTCTACAGGGACATGGCTAAGGACTGGGAGAACTGACTTTTTATTTTAAGAAAGGTGGCAGGCATCTTTTCTTCTAGCAGGCCTGTGGAGTGGTAACAATCCCTGTTAATTTCACTGTTATAAAGCACACTGCTGCTAATACTGTCAAAGACCTGCAGAGCTTATGACCCACCAGGCTGCCAGGATTTTAATTAACTTCTTACTTTTGTCATCTGCTTAGGATGACACAAACAGAGCAGCAGAAATGTTAGGCATCTGTCTGGTCAGAACATACTGGGCTGTGTTTGACTTGGCAAGTCACAGACTGTATAAGCCTCTAAGGCAGCAGTAAAGGACACAAAAACAAGGACAGCAACAAAAATGATACATGTTACTGTTCATTCTTTGAAACTACAGTCATCTCTCCACATTCGCTAGGGTTAGGGGCACAGGACCCCTGTGAAAGTGGAAAAACCGTGAATAACTCTAGGTCCTCCCAAACCATATTTTAACACACACAAAAAAGTATGATCAACCATATTCAACCCACGATGGATTCCTCTGAGGCATCAGGGCTCCTTCACAAGGCAGGAAGTGGGAAGCTGGTGGGGCTTACTGCCACCTCCACTGCTGCCCCACCCCATTTTTAATAGGGACTTACAAGCCTCGTTTGCAGTTTCTCAGTCTCATGAAGCTTGCAGTGTCTATCAAAAATGGCATAGGGAGGCAGCAGAGGTGACAGCAATTAATCCATGATTAATGAAATCCGCAAAAGTGAAACCTGTAAATGTGGAGGGCTGACTGTAAGTCCATTTCCTGTAGTGACAAACTGTCTCAAGATACAAAAACCAACACTGCTCACTAACATTAGCCTTCTCTCTCAGTGAGATCTACAAAGACAACTTCTTGCAGCCTTCTTTATCACTCAGAACCCTTTGGACAACTGCGGAGATATTTGGCTGGAACACTGATCACAAACTTGCTGCCTTTGGTATAAAAAAAAAGCAATCAAAATGGTCAGAGAGCTGCAGCACTGTCCCATGAGAAAACATACACAGCTTAGGGCTTTTTCAGTTTAGAAAAAGAAGGTAATAAAGGCATAACACAATAGAGGTATGGTCTGGAGACGAAGGACAACAGAAAGTATTTCTTGACAAAATGCAAAATTGATGTATGGAGTTTTAAAAATGGATCAGACAGATTACTGATGGATTTGTCAATGAATGGCTACGCAAAGCTACACGGAGCTGCCACATACAGAAACACTACACCCCTGAATGCCCGTTCCTCAGTAGCAACAACAGGAGGGGCTACTGCCTTTCTGTCCTACTTGTGGGCTTCCTACAATTTCCTGGATGATCACTATGAGAAATAGAAGAGCTGGTCTAGATAGAGGCCTTTGGCCCAACAGAACAGATTCCACCCCTTCCAATCTGCACACATTATGTACATCTATCAGAAAGAAGTTGTTATCACTGAATATGCCACTGACCCAAACAAAAAAGGACATGGAAGGGAATATTTCGTGGGAAAAAATCCTCCTAGACTTACAATGAAGGAACTGAGCACACAAATCAAGTTATTGAAGTGAAAATCTCAACAAATACAGCACACCAGCTGCTATTGCACATTTCAGCACTTCCCTTTTTCCCCTGATAATCAACACAATAAACATTTCAGAACCACGTCTGACCCTGAGAAAAATTCTCCAAGATGAGTATAAGAAATCACCTGGAATGACTCAGTACCTTCACAGGCACTACATTTTCCTTAACATACAGCTGTTCAAGGGCTTTCTATATTAGTATGTATGTAGGTCTGTACTCTTATACAAAATTAGCTGGACATAAGCCCTATGAAACTTAATGGAGCTTATTTCTGAGTAGACATGCATAGGAGTGCACTGCAAGATGGTGACTTGGTTCTCTAACAGCTATGAACAACACTCCATAGACAGCAATTTGGACTCAGCACCAGAAATGGTCCAAGATCATTTTGCTGATATGGGCTCTTACTGCTATCTGGATCTGTAAATGACTGACTTGTGAGTGATAAGTCCAAGTTCACTTGCACACAGAGGAGAAATCTTGTCAGAGCATGAGAGAAGGGTAGGCACCAGGAATGCAGCTACCAGGCTAGCTAATCGAGGAGGAAAATTACTGCCTCCCATGCAACAGCTCAGGATGAAGAAGAGTTAAAATCCTGACGCTCGCCTGGGCACACCAGGGTGTGTAGTCACTCCGCAATCCAAAACTCCCTGCAGCAAAGCCCACTATTCAGTAAAGAGACAAGGGGTAAACATACCCTAAAAGGCAAGCCATGGCATTTCTCCTGCTTATTCTATAACTGGTTCTCCCCCAAAAAGGAACTCATGAACATGAGTACCCATCCAAAGCTTTGCATCCTCCAGTCTAATCAGAAATGCAAGGCCAGAGCATAGCTACCATTCTCTGTGGAGATATGCAGGGATGGGAAGGGGGGAGGTGATTACAGGGCTGAGACCGGCTAGTGCAAAAAAAGTTTCTTCTGAGTCAGTGAAGAGGCCCTGCCAAGTGCTAAAGTTCTACATGCACATGGCTGTAGGATTTGTCCACAGTCCACTCGCTCTGGTCCTCTTCCTCCTGGTTCGCGTACCGAGCCATCTCCTCTTGGAACTGGAGCTGTCGTCGCTTGTTGGGATCAACATTGATCCAATTGTTGGCAATCCACTTGGTCCCTTCAGTGACCAAGCAGCCTCCATGTAAGGAATATTCATCTAGGTCACCGACCCAGCCTGCAAGAAGACAAGAACTCGTGAACTACTCCTGACTTTTCACAAAAGTACAGGTCAGTCTTAATTTCTCAGCCAGTTCCATCACAACTCAGCATGAGGAACATTCCTGTATATAAGATATTCTTGTAAAGAAGTGATTGCAGTGAAAGAGCATATTACCTTCCCCATCTGACAGGTAATTGTACCAGAAGACAGCAGTGCCTTGCAGAGGTTTTACACGTAGATTTCCCTTATCACAGTGTTTACGAGTGTCACGTAAATCAATATCATTCTGGATTAGAGACTGAGGGGAAGAGAATGAAAACAGAAGATGATTTCTGAGCTGGATTCCAGGAAACATGCCAATGTAAAAATGTATCATTTTCTGCCATTATTCATATTTTCCTTTACACAAATCTCCCATTTAAACAATCCAATTATTAAGAAATATATTAGGAGATGCTGGAATCCGATAAGTCAAGATGATAAGTCAAGATGTGGGTAAACCCAATGACTTCAATGGCTATACGCTGGTTGGAACTAACAACAGGATTGAGGTAACAGCAAAAAAAACTAGAATAGAAAGGTCTAATAAACAGAACAATACATTTAGATGAGAACTTTTTCAATGAAATGCTTTGCATTTTAAAGCTGCTCTTATGAATCAATGTGTCAGGCTTCAAATTTGTAAAGATGTGTATTTCAGCTTTGATAAGAAAAAGCATACAGTCCTTTAAATTTAAAAATTCATAATGTTGAAAATTTACAAACTGGTAAGGCATTACTTGCTGCTGCTGACCTTTATGGTAGAACAACAGAATATTCAGCTTCTAATTTCAGTTGTTTTTTTTTAAAGGATGGAGGTATAACCTTTTCAGTGTTCACAAGAAGACACGGACACTGCAATGCAAAGATTTATTTTGCATAGACACTATTTAGTATAATCAAGCACCACAGTGAGCACTGTTTTTCATCCAACGAAATATTGCAATTGGAGACTCGGAAAATGTGATTTCTTTCTAATAATGGTGTCATCTTGAGAAAAGATACTTGGATTCTCTCCAAAATAAATCTGTATGGCACAATTGTACTGTAATATGATGGTCTGATTATTTGGAAATACTCCGAAATTCCTTCTATACAGTTCAATATATCCTATTACTATCAAATAGTACTGCAATGTTACATCAATTAAGCAATTGAAACTTACATTAGTTTACTAAAAGTATCCCTTTGATTAATTGGGCAGCAATTTTTTTTTAAAGACATTTTTATGTTTGGTACAAGTCTTAAACTGCAGACAGCATACAAGAGGAATGCCTCTGAGATGCTGCTGCTTCATCTAAAAAACACTTTCTAAAGAAAAAGTACTTCTTGCTTCACATAAATATTCTTATCCATATGCCAATTTAACTGGTAGACCTACAGTGCAATCCTATTTATACTTACTTAGATGTAAGCCTAACTGTATCCAGTGGAACTTACTTCCTTGAAAGTGTGTATGCTTACTCATATTGTAAACTGAAATTTTTTAAAACCAGGTGACAGTGCTTTTTTTTCTCTCCAAAGGTTTTGCACTCTTATTTTGCATCTCCTTTAAAATTTTAGGCTGTTTACCTATCCAATTTTCATCCATCTAATTTTAAACATAAGGGCAACATTTTATTTATTAATTTATTTTTACATAAAACAGAGAAGAGAAAATCCTTACCATCTCATCATAGGTCCTATTGTCAGCAATAGGAAAAGTTGTTTCTCCTCCTCCTGTCACATTATTTAGGTAGAAAAGTACTGTCACATATCTGTGAAACACAGAGGGTTTGTTACAAGTTAGGCTTGGAAGTATTAAAAGCACAACACTTTCCTTGATTTAGGCCTTGCAGTCTGTCTTGATGTCTTTTCCACAGGTAGTTTCATGTGCTGTCCAGAGCTCATTAGCAGGACAGCATTTTCAAGAGATGTCTAGAACAATTGTCCCTACCCTGGTGCTTTTCAGATGCCTACAAGATTCAACTTCTTTCTACTCCACGTGGCATGGGCAGTAGGAAAATGTGGCCTAAAACAACTTGTTAAAGGTTGGCACCAGACTGTGGAAAGCTGTCTTAAAACAACTGATGCCACCAGCTTTGCTTTCATTAGCAATCTCCACCATGAAATAAGGATTTACCAGCAAATGTAAATGAGGAATATTCTATTTCTAATTTCATTTTCTCAGAGAAACACAAGATTCCTATATCAGCTAAGGAAGCCAACTTACAGAGTCCAAATATGCATGGACCACTGACTATCCTATGGATGCAAGATGAGGCGATTTTAGCATTTAAATGCAAATGTTTACTCCACTGAAATATTATTGGATCTCTGTATAACATGGAGAATAGAGAGAAAAACAAAATAGCAGGAACTAATTTTCTCTTCACATTCTAGACTCACCGGCATGAAGTTTCAAAGGGAGCAGTTTCGTTGGCAATCAGTTTGGTGTGAGTGCAGGCAGTCTCAGGGAAGACTGGTCCACTGTCCATATGAGCATGGTAGTGCCCTCCCTGATCATATCGTACTACCTGTAGAGGTTCACTGTGCTCCACAATCTCTGGGGGCAGACGGGTTAAATGAATTACCCTGAAGAAAGAGAAGCATTGCTGTGCCAACAGAACTACTGAACTGTATATACTTTCACAAACTTTCTCACTATGTGACTTATACCTCCTTATACCTCCTTCCTTTCCAGACAAGGACAGAAAGAGTACACCAGACAAGATCAAGTTGATAACTGATGAGACTTCATATGATATAAAACATAATCACATTTAATCCCCTGTTAACAGAGCTGATTAAAAGGACAGGTAGTATTTGTACAATGGTTTTCAATGTTCATTCACAAAGTGGTCATACAGCTGGGAATTTGTTCGTTTGTTTAAAATCAGTCACTCATAGTGCCTTTAATGACCTGCATCTAAAAAAAAAAAAGAAGAAGAAGAAGAAGAAGAAGAAGAAGAACGGGAGCTGACAAACTCAAGTTCTAATCCTGAATACACTGACTAGGGAATGCCCATCTGAATGACTTTTGAGCAAATGTGCTTGGAATTGCGCTGTCAGTTCTACAAGAAAAAGATCCCACTACTGCCAATGGTAGTTTTCCTCCTAGGCAAGATGGCAGCATTGGACAGTAGGAAGGGCAAACGAAGAAGAGGAGTTTTATTGGGATTTCAGTGCAAGCTAGAAGGGTCAAAAACCTCTCCTCCCAGGCCTAACTAGATCCTGTTTTTTTATTTCTAAAGTAAAAAGATGACATGGTACATGCATCTAACATACTATCTAATTTGTTCACAAATCAAGTTTCAGTGTTTGCTTGCACCACTCTGTATACTTTAGTGGGCAAGGAATGTGCAATACTCTTTAGAAGAGTTCGTAAGAAAAACAAATAAATTGAGCAATAATGGATGTCATGATAAACATCAGTAATCATTTTCTTTCAACACCTTCAAAACAGCAGTGTAGAAATAAAAAAAACTTAAATCAGAAGATGATTTACAATACAGAACATATTTAAATCAGTTGAGCACTTTATAACAGAAAACAAACCCAAACAGTATCCTTTTTACAGTGTGATTAATGACCTCTTTCACTCTTTTTCTCTCTTTATGCTTCAGTTAGAAATTGCTGTGGTGTCTTTACCCCAGGGGAACAGTTACCTTTGCCGTATGGAGCGCATGACTTGATGTGCCCCCTCGCCTTGATACAGCCATGTGTGTTGGCTATTCCGGACCAGGTCACTCATCTTCACTTTCTGGCTTCCCATATATTTATGGAAGTCCCGGATGTTCAGTTGCTTAAACTCCTCCAAACTCAGGACACCTGGCAAAATGAAAAGAAAAAGAAAAGACTATGGGCCATTTCTGCCCTATACTGTTACAGTGCTATTATTCCACTTTCGACATCCTGTGGAATTCTAGGGTTTGTGCTTTACTGAGGCCAAAGACCTCTCTGGCTGCGAATTCTAAATGCTTCTCCCTAAATTGCAAATCCCAAGATTCCACAGGATGTTGATAGTGGAATAATAGCACAATAACACTGTAATGTGGAAATGGCCTATGGACAGCTCCATTTTAGGCAACATGCAGATGTTTGTAAGAGTAATACAACTGAACTAAATTAGCCAACCCTCAAGTAGTCATTTCTATATCTGGTTTGTCTCTTCTGGAGATAAATATACCAATTTGAGCATCTGACGCACACATGTACTTTCTCAAATCTTAGTAGCTGCAAGGAGGGGGCTAATGGGAAATTAACCTTTCCTGTCTACAATAAAAAGCAAGTGGCTTAGGAAAATATTAAGAAATTAAAAGAACAGATGTCCAAGTGAAAAATAAAGATCAAAAGGATTTAAACCCCCCCCCCACAGAAAACACTCATTTTAGTGCCATTCTGGTACAGTGGTTTGAATGTTGGACTAGGACTCTGAGAGACCAGAGTTGGCCACTGAAGCTTACTGGGTGACCCTGGGCAAGTCATGCTCTTTCTACCTCAGATGGAGGCAATGGCAAACTTCCTCTGAATAATTCTTGCCAAGAAAACTTCATGACAGGATCACCATAAGTCGGAGCCAACCTGAAGGCACACAACAACAACAAACAGCAAATTGCAGTTGGCTTAATGCCTAGCAGATGGATGTACAGAAAAGCTCCTGCCCCACCTTTCAGCCTTTATCTGAAGGGACCGGAGTACGAATACCTCTTTCCCAGTGAAAGTCCTAGAAGATTCTGAACTGCAGTGTTGGTTGGTACACTCACCCAGAGGTGATGAAGGAGAAACACTGCCATCCTAATGCAGGACTAAACACCTAATTTGCAGCTTGCCAGCCTTCTCGTCTTTGTAACAAAGTATCATAGCTGAAGATCAGCAGTAAATATGCAAGGATTTTTATTATTATTTTAGTTTTTTGCATTAGCTCTGCTTCTGAAAGCATAATAATGCTAAGACCATAATCCATTTTACATGACATAGGGAATTTTATGTAAAGGATGTAAGATATCCTGGCTTTACAGAGGAGAAGGTGTTTTCATCTTATTGGAACAAAAATCTAAGTAATAGAGAATATATATACATAAGCAATAGAAAGATTACAGTGAAGATAATATTGGGGGAAGGATTGTTTTCCCTGGGAAAACTGATGGGCTAACTCATTCCTGGCACATCCCATTTTACTTCACTCATTAGGTACCAGAATTAACTGTAACCAAAGCTAAGAGACATGGATAAATACCTGTATAGGATGGAATTCACTAAGACTGTTACAAATGCTTAATCACTGTAGCTATATAGTGGTTCCGGGCCTGACTCCCCATCCCCACTTCCCAGGAGCAGCCACTAGACCAATAAGGATCTGTTCCCCTGTTGAATGGGAAGCAGCTGATTAACATTCTCACCCACTCCCCTGAACAATCTCTGTTGTGACAGGCAGAAGCAGGGTCCTTGTTGCAGTTTTCTCTCATGCAAATGCAGGAGATTGCTTGTGCAAGGGATGGGTGGAAAGATCAATGAGCTGCTTCCCAAACAACAGGAAACAAACCTGTCAATTGCACTGGCTGCTGCCTGGTAAGTGGGGACTGGGGGACTTTCACAGTCCTTACGTATTGTCTAAGCTACTCTAAGCTAGGAAATATATAGGGATCATGAATATGTAACAGTCACAAATGTGTAACTCAATAAGTTACAGGATAGTATTGAATATGTTACAAGATTTCTGTAGAAGTTTTGGCATGTCCTAAACATGCAAAGACTATTTAAAGGTGTTTGTTAACTTACGGAAAGGAGCATGTTCCAAGTGGCCATTATGAAGTAATTTGGAAATTGCTTATGGTAAGTTATGATCAATTTTTTTATGCCAGGATGGACTGCAAGATTATTATTCAACTTCAAAATATAGTGATAGAAAAATGCACGAAACACCAGAAACAGCAAAATTAAGAGAGTACAACTGTTATCTGGAAAACCAAAGAAAAAGAGTTGTTTTAAAAGACATAAAGGTTGCAGTGGCTAGGGGTACATATATGTTAGTGTAACACAAGTCAAATAACTAATGCACATAATAATCTGCCATTGTATTGCATTCATCATACCTCATAAAGACTGAGCACATAATCTGTCCACAAAGAGGGAATTTCAAGTCCAGTCAATATACAAGCACTTTAACAAACTTTAGGGGATGTGCATATCTCATAATGATTTCACGTATTCTCTGGGCAACTATCTCAAATAAAGTCTTGACTCAGGTAGCATTATTTATTAAGCTGAGATATACTTCAGCCTTGTGATTGAGGAGTTTGTGGATTAGTTTGTGGATTAAATAACCAACATTTTCTATTATGTCCAAATCAGGAGACTGTGCTAACCTGGATCCTTGTTAACCACAGTGTTCAAATGTACAGGAAGCCCTATTATGTGATGATTTGCTCTTCTGACCCATCCAAATTAAGGACAAGTTCTATTCATTCTATAGGGGTTCCACTCTTTTGTCAGTTCTTCTTGCCTATGGAGGCTCAACTGGGACCACTGGTATGTGCACACTGCTTGCAAAGCGAGTTGAGAAGGGAAAAATGCACCAAGTCAGCTGAGAACAAGTGGTCAGTCCCAAGTGAGCGTCCATAAGTCCTTCATGCTCTCTACAGTACAGTACAACCTGTTTTTCAACCAATTCTCTTTTCTGAAAATGCTCTGGTTCCAAACCTGTCAGATAAATGGGGCAAGCATGTAACGGAAAACTATGGATATATAATACAGGAACTCTTCAGTCAAGATGCACCAAGAAGAGAAGATGGGAAAGGAAGCATCAAGACAGAGCACCTAAGCACAAGGCTTGGCTTAGCAAGAGGAGGTGTACCCTACATTTCAGTTACTTTAGTTTTTCCTTGGTAACTCAGATAGTGTGTATGCATGAATAGCTGAAACAGCAAACTGTTTGAATCTGAAGACAAATCAGACATATTGTTGACCTCAAAAATGTGTATACAGTAAAATGGAAGCACCATCTGCAAGCAGATGTTATGAACAACTGGATAGAAGTACATGGCTCATGAAAACAGAGCTAGGAATTATGTGGCCCTCCAGATGCTATGGGATCGCAGATTCTATCAGCCCTAGCCATTATAGTCAATGATGAGGAATGCAAGAGTGGCCGTCCAACAGTATCTGGGGGCCATAGGCTTTTCAACCCTGCTCTGAAGGCTGTGGGAGACTTGGAGGCTGTGGTAAGCAACTTAGGTTCTCTAGTTGTTGTTGGAATCCAACTCTTATCAGTGCCAGCCAGCACAGCCAACTGCTAGTGATGCTGGGAACTGCAGTCCAGCAACCTGCAATGTGTGATGCTGCAGCTAAGGAAGCCAATGCAATTCTGGGCTGCATCAACAGGAGTATAGTGTCTAGATCAAGGAAAGTGATAGTACCACTCTATCCTGCTTTGGTCACACCCCAACTGGAATACTGAGTCGAGTTCCGGGCACCACAATTCAAGGAGGATATTGATAAGATGGAATGTGTCCACAGGATGGTAACCAAAACGATAGAAGGCCTGTAAACCATGCCCTATGTGGATAGGCTTAGGGAGCTGACTATATTTAGCCTTGAGAAGAGAAGGTTAAGAGGTGACACGATAGCTATATTTAAATATTTGAAGGGATGTCATATGGAGGATGGAGCAAGTCTGTTTTCTGCTGCTCCAGAGACCAGGGCCCTTTTTGCATGGCATTTGCCATGCAAAAGGACGTCTGGAGCATCGCGCGATTGTGAGGAGCGATCTGCACGACGCACTCACAATCGCGTGATGCTCCAGGGCCCGGCAGGTGCCGCTCACGCACTTTTTCAGTTTTGGCTTTCAGCCAAAAGTGGTGCACGATCGTGCATTGCTCCAGGGCCCCGTGTGCGCTTGCCGTGTGTGCGGAGCCTCTGGAGCTGCGGTGGTCACGCTTCCTGCCTGAGCGCAGCCTGGGAAACTCCCAGGCTGCACTGTGGAAGGAAGAGGCGGGGCTCTCGCACTACCTGTTTGGGAGCAGGCAGCTTGTGTGGAGCTGAAGCAGCGGGGATGCAAGAGCCTCTCACTGGAGGCTGCTTGCGCGACCCCCACACCCCAGCACCGAAAAAAGGTAAGGTGCGGAAAGGGCCTAGAACACAGAGCAATGGTTTCAAACTTCAGAAAGAGATTACATCAAAACATTAAGAAGAACTTCCTGAGAGTAAGAGCAATTCAACAATGGCATGCGCTGCCTTGGAGTGTGGTGGAGAAAAAAACCTTCTTTGAAGGTTTTTAAACAGAGGCTGGATGACCATCTGTTGGGAATGCTTTGAAGTTGTATTCCTGCATGGCAGGGGGTTGAACTTGTTGGCCTTTGTAGTCTCTTCCAAGTCTATGATTCTGTGAACATCTGGAAGGTCACAGGTTCCACACCCCAGGCTAAGAGGTTTGGACACTCATATAGGTCACAGCAGAAGTGTCCATGAATGCTGAAGTTCAGATGACACT
This sequence comes from Ctenosaura bakeri, assembly GCA_948474755.1. Classification (NCBI taxonomy): domain Eukaryota; kingdom Metazoa; phylum Chordata; class Lepidosauria; order Squamata; family Iguanidae; genus Ctenosaura; species Ctenosaura bakeri. The sequence continues at coordinate 405,255 of CAOLHI010001275.1, forward strand.
TGCATTTTCTATTCAAGACTCAGCCCACAGTAAAGCTAAAACCTCATTTTAAAAACAAACCTAAACCAAGTGCCATCCTAGATGCTAGATGTTATAAAAAATACCGTGCACATAGGAAACAGCAGGAGAACAGCAGTGCTAGTCACAATTAATTATGATGTGAAAAGGAAAAGACCAGACTCTGAAGAGAGGTCAGCTTAGGACAGTCGTGACTGTCTTTTATTTCCAGTGGATGCTCACGTCTTCTATTCCTTTATCAGCTAGAGCCCCCCATGATCTATCACTACATCCAGGATACGAGTCTTGGCTTTCTTGCTGCCACACCACTAACAATGAAAACAGAACTTGGGAAGAGAGGCCACCCTGAACACTCCAAACAAGGCACTGAGACCTTAATTGAAGTTCTTTAATTCGCTGGTGTTTACAATGCTGGAAACATCACGAACAGTGCATCCTCCCCAGCCTCTGCCAAAGACGTCATAAGCTAAAAGGTCACCAGGGCATGGGGTTGCCCACCGGATTTGAAGCCTCATCCTCCATTCACCAAAGTGCTGCTTCCCACTCTAATGCAACCTCTCCACGGCTGTGCAGATCATCAAGGAAGCTGACAGCGTGAGTACACACTTTGCCAGTTTACTTAATTTGATTAGGAAATTGAGAGGCGTTCAACTGAACGCATTCTAATTAGAAGTGGGGAGGTCACAGTGTACATCCGGGCCAGCAGGAGCTCTCAAGAGGCCAGTGGGATGGTTAAAGCCTTCTGGAACCCATGTAGCCTCTAGCATAAAATTGAGGGGAGAATCAGATTGAGAAGACGGACTCTGCATTCAACTGCCCATCAGATAATAAAGAGCATAGCAGAGCAATAAGGGAAACTAAGACTGGATCTTTTTCTGAAGTCATGGTCTCTGAGATGCCACACTATTCAAGCACTACATATTACTGCAAACCCATCTACTCACCAGATTAAGAGCACACTTTAAGATCAATGGCATGGGGCTGAGCAGACTACATCTTCAGGCAATCCTTTGCTACTGAAGCAAAATAAATATGTTGCTTGGTGCACATGCTATAGATACATCACCACCGACTGTGCAGCTGCCCAGGATGCTTCATGCTGTACTAATTTTGGGAGCTTTCCATTTGCTGGATTACAAAAAGCTCACATCTGCTCAGGAAGGGGGAGCAACAGTGCACAGTATGAGAAGGCAGCATTCTCTCTAACTTACCATTGCCATCTGGGTCTGCTTTCACGGCAGTATACATCTCCCGGATGCTCTCAGGTGTCATCCACCGGCCATTTCCTAGACGAGTATGTGTCAACACCTGAAATTACAAATATACTAGCTTCTAGAAAACTACTGGCTAGAACTGGTGTGGAAGTTAGGCAGGCTTCCTGATGTTTTGGGACTCCAACTTCCAACAGTGCCAGCCAGCACAGCCAATGGCAAGGAATGCTGGGAGTTGCACTTCAACAACATCTGGGAGACCACAGAATTCCTACCCCTGAGTTAGAATGTGAAAAAAAGAGTCTAGCATGTATCTACAGACAAATGTTACATCTCGAGAATCTGGAGCACAGAAGAAGGAAGTGATTTATCCAAGATCATACAAACAAGTAGCTTAAACACACATCTGAATCAGGGAATGCATTCTGTTATTATTAATCCTAACAAGGCAAAATTATATTTTTTTAAAATAACACAAATGAATGCATGCCCATCCTCTCTTATGATACTCTAATACAGTGGTTCTCAACCTGGAGGTCGGGACCCCTTTGGGGGTCGAATGACCATTTCACAGGGGTCGCCGCTCCTTAATCCTGCCCCCCTTTTAAAAGAAGGTGGCCTCACAGCCAATGGGAGCAGTGCTTCTGGGACCCCTGCTCTGGGAGGAGGGGAGAGGAGGCATGCTGGGTGTTTCCCCGTCTTTCCTTGCCTGGTGGGAAAGCACTGGAGGAGCCTGAGGTGGAGCTGGAGGTGCGGAGAGCGGGAGGAGAGAGCTGGAGCCTGAATGTTAAGGCGGAGGTGAGGACACTTAGAGGAGAGAGCTGGAGCCGGAGCGTTAAGGCGGAGGTGAGGAGAGGAGACCCCGCGCTGGTGGGAGGGAAGAGGAGGCGTGCAGCCGGGCGCAGCCAGGTGCTGCTTGGACGCTCGCGCCTGCAACACATACACACAGACACACACACGGAGGGCTTCCCCTTCAGTGTTCCTTTCCCCTTCATGCCGGCTTGCAGAGTCAGAGTTCCTTGCCGGGGCGAGTGAGCAGCCAGGCGCTGCTTGGACGCTCGCGCCTGCACCCCCCCCCACACACAGAGGGCTTCCCATTCAGGGTTTATGGCGCTTCAGCGGGACGTCTGGGAGGTAAGA